>CM032001.1:13277852-13725352 GCA_018804465.1 Populus tomentosa
ATATCCTTCAAAAGCTTCACGTCCACATGCCTATGGAAGATGCTACAAAACATCGCATTGCTCTTCCTGACGAACAGGTATAGGCATGCTACGAATTAAGTTGCTTCATCCACGACCATACACGCCTCCATTAATCTCAAATCTAGAATCTTGGAAGGGTACTTCCATGGTGGGTACATTGCCAGGAGCTTGTCTCTTCATTTCATGGCATGATTTTATCTGGCCCCTGATATATACTAGCAGCACCAGCTAGATCCCCTTTATACTTTGAACGTGACAATTCATTCTGGCACTGAGTGCTTTCCTCTAAGGAGTCCAGGCTCCTAGCATGTATGGAAGAGATGACATATGGATAGATACAGCTGGTCAACAAATGTGGACGTCGTCAAGCTGGATCACCGTCTCCTCCCTAACCAAGCCAAATTTAGTTGCTTTAAGGACTAATCTATCACCAGTGAATGCTACTTGAACTCCGTAACATTACGTTGAAAAAAATTGCTTTCAGATGTCAGAAAAAACCATCACTCTGGTTCATACTTGTCACTTGATATGACTCTGTCCAACTTTGATCATCCATTATTCCATTCGATGCCAATTATCTCCCTCTACCAGAGGATATTTTGCAGTCTATCAAAAGAGTTGAAATCAGAGAATATAGAGAGAAAAAAATGTATATTACAAGAATTGGGCTACATGGGATATTTATTACTAAAAAATATTTAATTCCGTAAATGTTTGAGATACTTTGCAAATTTATAACGTTATTAATTATATTTGTTATTTTTTTTCCCGTTGTTTCCATCTGTGTTAAGAGTGACGAAACATGATACTAGAGCTCTATACAGGCTTGTTGTTTGTAAATTCAAGCCTGACAATGTATTTCTGCTCGATCCTTGTTGGTAGCTTTAATTATCTCAGGTTGGGGGTATGTACAGCTCTTTGCATGGAGTGGGACAAAGGACTCCATTTTAATTGTTATGCGGCCAATATACCTGCTGTTCCTGCCCTGCGAAATTATATATTATACTCAGACCTCGCTGTTGAGTTCTCTTTAAATGAGATTTATGACAGCGTTTAGGGTTTCTCAGACCCTTTTCCTTTTCTGTCTTCCTAATTTTTACCTTTTAATCTGAATTATCAAGTTCAGGCTGCGTCAATGTATGTTTTAAACTCAGACCTCACTGATGAGTTCAGGTTGAGTTGGTGAATGCTGTGGGGTCGAAGTGGATGGCCTCCAAAGTTGGTAATGGATTAGTCTTGAGTTCATAATCATTGGCTGTGGTTGGTGCTGCTGCTTTCTTTTCCCGGGAGAAAAATGAGAGTGATGGTTTTCTAACATTTTTGAGAAACACACCTGAAAAAGACAGCTTTTTTCTATCTCCAGGTTCTTCAATCTTGTCCTTGCATCTTGTCCAAGCAGGTTTTGCTAAGGCTGATTGAAGGTCTTCGAACAATTTTTAGTGGATCCATGTGCTCATTGAATTGAAGTTTCCTCCATTGATATCTTTTCCTCCGAGGTATTCCTAGGATTAGCTCATCCAAATCCTTACAAAAATTATGCTGTTTCCATGTCCAAACCCCCAAGCGATGCCCATGGCATTGATTACCATAACTGTCTCCTCTCATTTGGCGGATTCACCTGCATTTTCTAGCGTGCACCGTTGTCATGTATCGCTTAATAGTAACTCATACTGGATGCAGAAATAGTCATATTTTTCGTTACAAGTAGATTTTAGTTTAGAAGGCCATGTTAGAATTGATTGCTTTTGTTGCCTGATTAGTTAAAAAACTTTTTTCTCAGGGATCTGATGTGTGTAAAGATAGAGATCGATTTGAACTTTTTTTTTTTTTTTTAATCTCAGGGACCTGATACGTGACACTACCCCCTTCCATAATCTCTCTCTCGATTAATTCTTCTCTTTGTGTTGTCATGTATCACAGCTCTGATTTTGTCTTCCACAATGACATTGAATTTTGAAAGAAATGAAGAACAGAATTAAAGAAGAATTGCAAATGTGACATAACGTATTTACCAATGTGACTGCCTGTACAATTATATACAACTGCATTCTTTGGAGGTTGAATTTAAAATAGTAGAGCTCGCTCAAATTGCAAGCTATAAAAATGTTCAATGGAAAAACAAGGATTCTTATCATGCAGCATTTAGATTTGGAACTTTGACACAAACACAGATATGAAGAAAGTGCTCAGGATTCTTTAGGCTGTTCACCACCCAAGAGAAAGGTATTTCCATCTTTGGTTCAATCCCTTGGATGCGGACGAGTTTGATTTCAGCATCGTTGCAGCAAGACTCCACAGGTTGGTTAAAGATTTCTTTCCCCTCTTCAGCTCCTGTACTGCTGCCTACATCTTCTGATGAAACCTTCTGTGCATCTTCGCCTTCTTCTATGCATGGTTCATCATTGATCAAGGATTTGCCCCCAAAAAATTCTGGCAGGAGATTTTTCAGTGCATCGTGAAGGGTGAAATGTTTTCCTGCAGTGCAAGAAAAATGAAAAAAATGTAGTCTAGAAGACACTGAAAGTCACCATCTCTTTGCAGCACATGAAATAGAAGATTCAAGGTCATTGTAAAAATAAGCAACCACACAACAGAGTGACACGGTGCAGCTGGATTTACAAGCTTGAAGCTTCTAAACATTATTATGGTTTACAGGAAATTCTTAGACCTCAGAAATGTCTCCCCGCCACACATATGGAAACAGTGATCACACAGAAATACAGGGACCACCATAAGAGGGGTCATTTCTGATCATTTCAATCAACAATGACAGTTCTTGGAAATTATTTCAGCTGTCGACTAACCAAGAAAGTGAGTCACGGGATTATAAGGGCTCAAAATGATCTGGGAGTTAATGTAGACGAACTGTTAACATATGCTTGATTCTTGCAGATTCATTGTATGTTTAGGCTTACTGTTCAAGGACATCAATAATTTCTAACTATCATCATATTTCTACGCTTGTTGTATCCCGTGATGCAGTAGGAAAAAGGTCTGACAAATCAGCAGAAGTCATTACATTCAAAATTAGCAGAATCATCAGAACAGACGAGGGAGCATGGCTTACCTTCTTTGTGAATTTCGAGAGGACGATTTATATAAGAAATTTGATCCCAGTTATCAACTTCTGGTGCATCTTCCAGATCTTCAAAATCCTCATTAACACTCCAAACATACAATCTAACTGGAATTTTACCTGAAAATAGCTATGACAATAACACAATCAAAATTCAATAGAGGCAAGAGAAACAAGAAACATATTTGCATAACTGAAAGTAAAATTTTAACCTTTTTAGCCCAATAATGTGAAATCAGAGGTTAAAAAAGAAATTTTAAAAAAAATATATCAAGATTTCTGTCCGACATCTATAAAATGTCTCAAGATTTGAAGTTAAATGGGAATTTAAAACCAGGAATGCATGTGATGCATGGATGGATGTGCAAATTCTTTTGCTGCTTACATAACAAATGAGTTATTGCCTTCCACATTTCTTCTCATATCTTAAAATTGTCTGGCTTCATTTCTTTCTGGTAAGTTTAATAGACTGTAAATACATTTCTTTTAAGTTTTAACATACAAATATTTTACATGTGAGTAAATTGCCATGGTCAAGGTGAGATGCCTTCAGAGCACACTACATTTAAGTGATGAATTGACAAGATAATTCTCAGAATAATGTATGCAAGAAGATATTCATATTCCCATCCACTTCCCAATGCACCTTTATCCACAAGCTTAATAATGAACAACAATCAAGAACTTATTTACATATTCTTAGTTCCACTCGATTCAGATACCTACATTGAACTCTGTAAATTAAGTCTTGATTTTGCTAACCTGCCTTCACTTGTCCAACCATATCTGCCTCATCAGTGGTGACTGTTCCAAGTTTAAGCTTTGAAGATGCACGTATATATTTCTCCAAATTACCTGCAAAGAAGTGCAGCTTTCAGATAAGAACACAAAAGGCTATAACTACTTGAAATTGCAGCCCTGGTAATCAATGGCCCAAAGATAGAAACAAGGACTAATGTGAAAGGATGAAGCTAATAGGAACCCAAAGAACTTATAGAAAGTCCACTTTGTTCCATTACAAAGTATAAGACACATTGCATAACAGAGTGCCACAGCTCCACTTGACAGAGCATTACAAAGTATAAGACACACTGCTTAACAGACCAACATACCATCCATGACAGAACGCCACAGCTCCACTTGATCAGATTGAGACATGTGCATAACATTCTTGCAATTTCCATTGATAATGTAATCTGCCTGTAGCATAACCAAATACAGTTGAGGAATTTTACTTCTAGACCCTAATTCTAACAATATTACCAGTTATGATCAAAGAAACAAGCGCATGAATTAAAATATATAAAACATTACCAGATATACATCCAATAAGGAGGATTCTGAATACAGCTCAGGTTTTATAGAGATGGTATGCTAGATTAAAAAACTAGTGGTTTCTTTTGCAAATCTTTTCTTCTTGATAATACTTGTCTTCGACTTAATAAAGAAGATGGATATATTCTTGTGCATGCAGAAAACAGTACATATGTAATAGCAAATAATATAATCCTTTTCTTTTCTGATTTGCTTGGTTACATGTTAATTTACGCTACTCATCTTTTGGTTAATAAAGAGTTCAAAACACAATTAACAGATAGTTTACACTTGGCACTCCACGAACAATGGTTGGTGATCATGTGGATCAAATTATAGTGTTAAATTTTTTTTATTAAAAATCTATAGCTCTCCCTGTCTATAAGTTTAGCTCCACTAGTTTCTGAAGACACCAAACCAAGCTTAAACATGGCTATAGCTTGACAAAAAGGATGCGAGGAAGTATCTAGTTCAACACAAACAAGGGACATAGATTCAATTTGGTTTTAATTAATAGTACAGATCCCAAAAAAGCAGCAGCTAAAAACCGAACTATAAGGTAGTTTCAAATTTCAACAATTTTAAAACTAGTGAAATGAAATGTGATTGGTGCTCAGTGACCAATGACGATTGTTTTCTTGGAAGAAGGCACTGTAACTTGCATGAATAGATAACAGGCTTCATAAATATATCATTATACAGGAGTGGTATACTAACCTCTTTCAGTGAATTAATAAAGCTCCACTTTACAGACTCTTCACCTTCGCAAGGAATCAACAAATTACTAGGATAGCCTCTAAAATGTACCTGCAGAAATAGAACCAAATACTGAAAATTAATAATTCATAAAATAATCGCACAACAAAAGGAAAAAGAGCAACCTTTTCTTTTTATTTGATGAATAAAATCATTATTATTAATTAAGAAAATCAGTACAAGAACTAAGTGGTCAAAGAGAGAACGGTTAGTCACACACCAAACTATGATAGCAAAGACAATTAGCAATAGGAAACTACTTACAAACAGACCAGAGTATAAATTCTAAACCAGTCATAAGGGCCAATGACAGCAAAAGAAGTATTCAAAAGCAACCAACGATGTACAGACAATTTGATACATAGAACAAAAATGTGGCACTTAAAAGGAATATAGAAAACCAAATTTGTTAAAAAAGAAGCCAGATTACAGAAAAATGAAGAGAGGCAAAGGGCAGACACATAATAAGGAACATCTTTTTCATAGAAATCCAAGCAATAAGATGCACTAAAGCAAGGCAAGAAACTATGAAGCAACAAGTTGATGATGTGATCCCCTTAACAAAGCCATGCTGACCAAACATGGTGCATCTCAACAAAAAATAGTTTTCAAAATTCAATCATAGTAGAGACAGCAAGGAGGAAAACACACAAGAATCAACATGGGATGGCCAAATTGCAAAGAATAATTGAAACCCCCTAAATGCAATGCAGGTCCTAAAGCTGAATCCTAAACAACACGTATTTATATATGAAAATCAATTGCAAGATTAATTTTTTTTTTCCCCAAGGACTTCAAACCTTTGAGTGAAAGTACTATGGTTGAAATCCCATTGTCCATCAATAATACTCAACTCAATCAACCACACCATTTTCTTCATAAACAAGCTAATAACCAATGAGTCACTTCTCCCAACTTCAAAGTTCCACACTTTCTAAAACTCGAACAGCACAAAAGCCAATCCAATCAACCTAATACTAATTTCCCACTCAAACTAACAGTAAAAAAAAAAGAAAAAAAAAGACTCATACCGTCAAATTCCAAGGCCTTTCAGGTTGTGCACACAGAAGATCAAAAAGCACACCAGTTGGTATATACCTGCAAAAATTTCACAAACACCCATTAGCCAAATCAATCAAAAGAAACCAACTTTCTTCCAATTGAGTTTCTATTTCAGTCCAATGAACAATTCCCAAACCCATTAGCTACAATAATCTCTACAATCGAAAAACCAACTTCTCACAAAAGGGGCTCTTTATTTCACTTAAATTAACAAAAGACGCAAACAAAATAATGGGTTAGAGCTAATATTAACTAAATCAATAAAAAAAAACTTCTTTCTCAAAAGGGTCTCTTTATCACCCTTCAAACAACTCAAAAAAAGCAAAAAATAAAATAAAAAATGAAGAACACACAAAATCCTTATAATAATTACCATTTTAGAGGCAATCCTTTGTAATCAAACCAAATAGTGTCTTGTCCAGGAGGGAGAGTAGAAGAGAAGTAAGGCTTAATAAGAGGAAGAAGCAGAGGTAAGTAACCAATTCTAGGTGCTAAGATTAATGCTGGAGATGGTGGTGGAAGGCTTGTTATTTCTGATTCATGGAGATGAATTTGTAATGGAATTGCTCCTTCCCATACGTATTTCTGTGCCTCCATCATCTCGGTTTCTGCTTGCTTCCTTGGTTGTTCTGAGTCTGACTCGAGTTCTTCTCTTTCAAGTTTCAGCTATCTGAAACTTGAAAGCCCGTTTCTTATCTCAAACTATCTGAAGGCCCAACTTGGCCATATAATATATATATTTTTTTTACATCACGAGGCCTGTCGAATTTTGGACTATATAAAAATATTAGAATCTAAGATGCAAAATTTATTTTAAACTATTTTTTACATTTATCAGATGAGATCGGATCAAGTTAAAATATAATTAATGATAAATAAATAAAAAAAGAGAGCCTGGGGCACTCTTTAATTGTTACAATTAGCTTATACATGAATGATGCATAGTACAAGGAATGAGAGAAATTGTTAAATACACACTAAGTTGTTGATGTTGACCAGTATAATTAAATTAGTTGGTATAATGAATTTCCTTTTTTTATATAAAAAAAATACACTAATTATTCCCATAATTCAAGGATTAATGAATTTGGATAAAATATAGTCATTAAATTATGTTCTAGACTATATAGAAAAATTATAAACATATTTAATTTAGAAAATATGAAATAAAAATTTTTGTAACTATTTTAGAAATTTAATATTTCTAAAATAATAAACCATTCCTCCTTCACGTTCAATAACTTGGTAAAAATCAATAACAATCAAATAAATTTTCTGAAAAACTAAACAAAACTGTTGTTGTCCCATTCACATCAATAAACCAGAAAACATTGCTTTTCCCTTCATTAACCATTCACAAATCTTCCCACACCAAACCACTTGGTCTTTACCACCAAGGCACCAACAACAGCAACAAAAACCAGAACAAACCCATTAAACAATAAAGAAAAAACCCGCTTCTCCATTTCTTTTTCCATTCAAGAATCATTAGCAAACCATGGAATCAAAGATCTGAGAGGAAAAAGAGAGAGAGAGAGAGTAAAAAGACCAAAATTTTATGCTAATTATGTTAGGTGGTATACAAATTGGCGTATTGGCAGCTTGTGTGGTGTTATTTGTGCCAATGGGAATGGCAGGTTATCATTTAAGCAGAAACAGGATGTTGTTTTTCAGTGGTGCCCTTTTCATTACACTTGCGGTAGGTGTTCATTTGACTCCTTATTTCCCTTCTGTTTCTGATTTTGTTAGTTCAGTTAAATCTGTTGTTGTTTATGATAATCGTGAGGATTCTTGTATTAATTTAGTTAATGAAGTTGTTTGGGATGTTAAACCTCGTCTTATTAGTAGTAGTGGTGATGGTACTGTTGATTATGACAAGGTATGGGATTGGTCTAAAAATGGGAAGGTGAAAGGTTGTGATTTTGAGAAGTTGGGGAGGGGAGATGTTAAGGATTTGCTTAATGGGTCATGGGTTGTTGTGGCAGGGGACTCGCAAGCGCGGTTGACTGTGCAATCTTTGTTAAGTTTGATTTTAGATGAGAAAAGGATGGGAATGATTAAGGGGGATTTGCATAAGAAGCATAGTGATTATGAGATTGTTGTGGATGAGATTGGTATGAAATTGGATTTTGTTTGGGCTCCGTATGTTGTTAATTTAACAAGTTTGATGATGGGGTTTAAGCAGAATAGAACTTACCCTGATGTTCTGGTGATGGGAGCAGGGTTGTGGCATATGCTTCATGTGAACAACGCATCGGATTATGATGTTGCATTGGAGAATTTGAGGAGTTCAGTGGTTTCCTTGCTACCGTTTTCACCAGAATTGGATACGGATGGGCCTGTGACGGGTTCTGTGTCTGTTAGATCTCCTCATCTGTTTTGGCTTGGGATGCCAATTTTGATAAATGGGATGTTGAATACAGAGGAGAAGAGGGAGAAGATGAATGATGAAATGTGTCATGCTTATGATAGTGCACTGCATAATAGTAGGCTCTTGCGCAGATATGGTGGTCCTCTTCTGCTGTTGGATATTCAATCGTTGAGTTGGAATTGTGGACCGCAGTGTACAATTGATGGGATGCATTATGATGGAACTGTTTATGAAGCTGCTGTTCATATTCTGTTAAATGCATTGCTTATTGAATCTCATCAGAAGCTTGGATCTTCATAGTTTTGAATTTGAATAAAACCGAACAGCCCACACTGGAAAGACAAAAAGACTTTACGGAACTAATCTAGAGTAGTAGATCAACAAACACAGGAGGCTGATTTTTCTTCCCGTATTGCATCTTTAATCTGTTCCAGGTTTGTATCTTTTGCCTTACTTGTTGAGATTCATTTTTTCTTATTTCTCTTTTTAAGGTGAATGAATATTGAATATTCACAATACTTGTATTCTATGGCCATTACAGACATGAAAGATTTGTATGGAAAGTAAATAGATGGTTTTTTTGGCACTACCAGCAATTAAAGCTCTGTTAACCGAGTCTTCTTTGATTTGAGTGTGCTTTTCTTAGTACTGGAGTTGAATGTTGTGTACATGGTTTCAGAGCTATCTTATAAACGTATTTGGTATTCTTCCGTTCCCTTATTATTGATTTATCAATTCTCTGGAGAAACCTTTCATGCTGGCTTTCTAAATGCCTCCTTGTGTAGCATTTTTATCGTTACAAGTTGACAATGTTCTTAAAATTAGAACAAGAAGATACTAGTTGCTTTCAGTTTACAAGAATTCCTATCTGGTCACTCAAATGTGAGCCTAGTTGTTACTGCTTACTGCCATGTCTGCAGTGACTAAAAATAAATAAACAAATGTTGTTGTATAGCTTTGTAGTCTACACTTTGTTCAGTTGTTTTGTCCCATTCCAGCTCCCAGATATGTGATTTTGATTGCTTACCTATTTAAATTCAACCTCTCTATAACTTATTTGAATTCAACAGCCAGGCCTAACTGTTTCAGGGTCGGATTTCAACCTAAAGCATTTAATGCTCTCGATTGCTATTAAGAAAACCATTTAAACAAAACACTTAATTGTTACAATTATATTATTTATTGCTCCAATTTATTGTTGATCTTGTTTGGCAATCTTAGCCAAGTCTATGCTTGATGCATCCATCTTCTATCTTCTCCATTTATTGGTTGTTCTGAATATGGTTTAATCTGGTTCGGCATTCCTAGCGGAGCATATGCTTGATGTAGGTTATCCTCTATATCGATCTGTCTTTGCTTTGTGTTTCACTAAAACTCACAACCTATGCCTTGAATAATTCTGGTTAAGGTATTTCTATTTGGCAGAGTTGCTACAACTCAAGCTTAGATTTAGCCCAATTGATGAGTGTGTTTACCTGGGCGTTTAAGTTTAAATTTCAATGCATGTGCTTGAGTGTTTATAGTTCAGTGATAGAGTAGTAGTGATGAGCTTGTGGAAGAAAGGTTCAATCTCCTGTTCCTTCATGAATGATACGGTCCCGTTTGCTGAAACTGGAATATGTTAGCCTCTGAAGTTATAAACCAGGTAGAAAACGCCAGAAATCTACTTTGTGAAGTTACAACATCTCATAACTACTTTTTCTTCGAAATTATTCTAGCCTCTGTTTTACTGCAGTCCGAACCACACATCTCTTTTAAGAAGAAGCATTGAACCATATTTGAACAACTTTTGTTTTAGTTTTGATCTCTGATTTTTTTCTTTCTGGGTAGTGCTAATACGCTGCCGAAGTTCTACCAGGTTACATAGAACCAAAAATCAATGCCACAAACTGGAAATAAGAAAAACAGAACAAATACGAGCTCAAATGCACCATATGCGTCCACACCAAAGAAAAGGAATTTGCTTTGATTGCATAAAGCACTAAAACCTTCATATAGGTATTTTTCTAACAGAGCTTGACAGGACTTGGTGACTTCTGTTGATGCAGATCATTTTTTTATATATATATAGAGAAATCTTCTATCACATATGCAAGATTGCGCTTTGTTTCGATAATCTTACAGTCATTGACTAGATAGCCCACCCCTTGCGTTCGGAACTTAACCAATTTTCATTCCCAACTGCATGAAAGTTAAATGAAGTGGTGAGAGTTAATATACCATTGCCAGAAATCTGTTGTTTCATTGTGATAGCGGTTTGTTTAATTCTTAATTATCAGCAAGCAAACATTTAGTGTACAGTTTCTCCTGTTTCGAAGAGTTTCTGAATCATCCAAGCTGTGATAAACAGAAAGGTGTGTCCCTGATGCATTTGAATCTCCCTAGGGATAACTGCAGCTTCCTGGTGAAGTTCAGTATGAAATTAGAGGGAGAGGGGAGACAGATACGACGGATCTAAGCAAGAGAATAGTGCTTTAGGATTACAGTAGTCTTACACATAGTTAAAAGATCAGACTAGCAGTGATCGGTCCAGGAAATAGATAGAGAGTTCGGTGGATTAACTACGTTTATCTAAGCTCTTTAAAAAACCAGATCAACATTTAAAAAAAAAAGAAAAAGCCCGTCTTTTCTACTGACTCGACCTCATCTAGGTTTTAGGCTGGCGGAACACAGACTTGACCCATTGCCTAATGCCCTAAGGTCTTATGACTGGTCCTACATGTACCAATTTCTTCCTTCAACAGTAATAACCTCAGGGTAGTAGGCATGCTTATCCAAAGCTGAAAAGTTAACACTCTCAAGTATATAGACCACTTTCAGGTTCGTTGACGAACAAAAGACTCAACACTACCAGAGCTTTTGATAACAAAAACCTCCACTGCGAATATGCAAAGAACATTGAACAGGAAGCCATTCGAAGGGTCACGAAAAGCGTTATGGGAAAGGGATTCAATGAATCCCCATTCCATCTTCGTCCTAGGAAATCGCTGGTCTATCTGATCTGCATCTGAATACGAAGATATGTCACTTAATATTTTAAATGGGAAATTATGAAACATTGAACTCTTGATCCTGGACATATATACATGTTGGACGACCAAATATCTATCAGGAATTCCATCAAACACAAGAAAATTGGCAGTAACGTTAGCCACATAACCTTGAGAAACATCATCTGGCTCTGTCATTGCTAACAATAAAGATATGTGACAACTGCACCGATCTTCCTTCTTTTCCCATCTGGGAAGAGGACCATTCTCCTATAAAATAGTATATTTTCTTACACCATAAGAAAATTTTAAAGAAATAAATTGGCATATGATGGGTCGGGGTCTACACACTCGATTATATGGTTCATGTCATATAATTTAAGGCAACACCCACATAAAACACAAGCCTAGAGCTCTAACGAGTCATGAAACTCATCTGGGATATCAAGAGTCTAAATGTAAACTCATTTTCTCAATTTTGATGCCAATTGACCAAATCTAAGACACATTGAGGGAAGACAACTATTGCTAAAAACATAGGAACGCGAAGATAGATTTGCCTTTAATAACATAAGCTTTTTTCTATTCAACCCAGGCAAACCCAAACCACATGTCATCCAACTTGCAATAGCATCATCACCAAACTACTGGTCTTCGGCTCTCCACCCTCGCAGTGTTGATCACTACGAGTCAAGGCCTTTTCCAGCCCACCAGACCCCAGATTCTAGCCATACCTCGCCATTTGTTACTCCATAAAACCCAATTAAGCAAGAAAAAAAGGCAAATCCATCACAATGACAATAATTCTAGAAATAGGCAGGGTTGGTCAGAGAAGCAGAAAGCAGCAGACTTTTATCATTTAACATTGTTTTAAGTTGCAGGTTACAACAATATAGTCTTCTGAAACTAAGTCCAAGAACATAGACTTAAACCCGGCTTGGGCCATCCTTCATCGTCTTCGTCTTCGATCATACACATGAGTGCATAGTTTATCGGGTCTAGTGCACCCACCATACAACAACGTAGTATCATCTCAAACTATGTCCTTTGGACCATAGACAACCCACTGATTCATGCATCTTCCACCAAAATTGACATAACCCCTCACTCCATACACCTTCACCCCCAACCAGGAGAGCACGACATAGAAATAGAAAAGGAATAGAATGGTCTCATCTATTTATCACTTTATTTTCTTGCCAGTACATCAAGTCTCAAATTGCTTGCCTTCAAAGGTTTGTCCAAATCTCCAATCTTTGGGAGCAACAGTGTAAGAAAGAACAGTCATCTTATCACTACTGGTGACCTCAAATGAGAGAGCTTGATTCTGTAAATTAGCATTAACATGCCAGTTTTGGCCCCAGTTCCTACCCATATCAAGCCAACCCGTTCTTGAACCTTTAATCCTCACTGAAGTTACGTCTCCTGCACCTGCAACATTGCTGATCAGCACTGAAAGGAAGATACCGGACCCAGAGATTGTAAACCGAATTCCTCCTTCCTTTCTGCACTTAATCCTGTTCAAACGCAGCCAAGTTAAGGATAAGGGAAAAAAATATTATTTGAAAACAACAATGGCAAACTTCAAGAACCTTTATTTAGATTTCAGATTAAATGATATATATCCGGTACCATCAGTAAAAGGAAGGAAAGGCTACTTATTTCTGGAATAATTCAAGTATATATAAATGCTGTGTTCTTGAGCTTATGTTTGCTCTAGCAATTAAAAGAACAGAAATATTTTCTAAGTTAATGCCAGTTAACTGTAAGCTTTCAGACACTTACAAAGGGGTTTTGGCAAAGGAATTGTCACTATCATATACAAAAGAAAACACATACTATGGTTAGTGAAAATTTTACTTCTTCTGATGCAGGATTGATACAAGCCATTAGGTTGTCTCCCATTATGCATTTATTTATCTTCCATCAAGTAATTAACCAAAAGTGTTGGGTAAAAACCCGTTTGAATTTTCAAAGCCAAAACAGGGTGCTCTTGACTACATCCCCACAAGTGATGCCATGACTAAGTTTGCAGGAGATTGGGTGCACATTAGCACTGATCAGGACATACAAAGCAAAAAATTTAGATTTTCCATCCCTAGTCTACTTGCTTAGTTGCTAAGATTACACAATTTTCTTCTTTTGATATGACAAGAAAACTTCCTGTTTCTAAAATTACAATTAACAACTTCTAATGTTTAATCTTTCAGTGGAAGCTATAAAAAATGAACCTAAATACAATAAACTCAAAATGGTCAGTCTAGTTCATCCTCAAAGGAACTGAGGCTGAAAGAAACAAATTTTGAATGAAGGAATAGACTAACAAAGACAAACCAATTAACATGGAATTGCTAAATCTAGCCCATTGGCACTCTTCCTTTCAATGGCTAAACGCATGTTAGCAAGAAAGAAAGAAGTAAAAACAGACAAAGTCATTGAAAACTAACAAACTAGACACTCAAATTTCTAATCTTGAAAGAATTAGAAAAGCAAATCATCAAAATTTCTTCAAAAAACAAAAAATCCTCTCTCGCGTAACTCAAATTTTAAAGCACTAAATGTGTTCCAAACTGCATGCCTAACTATGCTAGGATGAAACCTTAACCTTAACCTTAACTTACAAAACAACAAAATCCAAAAGGGTTTTCAGGATTTTACCTTCTGTACTGAACAGGCATATTAGCAGCCTTCCAAATGGCAATCTTTTCAAAAGATTCAATGGGCAGCACAAAGTGCTTATTTGGAATATTACATTTTCCACCAGCATCAGAAGGGAACCCATAATTTGGAGCACAGAAATTAGTAACAGAAACAATAGTAGTAGTCCCAGGAATACACCACCTCAAATCATCAACACATTTGATTTCAAAACACGCGCCACAGATCTGTCCACGTTCAAACATTGATTCACTCAATGCTACAGTTGCCATTCCATATCCCGCTTTAACCAAGTCCCCATATCCACACGCGCCTCCGACTGTGTCCCGGGGATCGGATGCTGCGTAGTAAGTAGCGCGTGCGGGTTGCCATTGGGATAGGTAAGTGGACAGAGGTGGAGGGGTGGTGGTGGAAGAGGTGTGGGAGGTGGTGGTTGGGGGGAGAGTGAGGAGGAAGAGGAGGAGAAGAGGTTTCAGAAGAGTGTGAATAGGGCCTTGAAGTAGTGGTGGTGGCATCTTGTTGTCTTTTTGATGGTAGAATATGCAAGAGAAGGATTTGTTGAGTAAGATTTGATGATGTTGAGGTTGTCTTTGTCTCTGTTCCTTTATTACAGAAGTGGTGGAAACTTGAAGTGTGCTTTAAACTGCTAATGTTTCCTTTTGCTTTTGTTACATTTATGCCCCCAAGAAGATCCATCTTTTATTTGAAATTGGTGAGCGTAGAAATATACCGTTAAGTGCAGTTAATTTCGTGATATTTGTTTTTTATTTAAAAATATATCTAATTATTATTTTTTATTTTTTAAAATTAATTTTTTATTAAAAAAATTAATTAAAAAAATTTAAAATTCTTGAAAACATGTTGCGGATATTATTTTCAAACACATTCTAAGTTGAATAATTGAATTTGGATATAAGATGATATAAATTATTTGTTGAATTCAAATTGAAGAATCTTTTAAATTAAAACTTTAATAATTGAAATTTTAATATATAAGATATTTTAAATTAAAACTTTAATATTTGTTTATCTTAATTTGTTTTTTTGTTATTTATTTGATGAATTCGCAGTTAAGATACTTGATTCGACTAGTGATCTAAGGTGTTTTGGTGGTTTAATTTATTTTTAAAAATAATTTTTAAATTAATTTTTACTTGAAAAGGTAAAAAATATTTTTAGGTGTTTTTCAATAGTTTTGATGTGCTTATGTAAAATAATTAGAAAAATATTACTTTGAAATATTTTTAATTAAAAAATATTTTTGTAAAAATATCCAACAATGCATTACCAAACAAACACCTATAAATTAAAGTCTAAGTCATAGATTTAATGGTGTAACCTATAGATTAGAGGTGAACTTGGTAAATAGTTTATTTTTTTTTTAATAAAGCTTGAATTTTTTTAAAAAAATCAATTGAACCAATATTATTTTGATAAAAAAAAATAAGTTAAATAGTTACTTGATCAATACTAAATCGAGTTTCATAACAATAGATGAAGCAATGCAATCTTGAAGAGAATTTTACATTTTCTTGGGTTGAAAACTACAATAATTTTAAATGGAAAGACCTAGTTGAGAAATATTTGACAGCAAGAAATCAATAAACTCAATTAGTTTGAGAGAAAATTGAGTATTAGTAATAAAATTCAGGTTTTTCTCCTTTTTATTTCATTTATAAGTACACATAAGATGGGTTTACCTTTACATTTATAAAAGAAATAATAAAAAACAAAAAAAAGGGGGGCAAGTGTTCAACTTTTCATCCATTGAGTATTGAATTGCACGATGAAATGGAGACTTTGTTAAAGGCCAAGGATGAAAAAGAGGCCCTTTTTTGGAAAACAAAAATAAAGTATGGGCAAAATGGGAAACATCTTTATTCAGGATGGTTTCCTTGGATTCTAGATTTAATATTACAAAGGAATATATTCCTGTATTTTTATTGTCATCAATTCAAACATAAAGATTAAAAAAATAGGTTAAAATTGCATTTAGTTATTATTTTGAAATAGAAAATAAAGACATGTTTTCATATTTTTTTTATTTTAAAAATATAAATCAATGCAAAACTATTCTAGAAAATTTTATTTTAATCTCTTCACCTAAATATTTTTTTTTATCAAATAGCATCATATATGTATAACATCATGCTTAAATATTCACTTCAATTAGTTTTGGGATTTCCTCAATGACATGAATAAAATGGTGTACTAATAACATGTTTTGTATTATGGTAATAGTTGTTTTTTAAAGTAATTTTTATTTAAAAATATATTAAAATAATATATAATATCAGCATATTAAAATAATATAAAAATAAAAATATTTTTAAAATAAAAAAATAAACACACTATATAACTCACTTTAACTAACTTATTCTCGTCGAATCAAAGTCTACCATCTCACCCTCTCTTTTTTCATGAAAAGCCACCACCTCAAAAGTGAGCAAGAGATTAGATGTATTATAACACCAAAATGCACGACCGAACCTTGGTTTACTTATTTTAAAGCACATCTTTTATCGGTTTTCTTTTTCTTAATAATGATGATATTATTGAATTCAAACTTTATATAATTGATATTAGTTGAGCTTTCTTTTCTTTTCTTTTTTAGATTAATATGGGTATTTGGATCAGCTTGCGCGTACCTCGATTAATCATATAAGTCCTGAAACTAACGATTATATAAACCTCCAGTGTTTTTAAAAAAACTCAAACTTGTAACTATTAAAGAACAAATCTAAAACCTGACCAATTAAGTTACCCCTCGTGTTTTGTTGAGCTTTCTTCTTGATTTTAGGAGAGAATGAGTAATGTGGGTGTGTAAATATATATATTGTAAAATTATTATTTTATTTTTTGTGTATAAAAAACATGTCTACTCTTGAATTAACATTAATAGCTTAATTTTGCATTTGGATGCAATTTTTTTTCTCTCTTTTAATAAAACAAATTGTTAGAGAATAATATAAATTATATTTTGGATCTCACTTAATAACTTAAACTATTAGGTTGAAATGATTCTTTGACATATTATTAGAGCTTTGATGATTAAGCAGTCATGAGTTTAAATCTCATTATTCTCATTTATTTATAAAAAATTAAGCACAAAGTTGTGTGAGTTTGTGCAAGTACTTGATGAAGTGTTTTAGAGAATAATATAAATTATATCCTATGACCTCATCTTATGGTTTAAACTATTAAATTAAAATGATTTTTTTAATAAAAATAATGAAAATATATACTTTAATTATTTTAGAATTTTTTTTTTCTACTTGACGGGTTATGTTGTAACTAGTGCCTTTGCAAAAAGAAAAAGAAAAAGAAAAAAGAAACAAAAGACTTTTTATCGTGTATGGAAAACATGTTTGAATGCATATATGGAATTCATGACTAATATGGCAATTAACCTGTCCCGTATTTTGAAATATCATTAATAGCTTGAAATATCATTAATATTCTGAAATATTAAAGACATTTCATAATATTAATTATAAAATTAATATCAATGATATTAACGATGTTTTAAATATTAATGATATTCCAAGCTATTAATGTTAATTCAAAATAAAAAAATGATGGAAAAATTATAAATATCATATAATATATTTCAAGATATTAATATTTCAAAATATTAATGACATTTCAAGCTATGAATTTTATATTTCAAGATTAAGCTATAATTTCTATGAAAAAATGTTTCAATATTTAAAGTAGAAATACTATTAATTACTCGAAAGAATGGGATTAATTACTTGAGATTCAAAAATCTCAACCGTTTAATTTCCGAATCCACTCACTGAGAATGATTTGTGATTTTATCAGAAGAGATCCTCAAGATTCAACCGTTTAAGTTATAGAACCCAAGAATTATAATTAAAAATCTAATTATTTAATTTATACAATGAGTGGTACTCGTGGTATGATTTAAAAATGGAAATAAAAATAAAATCATTTAATTTTTTAATTACATTGGTACTCGTGGCATGATTTAAAAACGGAAATAAAAATAAAATCCTTTAATTCTTTAATTACTCCTTAATTATGATATCTATTGAAAGCTTTGACCAAATAATGGTTATGCCATCTTTTTTTATATATATATATATAGGAAACATTTCAATATCGTATGGCCAAACTTCCTTTCCTTCTGATCTTTCATCTAAATTTGACGATTCTTTCCTTCTGATTTACCATCAATATTTACGATGGCCCTCACCAGAAAGCTGGCTATTTTAGGGTTTTGGATTTCCATGCTCTTAATGACGATGAACCCCTCTCTGGCAAGAGAATTAAGAGATGATCATACAAGTGTTGTAGTGAAGTTTCCCTACAAAAGCCTAGGCATATTGGAAACATACATTAGTCCTCCAACTATGGGGGAAGGTGGTAGTCAACTATGTGACCCAAAAAAGGATCCTGCCATATGTCAACAACCGCCTCAGAATCCATGGCGCAGAACTTGTGAAAAAGAGTTGCGATGCAGGAGCGCCCCGCCACCGGCGCCTTGAATGGAGGTCATGGAGTTAGTAGCAGTTTGGTAAAAAGGAAACACATTCAGTACTATATCCACGTTGAGTTTTCATTATTATATGTTAAGAATTTTATTTCCTCTTTGTTTGAAGAGGAATGACGCAGGAGTGATCCCCTACCGGCGGCCGACATTAGTAGCAGTTTGATGAATAAGAAAGAACGCTTTTAGTTTTGAATAATCATATATGATGGCACATTGAATTTTCATTACTATATATATGCTAATAAAATGATCTCCTCTTCTATATTAATCTTACATTTATTTTTTCCATATATATATATATATATTTGTTGGCACATAAATTTTAACCATTGCATGGCCAATCCTAGCCACCACGTCGCCTTTAATCTCGTCGATCGCTCCACCGCCAGGTCCCCTACCATACTTCCTGAACCTCCACTGCTGTCTGATATTGATAAAACCTCAGCAGCTCAGCCCCATTTTCTTAACAATGATAAAACAGGAAGTAAGCTGTAGCTGATAGTGCATTAAATCAACTCCTCTTTGATTGCCAATGTGAATGCAGCTAAATAAAAGACAACTAAATTAGTTCTCTTCCCCTAGATCAGTGTGTACCTAGTCATCGCTGATGCTTCAGTTTCATCCCTAGTACCAAGTGAAGCCAATGTTCATGATAGAAGTTCCAAAGGATGAGCTTCAGGATGTGTAAAGACTAAACTCCTGCATTTGGAAGCACCACTGGGATCTACTGACCATCTCAAGGGAACAACCAGATTCTTTTCATATGAAAGTAGCATTCATTAATGACAATTGATATTTTCTCTCTTCAAAAGTTAAGCCTATTGGAACTCATCCCGGCAAACCAAGAGAGAAGGGAGGACTCAAGTTTGATGGATTCCTAATGCCAAATTCAACTTAAACTCGACATTTTGTCATAAAAATAGTGTTTTAGATCTCTATTATAGTTACCTACTCTACCCAGTAATGCTAGAAAGCATTATATAAGAACATGCATATTGGTATAATTTTGGATGGCACATGGACTCATTCAATCATCAAATCCAAATGAACACTTCGAAGATGTTGGCCTGCGTTATATATATGTGTGATTTATATGCCTACCATTTTTACTTTAGGCACCAGTTTCGGTGCTTTCCCATTGTTTTGTCAGGAGGAGATTAATGGGCTTCCATTCTTTTACCAACAGAAAGGGCAAGAAGCTAGCTCCACACTAGCTATATTAGCCTCTTCAGCATTATAGAAACATCGTCATTGCTTGGAATTGTATCCTCTTCCATATAGAGCATCTCTTCACTAAGCTAGCTTCGTTTCCTAATATCCAAAGACAATGCCTCCACACAAAAAAGTTTACAAGTTCAAATTGACCTGTAAGCTCCCTGTGCCCTATGAGTTCTGATTGGATGTGAACCTCTTCTCTGTATGAGCTTACCCAAGTTAAGGTCATCATTTCACTCTTGATCCGGAGTGAAATCAAAACAGGAACTTGCTTTCCACTGTTACCTTCCAGTCAACTTGTCCTACATCCGAGATAGACTTCCAGCAACCTTTCCGTCTCATTTAAGAAGTAAACAAAGAAGTCAATTCTATTTAGTACCTTGCTCGTCTCAAATAGGAATGGAGGCAAAAAAAAAAAAAAAATTGGAGCTGCTGATGTTATGTTAATTCTTAATTAGTACCTTGCTCGAGCCAGCGCCACATTTGCTCGTTGAAGATTCGAAACAAAACCCACTGATCCTTTCTCATTGCTTCGAATAGTGGAGATAAATATAAAATCCTCCTCTCCACCCTGAAAACTGTCAACCGTGGCAACACTTGCAGAAAAGGCTCTGTCAGAATTTGAAATGAATTTTCCAATCTTCTCTTGAATTACATGAACTTGAGCCTGGTGATATGATACCCACGCTAACCTTCTCCTTAGTACCATTAATTTCTGTAACATCAAAATGAAGTCAAAAGAATCCCATAAATCAAATGTTATGCCAGAAACTTCTGATATTTCTTAGTACCAACCTTTGAAAAGGCTCCTGACTATATCTGTTGGAAATAATTGAAGGGAGAGGGAAGTATGGTGGAAGACAAAACTCTTTCACATCATACTACTCTCCCAGGAGAGGAAGTCCCAAGGACTTTGACTTGGATTCCTATGTTCCCAATACAAATATTTATCCTAGTCTAAGGATAATTCAAGTGACTTGAAAGGATAAACACATCTTTAATAATTATACAAGCAGCTAGAAGAACTAAAAGAACACTTTGAATGTAGACTTCAAAATTAATTCCGAGAATATCAGCAACAGCAGCAGTCTCAAACGTATTTTTGAAACTCTGTTGTTCAACCAGATCCTCTTTTCCATGGGATATATTTATGAAAGAGCAGGATTCAAAGGTGACCGTCTCCTCTAGCCCGTTCCTTTGACGTTTGATGCATCTAAACTCTGTCTGCCATACTCTGTATCAAAACAACTTTAAACCGCAGCTTCTTGTGAGTTGTTTAAATTAAAGGACTTTAATGTTTTCCTTATGCAAGCAAAGGCAGCACCGTTATTTTCACTAGAAGAACAGATAGTACAGTTTCCACCATCCTATAAAACTGGATGAACACAGTGTACAAATTTTCCATCTTCAAAACTGGAATTGCAAATACGAGATGCTGATCAAAAAACGAGAATCATAATTCTTATAGTGAGATCACTTTGCAGCCTTTTGTTAATAATTTTGGTGTTCTTCCCTTCTAGTTCCAAGCTCAACGCTTTCCATATAACCAAATTTGTTAACTTCTTTTCAACCTTCAATTTTCAGGATTCCATGCACCTCACTGGTGCTTTACAAAGTGAGTCCATGAAAGCCGCCGCCTATTCCTGCTATCCACAGTACTTCATCCCTCCCTCAGCCTTGTAAATAATTAATTTGGAGGAATTTAATGAGTTCTTGGATGATGAGAACCTTCAATTTTTAATGAAGTGTATTCTAAAACTAAAAAATTAACTATTATAGCATTCTTCAACATGATCAGTAGTGGATTTAGCATTGGTTGACATGGTCAAAGAATATATATATAGCTAGCTATGCAACATGCAAGGATGACTTCCTTCTTCTGTCACACAGCTGCAACATCCATTCCAGAACTAAATGACCAATCTTTTATTCCTTTCGTTTTATGAGGTTTATGATACAGTGTTTTCCTTTTGTTTCAGAACCGTAACATCACAGGAGTTCACGAAGAGTTGGGTGAAGTCAAACCATCTATAGGTTGGTCTTTTACGAGTATTTAACCATGGCAGAATTGGAGCTTTTGAAGTAAATAAAGATGAACTGGGATTTTTTAGTTGTACTATGTGAAAGTGATGTTTGGTTGATGAAGCAGTATGCTTTTTTTTTAAAAAAAAAAAGCTAAAAGATTCAAGCACATGCCAGTTAAGTGTATGTCAAGAATCCACTGCTTTTGTACCAGCGCATTTTCAACTGAAGTATTGGATTTGAGCTCTGTCTTCAAGTCATCTTTCAAACCACCTCTTGTGCTTCTTTCTTGTTTTCTCAAGAGGAAACACCACTATTTTCACAAAAAGAGCAGATAGTACGATTCTTTTCATGCTGCAAGAAGAAAATAGGATACATTGGTAGCAAATGAGGTTGGGCTCAATATAGAAACAATTATGACACACAAATTGAGGCTGGATTTGGATGCTAATGAAAGTACAATGATGTCGTGAAGTATGAAGATAAACAAGAATGACATCAGATTTTTTCTTCAATGGCAGATAGTTCAACACTTCAGCCCAAAAGATATTTGCAGAGATTCTATACTTGTTGACATGTTTCCGCGTGTAGAGGGGAAATGAATGACTTCATGTAATGACTTGTTGACACGAATTATTCTGGTATTTTCTCTACCTGTCAGGCGAAATTTCAGAGTTCAAAAGGGAACTCAAGCTTATAATGGAAGAAATCTTTCTACAGTAAACAATCTGCAGCATGTTTCCGCGTGTAGGCCATGATCATCTTTGATCAAATGCACTTCAGATTCTGAGATAGACATGACTTTCTTTTGTACAAAGGTTGTCTATACTATTGTGCTTACTTCTTAGGGAGTTCCAAGTAAATGATAGATTCTTAGGAAATTTGTTTCCAAAGTAAGAGATAAATTAATTGCTAGCGAAGGAAAGAATAGGGGAAAGTCACAAACAAAAATTACGGGCGTTTGCATTGCCTTTACATGAATGTTAAATATTAATGCATACTCGTGGCTAGAAATCAAGAGGTTTTCATTCCTAAAAACATAACTTCACTCTCAACTCAATCACTTTTCTTAGCAGCCACTTCTCTCTACTAAAAAAGAAAATGGAAGAAGCTTTTGCAACCGAAATCGCAAAATCCCTTTTAGGGAAGTTAAGCACTTATGCCTCTGAAGAATGTTGTTTGGCATGGGGACTTGATGCTGACCTAGAACATCTTGAAGAGATATTGTCAGCCATCAATGCAGTGTTGCACGATGCCGAGAAGCAACAGGAACAAAATGACAAGATCCGGTTGTGGCTTCAGAAGCTCCGAGAAGTCTTGTACGATGCAGAGGACGTGCTAGACGAAGTTGAGTGCGAGACTTTGCGAAGGAAGGTGGTGAAAACTACAGGGAGCACCAGCAGAAAGGTACAACGCTTCTTTTCAAGGTCTAACATGATTGCATTTCGTTTAAGAATGGGTCATAAAATAAAGAACATCATCGGGAGACTAGCTAGAATCGAGTCTCTTAAGTCTCAGCTTAACCTCAACGAGCAGACTTGAAGAATTTTGCAACACCTTAGAATGAAAGTACGCTAGTAGCTTGTACACTACTCATAAGTCATGCTTCTGGTATGAAAGTCTATATTACTTAATTAATTAGGACATTTCTAGGTGTGAATGGGCCACAGGCATAGACATTTACTTCCCCAACAAATACATGGCTTTTGAAATGTTTACCCTAACCACTTTGATACTCGCTGTCTAGCTAGATAGATAGAACTAGAGGTAGAGTCTAGGAGATTGTAGATACATCAATGACATTTAATAAAATGTTGATATTCTTAACCATAATTTTAATTTAATTGATATAGAAATTTCATAACATATCCTGTTTATGAAATGCATCATTTTAAGTTATAGCATTTTTAAAGTGCAATATATTTAAATATTATTTTTCTAAAACAAGACAATTATCTTGTTACGTGTAACAATAACAATATATAGTAAATATTGTACTTTTGAATCATGATAAAATGAAAGCATATTATATTATCAAATTTTTTTAAAATAATATCATTTTGTCAAAAATTTTAAATTTATATGCTAATTTAAAAAAGATCGGAAACAACAGTTATTCATTGATTGAGAGACCATTTCATCTTTCACTACTTTAGAAAAAAATGTTTGATTATGATTTTAAAAATAAAAGATGATTTTTATAAAATAATTTAAAAATATATTAAGTTCTACTTCATGAAAAATGAAAAATAATATTTTTTTTAAAGAACAACCATTTATTTTATTATAAAAAATAAAATAAACTTAAATACTTTAAAACTAACTAACTTCAAATCATTTTTATTTTATATATAGTAATTAACAAACATTTAACTACATATTTAATAACCTTAAATATTTTAAAATTAACTAACCTCAATTATTTGAAGTATATTAACACTAACTTGTATGGATTAAACAAAATTATTAAGTAATTCTATTTACTAAAAAAAACTATGTAATGTTTGATTATTGTTTTTACTTATTGTTTTATGATATTAATTTGTATGCTTTTTAAAGAAAGAGTTCTTTTTTTAAGTAATCCATTTAGTTTCTTAAAAAATTGTTTAGTTTCTTAAAGAACTTTTTTAAGTTAAGTTATATCTTTAATGATAATTTTAATTAAAATAATTTTACTAAATAGTTTGATGTGTTTAATTTCATAGTAAAACACAATAGTTCGTTTGGTATGTTTAATCTCACGATATAACACAACAAAGTATACAGAACATGGGTCAAAGGAGAAAAATCTCTTGACCAGCGAGCAGACTAGCTAGAATCGAGTCTCTTAAGAGATTGCAAAATCCCTTCTATGGAAGTTAGGCTCTTTCGCTGGTCAAGAATTTCGTTTGGCATGGGGACTTGAAGATGACCTTGCACGTCTTGAAGAGAGTGTGAAAGCCATCAACGCGGTGCTGTCCGATGCTGAGAAGCAACAATCAAACAATGACAGGATTCGGCTCTGGCTCCATATGCTCAGAGAAGTCTTGTATGATGCAGAGGACGTGCTGGACGAAATCGAGTGCGAAACTTTGCAAAGGCAAGTGGTGAAAACTAAAGGGAGCACCAGCAGAAAGGTACAACACTTCTTTACAAGTTCTAATATGATTCCATTCCGTTTAAGAATGGGTCATAATATAAAGAAGATCATAGAAAGACTAGCTAAGATTTCAGCTCTTAAGTCTGACTTCAACCTCAGCGAGCAGACTAATGATTGTAGTCATGTCTTGCATGAGGAAACAGAGATGAACCGATCCTTCGAGAGCTTTTCCGGTCTTATCGGAAGAGACAAAGACAAAGAACGCATCATCAACCTTTTAGCAGCACCTGTTAAGGTTGGTGATGCACATCCCCTTGTCCTTCCGATAGTAGGAATGGGAGGCTTGGGGAAGACATCTCTTGCCAAATCGGTGTGTGATGATGAAAATGTAAAAAGTCATTTTGAACTGAGGATGAAGGCATCTGTTTCAGATGATTTTTCCTTGAAACAAGTGATACAAAAAATTATTGAATCTACAACTGATCAGAAAAGATGTGCGGATTTGAATGAGGGTGAACTTGAAAGAAAACTTGAAGGAATTGTGAATGGTAAGAAATACTTGCTTCTTTTGGACGATGTTTGGAATGAAGATGCTAAAAAATGGATGTTGTTGAAGCCTTTGTTATCAAAAGGTGCAGGTGGAAGTAAGATTATAGTAACTACCTGTAGTCAACGTGTTGCTGAGATTATGGGTACTGTTGCTGCGCACAACCCAAGTCTTCTTGGTCAGGAGGACTGTCTGTCGTTGTTTTACAAGTATGCATTCAAGGAAGGGCAAATGGAGTTGATTCCAAACTTGGTTGGAATTGGGAAAGAAATAGTGGCGAAATGCAAGCAAGTTCCTCTGGCAGTGATTAACATGGGGACTCAACTGTATGGTAAGACTGATGAAACAGAGTGGGAATCGGTGAGAGACAGTGAGAAGTGGGAAGAAGAGGGAGATGGCATTTTACCTGCCTTGAAAATAAGCTATCAAAGACTGCCGACTCACTTGAAAAGATGCTTTCTTTATTGTTCCGTTTTTCCAAAAGATTGCCGATTCACAGATCTCTTTTTGGTGCAATTTTGGATGGCACATGAGCTCATTCTTCAATCATCAAATCCAAATGAGAAGTTGGAAGATGTTGGCTTGCGTTATGTGCGCGAGTTGATCTCAAGATGTTTCTTCCAAGATTATGTGGATAAGATTATTGGAGCTATCTTTAAGATGCATGATTTAATGCATGATCTTGCATCATCATTGGCTCAAAATGAGTTTTCAATCATAAGCTCTCAAAACCACCAAATTTCCGAAACGACCCGTCATTTGTCAATCCTTAACTCTGATTCATTTTTTCATAAAACTCTCCCCAAGTTCTCAAACAACTTCCACCATGTGCGGTCAATAGTCTTTGCAGATAGTATAGTGGGGCCTACATGCAAAACAGACTTTGAAAAATGTTTGTCAGAATTTAAGTATTTGCGGTCCTTGGAATTAATAAATGATTCTGAATTTGAGGCTTTTCCGGAGAGGATTGGGGCCTTGAAACATCTGAGATATCTTGATTTTGAGGATAACGCAAAAATAAAAAGACTCCCAAAATCTATTTTCAAATTGCAAAACTTGCAAGCTCTGCTTACAGGTAAAGGATTAGAAGAGCTGCCCAAAGATGTGAGGTACATGATCAGTCTTAGATTTTTAGATTTAACTACTCAGCAAAAGCGGTTGCCAGAAGGAGGGATCGGGTGTTTGGAGTGTCTTCAAACTTTATTCATTGCTCATTGTGAAAATCTAGAATATTTTTGTGAAGATATGCAAGGTCTTAAAAGTCTTCGAAAATTGTTTATTTACAAATGTAATAACTTGATTTCCTTACCACGAAGCATGAAATGCCTAACCGCATTGGAGAAATTGCTTATTATCAGTTGTAAAAAGCTTGATTTGATGACAATAGAGGGAGAGAAAGAGAAAGAGATCCAACCACTTTCCCTTCAAACTGTACTGTTGGCAGGATTACCAGCAACAGAAGCATTACCAACACAGTTTCTTCAAGGATCAACGAACTCTTTGCGAATATTTTTTATCGTAGACTGTCCAAACATTAAAGTAATTCCAGATTGCTTTGGCAGTTTAAAGAAACTTCAAAATCTTCGGATCATGGATTGTCCAAGGTTGAGCAAAAGGTGCCAAAAGGGAACAGGAGAAGATTGGCCAAAGATCGCTCATATCCCTAAAATCAAGATTGACGATGATGACATCAAAGAAGAAACATCGAATCAGGTAAGAATTATGAGAATTTAACATTCTCATATTTAGTGAAATAAGCTGAAGAAGATGTGAAAAGATGAAGAATAAGAGAATTTACATGAAGGACGAAAAACTTCACTGTGTATATCAAAATAATTCACTGTCTTGCTTGTTTACATTGTGCACTGCTGTATTTATATAATACTTAATATAACAACTTCCTAACACACTAAATCGTTCTGTATGTTTATAACAGAATGGAAGAATCTGCTGTATTTACAATTCTTGTTACAGCTGCCAGAGTGGCAGGCGGCTGGTGTGCAATTGTTGTAACGTCCTGCATGTCCTGCGTGGTGGTGGTTACAACGTCCTGCATGACATGCTTGGTGCTGGCTGAGTGGGATGACTGTGGTGTGTCGTCTAATATTTAGTTTCATATTTTTATTTGATTCTTCAATTTTTCTCTCTTGTTGTTGATCTTTGGTGTGGTTTCTTGTCGCCAGGGTCCCGTCAGCTCGGATCTTTTACAAACAGTTTAGTTGCTTGCAAAAACCAGCCTGAGGCTAGACCGATCTTCCTTATTGTTTAATTCCTCCTGCCTTGATTTCCTCAGCAAGCTGTCTGTGATAATTTCTTTCATTAATAAATTGATTAACATCTTGTTGTTATCACCTCATGCTTGTTCTAATACTGGTACAAAATCAGGCATTGCAATAACACGACGAAATTAGCTAGAAAAATCATCAGAGGAATATGATCATCTTCGGTTCCATTCCATATTTTCTGAAATACAAGTATCAACACCAAGTTGATTCAAGATACGAGAAAGGAAAAACATCATATCATTAATTTTGACTACCATTCCTCAACACAAGCAGTAGATTTAGCATAGGTTGACATGGTCACCCAAATATATAGCTAGTCATGCAACATGCAAGGATGCCTTCCTTCTTCAGTCAGACAGATGCAGCATCCATTCAAGGACTTGTAGAGCAACCTGAGATGTCAAGTTCTTCCCACATTATGTCAAGTAACTGGCCTTCACCACCTAGGCTTTGATCCCCTTCTTCCATTACTAAATCCATATTTCATGTTCCTCCAGGTGTTGTCTGATATCTCATTGATACCATACAAGAATCAGCTAACAGAAGTTGAAGTTGATGCTACCCGACGAAGTTCAGAAAAAACTCCACGCATAAATTGAAGTTTCCATGGTCTGTGGACCAAGATATCTGAATTGTGCTTCCGTTTTGGACTTGTGAAAATACCAAAATGCCTCTCAATCCAAGGCAAATCATTTGTTTGTTAAATAATTAATAATCTAACCGGTGCAACGTAGGACGAGCACAAGTTTTTTTCCACTAGAAGAGCAAATAGGACGATTATCTCCATGGTGCATGAAGAAAATAGAAGATATTGGTTGCAAATGAGGTCGAGCTCTTTATAGAAAGAATTATGACACTCAAACAGGGCAAACAGGGGCTGGATTTGAATGCTAATCATGAAAGTACAAGAATGTGGTGATCAACTATGAACATAAATATACTATCAAAAAAAGAGAAAAAAAAAAACTATTAACATAAATAAGAATGACACTAATTTTTTTTTTTTTTTTTTGTAATGCAATACTGACGAGATATAAACTCAAATACACTTGGTATAACGCCAAATAACATTACCAATTAAACTAGCTTTTCAATTGCGTCCCTGAATTTTCCTTTTTTCTAAGTGTAAATCCATGAGATCTTAACTCAAATTATATGAAACAACATCAAATAACATATCAAGTACTCCATTTTTTTTGTAATGGTATAGATTTAAGTTCTTCTTACCTTCAGAAGCCATTCAACAAAAAAGATAACTGCTAAAAAAAAAAAGTAATAAGAAGCGGACAAGATATACTATATGATGAAGGAAACAGCGTCAATAAGTCAAAGATAACATGCGCCGCCGCCCCAATCAAGCCACCCTTTTTTCAACGGAAATCTGGTAAGCCGAAACACTCTCCTCCATCTCCTACCATTATTGTGTTATCCGGTTGAACACAACGATGGAAGACTTTGGGGGTACCAAAGCCAATGTCGACATGAGCAATGGAAATTTAAGAATCCAAATGAAGGAAACTACCTAGAATTTGCACTACCATGAAAACCAAGACAGCTTGGTAATTTTATATATCCCATGGGCCCTACAATATATAGTATTAACATAATTACAGTTAAAATCAGCTAGTTGGCATCGACTTCTCATGAATGTTCAATATAGTATAACATGAATTCACTCTCATCTCACTCTCTTTTCTTCCAATCAATTCTCCTTTCACTCAGTTCTCTCCACTGAAAAAAAAAATGGCAGAATCTTTTGCAGCTGAGATTGCAAAATCCCTTTTAGGGAAGTTAGGCTCTTTGGCTGTCCAGGAATTTCGTTTGGCATGGGGACTTGAAGCTGACCTTGCACGTCTTGAAGAGAGATTGTCAGCCATCAACGCAGTGCTGTCTGATGCAGAGAAGCAACAATCAAGGAATGACAAGGTTCGACTCTGGCTCCAAACGCTCAGAGAAGTCTTGTATGATGCGGAGGACGTGCTGGATGAATTTGAGAGCGAGACTTTGCGAAGGCAGGTGGTGAAAACTACGGGCAGCACCAGCAGTAAGGTACGGCGCTCTCTTGGTCTCAGTTCTAATATGATTGCATTCCGTTTAAGAATGGGTCATAAGATAAAGAAGATCATAGAAAGACTAGCTGAGATTTCATCTCTTAAGTCTGACTTCAACCTCCACGAGCATCCTGATGATTATAGTAATGTCTTGCATGAGGAAATAGTGATGAACCGATCCTTTCAGAGCTTTTTCGGTCTTATTGGAAGAGATGGAGACAAAGAACGCATCATCAACCTTTTAGTAGAACCTTTAAGAGATGATGATGCACATCCCCTTGTCCTTCCGATAGTTGGAATGGGAGGCTTGGGGAAGACTGCTCTTGCCAAATCGGTGTATGATAATGAAATTGTAAAAGCTCATTTTGAACTGAAAATGGAGGCATGTGTTTCCGATGGTTTTTCCTTAAGACTAGTGTTACCAAAAATCATTAAATCTGCAACTGGGGAAATATGTGCAAATCTGGATGAGGGTGAACTAAAACAAAAACTTGAAACAGTTTTGGATGGTAGGAAATACTTGCTTGTCTTAGATGATGTTTGGAATGAAGATCCTCAAAAATGGTTGTTGTTGAAGCCTCTGTTATCAAAAGGTGCGTTTGGAAGTAAAATCTTAGTAACTACCCGTAGTCAACGTGTTGTTGAGATTATGGGTACTGTTACTCCATACAACCTAACTCTTCTGGATCAAAGGGATTGTTTGTCGTTGTTTTACAAGTGTGCTTTCAAGGAAAGGCAAATGGAGTTGTATCCAAATTTAGTTGAAATTGGGAAAGATATAGTGGGAAAATGCAAGCAAATTCCTTTGGCAGTGATTAACTTGGGGACTCAACTGTATGGTAAAACTGATGAAAAAGAGTGGGAATCGGTGAGAGATAGTGACAAGTGGGAGGAGAAGGGAGATGGTATTTTACCTGCTTTGAAGATAAGTTATCAACGACTGCCGACTCACTTGAAAAGATGCTTTCTTTATTCTTCCATTTTTCCTAAAGGTCATCTCTTCTCGGATCTTGAATTGGTTCAATTTTGGATGGCGCATGGACTCATTCAATCATCAAATCCAAATGAGAACTTGGAAGATGTTGGCTTGCGTTATGTGCGTGAGTTGATCTCAAAATGTTTCTTCCAAGATTACGAGGATTGGATTTTTGGAGCTTTATTTAAAATGCATGATTTAATGCATGATCTTGCATCATCGTTGGCTCAAAATGAGTGTTCAATCATAAGCTCTCAAAACCACCAAATTTCCAAAACCACCCGTCATTTGTCAATTCTCGACTCTGATTTATTTTTTCATCAAACTCTTCCTAAGTTCACAAATAAATTACCTCATGTGCGGTCAATACTCTTTGCAACCAGCCTAGAGGCTCCTAGATGCAAAACAGACTTTGAGAAGTGCTTGTCAGAATTTAAACATTTGCGGTCTTTGGAATTGATGGATGGTTCTGAATTTGAGACTTTTCCGGAGAAGATTGGTGCCTTGAAACATTTGAGATATCTAAGTTTTGTTGGTTCTTCAAAATTGAAAAGACTCCCAAAATCCATTTTCAAATTACAAAATTTGCAAGCTCTACTTGTAGGTGCAAAAGGATTAGAAGAGCTGCCCAAAGATATGAGATACATGATCAACCTTAGATTCTTATTTCTCGTCACTAATCAGAAGCGGTTCCTAGAAGGTGGGATTGGGTGCTTGGAGTGTCTTCAAACTTTATTCATTGTTCGATGTAAAAATCTTGAATTTTTGTGCGATGATATGCAAGGTCTTAGAAGTCTTCGTAAATTGGTTATTGCTGGATGTAAGAGTCTAATTTCTTTGCCGCAAAGCATGAAATCCCTAACTGCATTGGAGGAATTGTATATTTGTGATTGTGAAAAGCTTGATTTGATGATGACAGAGGAAGAAAAAGAACAAAAAATTCAACCGCTTTCCCTTCGGATTGTATTTTTTGGATGGTTAACAACAACAATTACACTACCGAAACAGCTTCTTCAAGGATCTATGAACTCCTTACAAACATTTATCATTGGAGATTGTCCAAACATTGAAGAATTGCCAGAGTGCGTCGGAAATTTAAAGAAACTTCAAAAACTACAGATCAGACATTGTCCAAGGTTAAGCAAAAAATGCCAAAGGGGAACGGGAGAAGATTGGCCAAAGATCGCTCATATCCCTAGAATCGAGGTTGACCTTGATGACAGCTAATTAGGTGAGGATTATGAGAATTTGATATCTTGTTTCATATTTCTATCCATTCTTCAACTATTTTTTTCGTTTAAATTATTTTCCCTAGAAACAATATTAGCTTTGGATAAAAGAAAGAACGCCATGTTTGTTCTAATTAATTTCACAAACCTCTTTTGTTTTGCAGGGTGAGATTCACATGGAACTCCTTTAGCTTTACCAGAGCAAAAGAACAAGACAGGGTATGTCATGATATTGCATTCTACTTAAAAGCTAACTAATTCATTCAGCAATTTGCTAGATCATTATTAAATTCTGTGTATGCATGTCTGATATTTTTCAGCTTTCACTGGTGTTTTTGCTGATGGTTATTCGGAGACTTCAATGTATCCGGTGTTGTTGCTGATAATTTAGTTTGTTCCAATAAAGATGAAGAAAGTTTTCTGGAGATTAATTTCCATTATCTATGTGCTTTCCTCGGAGTTCCTGCTTGTAAATAATTTGTTGTTGCTACGATTTCCAATTCTTGTGCCCTGGCCTAATTGCTTACGACATTCCTGCATTTGTTCTTGATGTTACCTGCATTCAGTTTATTTGCTGATCACGAAGTTTGCTCTCTCGTTGTTGATCTTTGGTTTGGTTTCTTGAGCAAATGTGAAAGTTATTTCATACATCCGAGCAACCATGCCATGGAAGCTACCCCAACCGGAAGGGCAAAAACACTCCACTAGTTTGTTAGCATGACGGTCGAGAAATATGTGAAGAAGCTCATTTGGACCATCAATCTCCATTCTCTCCCGATTCCCAGATAAGAACACATCTCATAATGTTCATATCCATATAATTCGACAGCTGATCTCAGGACACAGGCTGCCACTTCCAAGCTGACATGTTGGTTAGAGAACATGCAAGTGTCCTGCATTTCATTCTTAGTAGTGTATATAACAAGAAACCAAGAGTCTTTGTTTTCCCAGTTCCTGGAAGATCCCATGTTAATTTGACAGTATTCTGATGACAGCATCCAGTTCTGGTAATGCAGCTTAAACCTGCAGCTTCTTGCGAGTCATTTCAAGTAAAAGATGGCAATCTCTGTCCCTTATGCTTTGAAGAGGAAACACCGCTATTTTAATAATGTGGTGAAGTATGAACATAAACAAGAACGACGTCAGAATTTTTTTCTTCAATGGCAGATAGTTGAACGCTTCAGCCCAAAATATATTTGCAGAGATTCTACGCTTCAGCCCAAATTTTTCATCTATTTAAGCTCAGCTTGTGGACTATTTTAGCGATGCGTAGTATTATTCAGAGTTTTTATCTCCTAGTAAGACTTAAAACAACATTTAAGGCTTTCTCAAATTCTTTTCGTGCTTACCCTTTACGATTTACCTTTAAATTTTAATATTTATAGTTCAGGCTAAATCATTTTTCTACAATTCATTTAAGATGTTAACTTTCTTAAACTTTGAAGAACAAGGTGCGTAGCAAGAATATGAAAGTATACGAGTCGATTACTATTGAATTGAAAGAGTAAAAACCTGTTGATTTTTTTTTGGTTAGTATTATTTGCCATTATTTTTTTATCAAAATTATCATGTCATGTCATGCTAGTTAACATATGTCAGCTCACCATGTAAAAGTATATTTGACTGTGGTAATTGTTGTTTTTTAAATATTTTTTTATTTATTTTTTAAAAATTATTTTTGACATCAGCACATTAAAATGATCTAAAATATACAAAGCATATTAAATTTTAATAAAAATAAATTTTTAATTTTTAAAAAATAAAATTTCGACTACGTTTCGAAACAATTTTTAAAAGGTGGCACTATACTTTGAACATTCTTCCGAAAGGGAACCAATGGCAACCAGCAAGCATCACACATTACGCTTAAAAGCCCAGACACCTTCCACTTGCCAGTGCCATTACTTTTTTTAATTTATAACAAGATCAGAATATTCTTGACTTCACGCAATAATTTTAAAAAATATCAATGTCAAAAAATCAAAAATATCCCTCGATCTTAAGGTAAAAAAACAAAAAAAAAAATGACCCTAACGGCTATTTGATAATTATACTGTATAAAAAATATAAAATTAGAAAACACCCATCTAACATTATTTGTCTTGGTTTTTTTAAGGGCATGGGCATAATTACACAGTCTAATAAAGCGTGAAAATATTATTTGACCTGTCTTCAATCATTTGGTTTTTGAAGGCCAAAAGGACTAACGTCAGAATAAAACACTGAGGGGAATTAGTTTTATGTATAAATCTAAGTAGTTTCCTTAATTTTTATTTCAGGATTTCCATTGTTCATATTAACCATGGGTTTTGCAGCCCAAAGCCTTCCATCATTATGTTCAACGAAGAACAGTCTTTCATTATGCATTTGTTATACACCGAAAAGCTTATATCTAAGAAAGTGAGATGGAGTGAATATATATTCTCGACGGGTGTTTCTTCCTCTCTTAGCCATATAATTAAAATTTAAAAAAATGAAGGAATATTTCATCACTCTAATTATAATTATTGGTTTGATAAAATAAAATTCAATTACCATTAAGTACATGCAAGGGGCTCTTCCTGAATATGATCATCTTTGATTCCATAATTCCATTTCATATTTATAAATTATAATAAACATTAACATTAAATAGATTGACGACACAAGAAAGGAAAAACATCATATCATTAATTTTGACCACCTTTTTGCAACACAAGTAGTAAATTTAGCATAGGTTGACATGGTCAAACAAATATATAGCTAGGCAACGTGCAAGGATATGACTTCCTCCTTCAGTCAGAGAGCTGCAATCTCCACTCAAGAACTTGTTGAACAGCCTGAGAAGTCAAGTTGCTATCTTAATTTTTTTTCTTTCTTTTTAACACGTTAGAACAAGAGAGTTTATTTTAAGATCAATTTGACTATAGTAAAGATGTCCTTACCACATTAGTTATTAGTACCTGCACTTCACCACCTAGGCTTCGAATCCATATTTCCACTGCTAAATCCATATCTCCTGTTCCTGTTCCTCCAGGGCGCCTGTCTGATATTTCATGATATCATACAAGAATCAATGACAGAATTTGAAGCTCATAAAGACAACATAGAATTGATCTTTCTCTTTTTGTTCTTTTGGAGGATATTCTACAGTGAGACTTGGGAAACATATTGTTCAGAAATTTAGTTTTGCATACCTACTATTTGTTACTGATGCTTCCGATTCATCCCTAATAACAAGTGAAGCCAATGGTTGTGACAGAAGTTCTGCAGGATCAGTTTCAGGGTTACTACTCTCGGCGGCACCACCGAAACCCAGTGACCATCTCATTGGAACAATCAAATTCCTGCAACTCATAAAGGACAATGCAATGATAGTTTCAGGGTTCCCTAACCTGCCCTTGTTGCATATAACAGAAAAAATCTGAGGTTTGTCAATGGATTCCTACTGCTGATCAAGTCAACTCAAGCAACCGTTGATGTATAATACCAGAATCTAGAAGAATGAAAATAGAAAGATGCTTACCCTTCTATACATCTGTGCTTGCAGCGATTCATCTTATCAACTGCATAATTCCCAAAGACATCATCGAGACGCCTTGCTAGTTTTGGTAAATCGGGCAATGGTAAAACATCCCACACCTTGAGAATTTGCGTGTGGTTTGAGTTTTCCTTGATTACATCCACTGTCCAAATCAGTTTAAGCTGATAATTGACTCTGTATTGTTCTAACAGTTCAGAAGAAGTTCCATTTCGGACAACGATGTTTCTCTCTTCAGGAGATTCCCGCCAGCCACTCGAAAGCTTTGACAACAAAGAAATCACTTCCTGACGAGCCTCATTTCTCACTTTCAGAATGGATTTCCGAAAATCGTTGCTGAAACAAAACTTCAATGGGAAAAAGGATTGAGGTGATAAGTCCACCGAGTAGTATTCAGCTTCAGACATGACAATAAGAACTAACAAAAAAAATCAAGAAACAAGAAAAATTAGCACCCATACCTTCCATCTTGCATTTCTGAACAGTGGAGAATTCACGTTCAGAAGAGCATCAAGTTGGTCCGATTCTAAAAAGGCATCCGTAATAGCCTTAGACAAGCTTTTATCCTCTTCGGCATTATAGAAACACCCCCGTTCCTTGGCATCAGTAACTAATTTCTTCCAAATAGAATCGCTGTTGACAAGAGTTGCTCCATTTCCCAATATCCAGAGGCATTGCCTTCATTAGACAGTACATCAAAATTGTTATTCAAAATCATCAATACATGATACATACAAACACATCAACTTGCAAAAAACTTGCAATCCTATCTGGTATTTGGAGATAATACCTTGCACGGGTCAATGCCACATTAACCCTTTGGCGAATGGAAAGGAAACCTATTTTTCCATTTGCATTACATCTGACTGTAGAGATAATTATAACATCCTCCTCGCCTCCTTGAAATCCATCGACAGACCGAATATTTACTGCAAAATCACTATGTGAACTGTAAGTCTTTCCAATTTTTTCTTGAATTGCATAAACTTGAGCCTTGTACGGTGATATGACTCCTACGCTCATCTTCTTTCTTGCCCTTGTAAATTCTGCGATGGAAAGAAAAGGAAGGCTTTAGCTTTCCCACTTGCCAACAAAAAAGTAATTGAAACCAATAGCCATGTCATATATATGATTTCCCTAACAGCATTTCTAAAATGCATACCTTTAAAAAGGCTTGCAACTAGCTCTGAAACTACGGCAACCTCGACCAAATTTTTCTTGCTGCCACCGTTATTGAATTGTTCTTTCCCACTGGCTACATTAATAAATGAGTAAGGCCCATACATATTGCCTTGAAGAAATTGTTTCTGATAGTTTATTTTTTTGACAGTTGAAGCATCCTGAATTAGCCCACCATAGAACTCTTTATTTGGGAATGAGCTTATAGATGGATGCATCCTGTACTGCATATTCAGTAGGTGTTTCTCGTGTCCCAGTATGACCAATCTCTCGAACAAACTCCTCCCGAATTCAGCTTCCTTGGAAATCTGATCAAGTTATTTGACAAAAACATTACAACTTAAAACTTTTAAATTATTCAGTAAATGGAATGCAAAAAAGATGAACCTTATCACCTCGCTTTGAACCATTGCAGGAAGTTGGCGCTCGTCACCTATAAGAACGGCATGGCGAAGACCAGAAAGCTGCAATGGAATGGTCGATTCACATTCTTTAAGCTGCGCAGCTTCATCAACAACCAACAATTTTATCGGTTTCATTCCTTCTGTGTGCAACTTGGCAGAGCTTGAAGCGGTACAGAAAATCAGACATGCATTTTCCAAGCAAAAGTTTCTCACTTGATAACTTTCAAAAATATTGGGCACGTCAAATGCTCGAGGAAGTGAATTCAGTATCTGAATGCAATCCTTTCTTTTAGTGGCCAGCCTTGAATATTGACAGGCATTGCTTTCTTCATTTTCAAAATCATTGATGTCTAGCTTTAAACCTTCATCTCCTCTGCTAACACCATTCAACAATGTTTTGAGGCAGCTGAGTAAATCAAGAGCTTTTATCATGCTCTTCACAACTTCTACTGAAATGACAGACGTTGGCAAATGCGTATACAAACCTACAATTAAAAAATCCAACTTCTCACCAAGGATATTGAACCTTTTCTTTACAAATTCCTCGAACGGGAGAGTATTATCTTCCTTGTTTTCCTTTCCATATTGATCTCCCTTTCCCAAACACCTTGGAAGCTTATCTTGATGAGAAGAAACCATCTGTTTCTTTTTTTCAGTTTTCTTGTTGTCTTTCAATGCCTGTAAAAGAATTTTCTTCAGAACTCTCCTGCTGTTCCTGCCCTTCTGGTTTTGTTCACTGACCACTTCATCCTTCTCTTTGTTGCTGTTCATCTCTTCAAATTCAATCATTTCATCATCCCGATCCCCTCCCTCGTTCTCTTTTTTCATGTTTTCCAAGTACCTGCGGTACTGATGCGCAGGATCTTCAAGTAAATTTATCATTGAATCTACAGTGTGCTTCCACCCGGTTGACGGGGCAAAGCAATGATAAAGCACTTCAACCCGATGGTCAAGAAATATATCTTCAAGATCATCATTCTCAGAAATCTTCATTCGCTCCCCGTTCCCAAAGAGAACTATATCTCCAAGTCCATAGGTGTCATGTTCAAGAGAGTCTGTAACTAGCTTTAGGAGTCCCGATGTCACTTGCAACACAGCAACATTGGTTGGAGCACATGTAAGTGTCCTGCACTTCAGTTTAAGTAGAGAAAACAGTAATAAACCAACTGTCTTTGTCTTTCCAGTCCCTGGAGGACCCCAAATTAGTTTGACAGTGCTTTGATGCTGGCATTCACTCAGACCAATGCAGCTTGCAATTGCACCTTCCTGTGAGTCATTTAAATTAGAAGAGCTGATTATATTTTCTTCCATACCAGAAAGTGCAGCACTTCTATTCACTTCAGATAAGCAGTGAGAACAATCTTGGCTATCCTGCAGGAGAAGACACAGCAACTGTCAGTTAAGCAACTGAATGATTAGAATAGAACTAGAACTTCCATACACATAAAGAACAATGATTTCGCCTTCTTACAGGTGAGCTAGTTTCAAGCACATTCTGGATAACGTTCGTGTTCCCTCCTTGCAGATCTGAGTTCAATGATCTCCATATGCGGACATTCGTCGTCATGTTTGCTAGGTAAACAACGAAGACAGTGGCTCTTCTTTTCTTTTGAATCTCTTGTCCAGCAATGACAGACTCCCTTTTATTCTGCTTGTTTTCTAATTCAAATTGAATGGGTTTGGATGTGAGAATTGATAACGTTTCATGATTATCGTCATCATCCAGCCCATTAGATACCCTATGAACATAAGCAAGAAGATAGTTTATCCCAGGCCTGTTCAAATCTGCAATGTCTTTCGGTCTTGCATCTGTCAAAGCAAGGAGATCTCCAACCTCAGGGTCGTATATTCCTTTCCCATTTCCAGTTTTTCCCATTCTTTTCAACCACATCTTATAAAACAAGTCTTTGGGAGGTTTATACTCTTTTGATTTTTCAATTGAAAAGATCTCCCTTGTAGGTGCTTGGGAGACCTTCATCATGTTTGAGCACAAATCTGCACGAGTTTCCTCGATTAGAGCAGGAATGAATGACTTCATGTAATGTGACGTTGACGTGAATGTCTCTGGTATCGTCTTCACCTGTTGGTGAGTAATTTAGTGCCACAGATATCAAATGCAAGAAAATAGAAATCGATCAACTGCATTTTCCAGTTGCTGTCAATTAATCTTATGTCAATTCTGAAAATTCCAAAAACATGAAAAGAAACCGCTACTATAAATGATCTTCAAAGAACTTATATATGTTCTGCTTTACTAACCATTGGATGCTTAGCTTACTGGTCTAAGCCTTTCCAAAGAAAAGTAGAGGAATCAAGTCTAAGCTCATGCCAAGATTGATCTTGTTTCACCAAAATCTTAATGTCATGTCGTGCAAGGAGAACTCTCTAAATGATTTCACCTTAATCAACTTGCCAAAATTAATCAGTAGAAATGTAACTTGTACAGATTTTAACGGGAAAAAAAGAAAAAAGAAAAAAACATAAGTGGATCGTACACAAAAACATGACAAAATAGCATTCATGCACACCTGATTTTTGTAAAGATCTCTGTTCAGTACATCCCTGATAGACCAAGAGAACACCAAATCTAATAAGCTTCTACCAGCAACTTCTTCTTCAGTTTTCGCTGTAGACTTCTCCATCTTTTCTCCCCTCTGGTTATCTTCTGTAAAATCAGTTGACAAAGCCAATAATGAGATGAAAATAAAAGCCTTGAACATATGAAGAAACGATGCAACAACAGATTTCTTATGAGTGAAGAAACCCCACAGTAAGACCAGTACAGATATTTACCTTGTGACAATGCTTCTTTTTTCAATAGCTACCAAAAACCCCAATAAATGAAAAGAAATGGACGTACCGATGATTTAATGAAAATGGGCCAGAGATTCCTGAAGAATCAAGAATGAAGTGGAAAGAGCACGTTGACTGCAAGTAAATCAAAAGTAATTAAAGCAAGCAATGTTGCAAGTCTTGGTCTGTATGGAAAATACATGAATGGCTCCTGTTGTATTCCTGTTTGCTTTAGTACTGTTAATTGTTTCCCACAAGGATCAAGACATCTCTTCCTTCAATCAGTTGCATTATATAAAGTTATTATATATAGCATATGGAAAAAAGGAGAGGGAGCTTTCATACGAGGAGGCCGAAGGACTTTTCGTGTTCATATTCCTATGTATTTTCCTTTATTGTGACAAATACCGAAGGAGAGGAAAGGACAGGAATGCTTGCGTACGTTACGATGATGCTTTAATTTTCTGTCCCATCCCCAGGCACACACTTCCCCCGAGAAAATTCCATGCACCCGAAATACTAAGGTTTTATAACCTTAAGCTGTAATTTCAAGTGTGAATTCTGAACCCCCATGGATGTGAACAGGAAGCAGAGTGTCCAAACCATTTTCCAGTTTTCACATATAACAACTACAAATTAACCGTCTTTATTACCGCCATCTTCATCAAGATATCACCCTAGTTTCCAAAATTGCTGAAAAGGAATTGAAACACTTGCCACATTAGGCTTCAATGTTGGATTCTCCATGACATGAGTTGTGCTGATTTTTATTTTATTTTTTTCATCTGGGAAGTGGGAATTACAAGGGACAGAAGGAACAGCCAGCTGTTCAACTCCCAGACACGAGAGTGGAACACCCTTCACCTTACAAATGAGGATCCAAGGGAAGTGATGACCACATTCTCTCGTCTCCTGGTCAATTTCTCGCCTCCATTCACCCTTCAAAACTTAAAAATACAAAGTATATTTGAGTGTGGTTGTGAATTTTTTAAAAAATGTATAAAAATAATATCTTTTTTATTTTTTAAATTTTATTTTTTATATTAATACATTAAAATAAATATTCAAGAATATTAAAAATAATAATAATAATTAAAAAAAAAAAAAAAAAACACTTGATATACTTGTTACATGTACCGAATATCCTTAGATAACGAAAGAACGACCGACACTTCCCGCGAGAAATTACAGCACGCCCGTTATAAAAGGCGTGGTGGTGGGACCCTTTTTCTTTCTTTCTTGTTTCATTTTGATTTTTCACTATTCTTCAGTAAAAAGTCAAAAAGAAAAATTGAATTGTGCTGACTGCTGTGGTATAACGTTTGGGAATGAGGTGACCAAAAAATAAATTAAAATTTTTTTTATTAAAAATTAAATTTTTTTATATTTTTTAAATTAATGTATTTATCTCTAAAATAATTTAAAAAAAATAAAAAATTATCATGTTAATATTTTAATATAAAAAAATTTAAAAAAACAATCACAACATCTCTATAAAATTAAATTACTTGTTAAATAAGTTTGATGTATAAATAAAAATCAAATCATTCATTTTATATTTTCAATTTAAACATAATTTATCCACGGTTCTTTTATTTGTTTTATGTACACAATATTTTTACAAAATAATCTCTTTAATATTTTGCATCATATTCATTTGAGAAAACTTGATGAATATAAATATTATATGATAAAAAAAATTGAAACAAAAAAAATAATTTGCAATTTTTAAAAGATAAAAATATTTTACAAAACTATATTCCTCTTTAAATTATGGACGCGCCACTAATTAATTACTTTTATTAACAATTGTTTTCTATATATCAAACCCCAAACAATTTATTTTAAGCATTTTTTAACACGCTCAAGAAAAAAAAAATATTACATGTAAGGCATTTCTCAAAAAACAAGTTATTTTACACAAAACAAAATTAATATACTAGAAAAAACAATTACTTGAAAATTACAGTACGATCTTATTACCGCAACACTATTAAAATCATATAAATTCAGACATAAACAATTGCATATAAATTCTTACATTCAACATGGAGTCCAATGGTCTTTTTAAAATCAAATTAAATGGTAAACAATGACACTTGATTGTGAAATTTAATAAAATATTGTACTATTAAAAAAAACATAGTCAATTCAATTGAGTTCACGAACCACGAATTTGACTGCTTTAAAGATACAAATTAATTTAAAATAATATTATTTTAATTTTAAAAAAATTATAACAATATTATATATATATATATATATATATATATATATATATATAGATGAATCAAACATGTTTCTAATATCAAAGTTGGTGCAAAACCAAAAACTAAAGAAAACTAAAAGCAAAAAAATAAGATAAGAATTAAAAATAAAGAAAAAAATTAGAAAGAAAAGGAAATTAAGAGCACGAATAATTTGTTATTTTATTAATTCATTAAAATTATCTCTCAAGCTAAAAAAAAAAAAGCATATAAATAATATAATCTTAAATCATCTAACTATTAGGTTTAATCTATCAATTAAAATTAAATAACACGAATAATCAAAATAATCAAAATAAAAATAATAAAATAGACCCATATGGGTTCATTATCCCATCCAAAAAGTGATGTGCTGGGATATTTTTTGTTGTCTTCATTTATATACTTAGGTAATCTGCGATGTGCATCTGGTGTCTTTGCTTGTGTCTTTGCTTGTGGTGGCGGCGCCATAAGTGAAGCCGAAGGTTGCGACGGAAGTTCTACAGGATCAATTTCAGGGATACTACGCTCGGCAGCGCCATCGAAATACAGTGGCCATCTCATTGGAACAACCAAATCCCTGCAATTCAAAAACGACAATGCAATGATAATTGAATTTTTCTTGCTTCCGGCCAGCAGAGCAAGTATAGTAGAGAACACCCAATCCCATTCAAGCATCATCACACATGGCAATGGATGTTTAGCCTAATGGTATTCTTTCTTGCAGAGCAAGAAGGGGAGAGGTCTCAGGTCAGGTTTGAGACCTGCCCTTGTTGCATATAACAGAAAAAATCTGAGGTTTGTTAATGGTTTCCTACTGCTGATCAAGTCAACTCAAGAAACCGTTGATGTATAATACCAGAATCTAGAAGACTGAAAATAGAGAAATGCTTACCCTTCTATACATCTGTGCTTGCAGCGATTCATCTTATCAACTGTATAATTCCCAAAGACATCATCGAGATGCCTTGCTAGTTTTGGTAAATCAAGTAATGGCAAAACATCCCACACCTTGAGAATTTGTGTGTGGTTTGAGTTTTCCTTGATTACATCCACTGTCCAAATCAGTTTAAGCTGATCATTGACTCTGTATTGTTCTAACAGTTTAGAAGAAGTTCCATTTCGGACAACGATGTTTCTCTCTTCAGGAGATTCCCGCCAGCCACTCGAAAGCTTTGACAACAAAGAAATCAATTCCTGACGAGCCTCATTTCTCACTTTCAGAATGGATTTCCGAAAATCGTTACTGAAACAAAACTTTGATGGGAAAAAGGATTGAGGTGATAAGTCCACCGAGTAGTATTCAGCTTCAGACATGACAATAAGAACTAAAAAAGAAAAATCGAGAAACAAGAAAAATTAGCACGCATACCTTCCATCTTGCATTTCTGAACTGTGGAGAATTCACGTTCAGAAGAGCGTCAAGTTGGTCCGATTCTAAAAAGGCATCCGTAATAGCCTTAGACAAGCTTTTATCCTCTTCGGCATTATAGAAACACCCCCGTTCCTTGGCATCAGTAACTAATTTCTTCCAAATAGAATCGCTGTTGACAAGAGTTGCTCCATTTCCCAATATCCAGAGGCAGTGCCTTCATTAGACAGTACATCATAAATTGTTATTCAAAATCACCAATACATTAACTTGCAAAAAACTTGCAATCCTATCTGGTATTTGGAGATGATACCTTGCACGGGTCAATGCCACATTGACCCTTTGGCGATTGGAAAGGAAACCTATTTTTCCGTTTGCATTACATCTGACAGTAGAGATAATTATAACATCCTCCTCGCCTCCTTGAAATCCATCGACAGACCGAATATTTACTGTAAAATCACTATGTGCACTGTAAGTCTTTCCAATTTTTTCTTGAATTGCATAAACTTGAGCGTTGTACGGTGATATGACTCCTACGCTCATCCTCTTTCTTGCCCTTGTAAATTCTGCAATGGAAAGAAAAGGAAGGCTTTAGCTTTCCCACTTGCCAACAAAAAAGTAATTAAAACCAATAGCTATGTCATATATTCGATTTCCCTAACACCATTTCTTAAAGGAATACCTTTAAAAAGCCTTGCAACTAGCTCTGAAACTACAGCAACCTCGACCAAATTTTTCTTGCTTCCACCATCATTGAATTGCTCTTCCCCGTTGGCTAAATTAATAAATGAGTAAGGCCCATACATATTGCCTTGAAGGAATCGTTTCTGGTAGTTTCTTTCTTTGACAGTTGAAGCATCCTGAATTAGCCCATCATAGAACTCTTTATTTGGGAATAAGCTTATAGATGGATGCATCCTGTACTGCATATACAGGAGGTGTTTCTCGTGTCCCAGTATGACCAATCTCTCGAACAAACTCCTCCCGAATTCAGCTTCCTTGGAAATCTGATCAAGTTATCTGACAAAAACATTAGAACTTAAAACTTTTAAATTACTCAGTAAATGGAATGCAAAAAAGATGAACCTTATCACCTCGCTTTGAACCATGGCAGGAAGTTGGCGTTCGTCACCTATAAGAACGGCATGGCGAAGACCAGAAAGCTGCAATGGAATGGTCGATTCACATTCTTTAAGCTGCGCAGTGTAGGGCGTTCCGACCGGTGATGTACTGATAATTGCTCATCGGAGGGCAAGCACACTAACACAATATTTAACGTGGTTCGGCAAACCGCCTACATCCACGGGAGAAGCCATTTGATTATATAGGGAGAGAATAAGATTTACAACAATAGAGGAGGAGGAATCATCCCCTCTTTGGCAACTCTCAACCTCACTCTATTTCTCTCTTCTTAGTGCTGCAATGGCAGCTACTGCTGGCTGCCTTGGCAGCCCACTCTCTCCTACATTTCTCACATCTTTCTTTCTCTCAACTCTCTCTCATTTAGCTCTCTACACTTAGTGCCTATTTATAGCAGGAATGGTGGCTTCTCTTCTTCATTTTCCAGCAGCTGCAGCTGCAGTCAATGGTGGCTGCCATCTTCTTCAACAAAGGCTGCTGGTCAATGGTAATGTTAGGCACATTAAATGGCAACACACCTAACAAACCTAACAATCACCCCCTTTGACATTTATATGGGCAATTGTCCTCTTGTTTCTTCAGCACAATCTTGCATCCTGCAGCTCTTCCAAGCTTACCATTCCAAGAGCGTCTCCGGCCAAGTTTACAGGTACTCGCCAAACCTTTCAATCACCAGAGTTAACTAAGCACCCCTTTGCTCACTCCAAAGGATCACTTCAACCAGATGGTTTGTTACATCTCATCTGAAGAGTGTTTAATGTTTGTCTCTGGAACAACATTCCCTTCAAGCATATCAACCATGCTTGGCCCGGAATGATTTATCAAGCCTTACATCAAGGCTTACAACACCCCCTCAAACGGAAATTTCCATTTCCAAGTGCGACAGTCATTATCTGAGTATCTCAATATGATCACTAGCTCACCACTCTTCCAAGAGTCTACTCATCCAGGAGTTGCGTCTGCCCTCTGTTCCTCCTTAGGAACCACGCCTTACTTCTCCATGAGTCTCCCACTCTTAGTCTCAAGAGTCCGGGTAGCTATCCACCTTTAACCATGGGGGCAGCCCATTAAAGGTTGATCTATATTTGTCTTCATACTCTGAGTATTACAATGCCTTCACCGAGCTCACCACCTTGACAAGAGTCAACTTGTTCCTGGAACCTGCACATGCCCTCTGCTCCTTCATAGCAGTCGCGTCTTAATGCTCCACAAGTCACCCACTTATTATCCAAGGCAAATGTCTTCTAGCTCATTGATCTTTAGCATGGGGGCAATATCCATGAAAGTCAATCCTGCATTTGTCTTCATACTCATCATAGCCACTTCATTGGCTATACACTTGTCCACTCATATCTGGCCATCACATCGGCTCTGGGGCGTTCTGAATTGGGGCTTCTATCCTGGCCCTCACACCTTCTCCTCAGGTGTCTCCGCTCGTCGTCATGTGGCGGTCTAAATCTGGGGCTCCTATCATGGCCCACACACCTCTTCTGAGGTGTCTCCGCTCGTCATCATGCGACGGTTTGAATCTGGGCTCACATCGTGGCCCACACCTTCCTCTGAGGTGTCTCCGCCCGTTGTCATGCGGCGGTCTGAAATGGGCTCACATTACGGCCCTCACACCATCCATCCGAGGTGTTTCTGCTCGTCATGAGACGGCCTGAACATGGACTCATATCAAGGTCCTCACACCTTTCATCTGAGGTGTCTCCGCCTGTCATCATGAGACGACCTGATCTTGGACTCATATCATGGTCCTCACACCTTCTGTCTAAGGTGTCTTCGCCTGTCGTCATGAGACGGTCTGAACATGGACTCATATCATGGTCCTCACACCTTCTGTCTAAGGTGTCTCCGCCTATCGTTATGAGACGGCCTGAACATGGACTCATACCATGGTCCTCACACCTTCTATCTGAGGTGTCTCTGCCTGTCGTCATGGGGCGGTCTGAACCAAGTCTCTAATCTTGGCCCACACACCTTCCAGCTGAGGTGTCTATACTCGTCATTATGAGACGGCCACATCCTCCTTCATAGGGGATGTCTCTAGTGGCTCCAAGATTCTCTACCACCATGTGGACTTGGGAGAGATCACTACCACTGATCACATAGAAAAAGAAAGTTGCGGTGCACTCTTCACAGTTTTCCATCTCATTTTCTATGTTTGGAGCTTCTATCCCTTTCTGCTTGATAGCTCCACCCACACCAACTCTCTTTGGTGTCTTCGCCTTTCATCATAGGCGTTCGCACCCCCTCAATTAGGTGCTTCTGCAACAGCTCATCTTTCCATCCTTGCATGCATTGGAAAGGTCCTCGCTTGTTGCCTTTATCAAGAGCACAAGAGACTTCCTGTTGTACAACTCTTTCTCACAGTCTCTGCTCTGAGCTTCATCTGGGAACTCTTCTTCTCCTTGCACCTATTATCTCATAACAGTACCTCGTTGGATCCTCCGGGTACTTCTGCACAATCTCCGTGTGCTCTCGTGCAATTTCAGTTCTCCAGATTTCTCCCTATTCTTTGCTTTTATGTTTGACAGCAGCTCATCCCGTCACAACATTTATCCAAGTTAAAATAGGGTGCCAGTCTTTATCCCCTTGCTGTATTTCTCTTCCATTATCAGGGTCTTCATCAATTCTCCCTTCGAGAAATCACAGTCACCAAATCTAACTTCTTTGGAGAAATCACCACTCTATCAGATCCTTGATCATACGGAACCCAACTGTTCCTTTGTGCCGTCATCCTGCTAGTCTTCAACAGTTTCATAACAAACTGTCACATATACGAAAATAGTACTGTGTGGATGATCCTTCAACTAAGCAAGTTCCCAGGAAAGATTTGGAGGGGTCACACTGGTCCCGCTTAAAACCCAATCTCCTAGACAGAACTTCTTAGAACGTATCTATCCACCGTACTGCCTTTTTGTATATACAACCATTTGCTAGCTTTGTTGCGGCTTTCCTTTACAAGTGATCTGGGGTATCCTGGTTTTATACCTGATTTCTCAACATCTGGCGAGACTACTAGTTCTTAGATTCGTCAAGATTGGTCTTCATCAGTTTCCACTCTCCACCTCAAATCGTCCACATGATCGGGTGTCTAGAGTGTCCCAATTTTGCCTTCCATCAAGGCATTAAAATTTTCCCATTTAACAGTTCAGCACATGTAATTGGGTAAACATATGCACCTTCTTCTTCTTCATCTCCATCGACCACCATGATGACCTTCAGATGCCTCCTGATCGGGCAATCTCTCTTCAATAATTCACCACTGCCATTTTCGGTCTCGAATCTCAACGATCGGACCGTACCATTGCATCCGGAATGATCAACTTAGCTGGAAACATGTCTTGAATCGTCCAAATCGCACATCAGACGGCTAAGATTTGATCAAAACAATTCTGGCCTGATCAACGGCTCAGATTCACTATCAGATCCGGTTGCACGTAGACTCTGCTGCACAGAATCCTTTCCCTCGGCTCGCGGCTCGGCTCGGCTTCAATTCAGCTCGACTCAACTCGGCTCGGCTTGGCTCGGCTCGGCTCCACTCACGGCGGATGACGTGGCAGGGGGTCCCCCATATGCTGACATGGATGTTGACTAGTCAATTGCTTGCTGACTGTGTATGCTGATGTCATCCTTGCATTATGCTGAGGTCATTCTTTTGCATGGCACTGTTCATGATACCGTCACTATTCATGTCTACTGTTCACATGGGTCGGGTCAACTGGTATTCGGGTCGGGTCAACTCATCTGGGTGAAGAAGACGCGTGGGCGCGTCTGCGCGCGTGGCCCGCCACCTCACCGGAGAGTGATGGAGAGTGCGGCCATGTCTGACGTCCGATTTTGACGCCGTTTTCACCAGTGGCTTCGTATCGTCCTCCTCTACACGATGGTATGGTCAAAACATAATTTTGACAACTTTCATTTTTGAGCAAAAATCAAACACCACTTAAACCATATGCTCTGATACCAATTGTAGGGCGTTCCGACCGGTGATGTACTGATAATTGCTCATCGGAGGGCAAGCACACTAACACAATATTTAACGTGGTTCGGCAAACCGCCTACATCCACGGGAGAAGCCATTTGATTATATAGGGAGAGAATAAGATTTACAACAATAGAGGAGGAGGAATCATCCCCTCTTTGGCAACTCTCAACCTCACTCTATTTCTCTCTTCTTAGTGCTGCAATGGCAGCTACTGCTGGCTGCCTTGGCAGCCCACTCTCTCCTACATTTCTCACATCTTTCTTTCTCTCAACTCTCTCTCATTTAGCTCTCTACACTTAGTGCCTATTTATAGCAGGAATGGTGGCTTCTCTTCTTCATTTTCCAGCAGCTGCAGCTGCAGTCAATGGTGGCTGCCATCTTCTTCAACAAAGGCTGCTGGTCAATGGTAATGTTAGGCACATTAAATGGCAACACACCTAACAAACCTAACACGCAGCTTCATCAACAACTAACAATTTTATCGGTTTCATTCCTCCTGTGTGCAACTTGGCAGAGCTTGAAGCGGTACAGAAAATCAGACATGCATTTTCCAAGCAAAAGTTTCTCACTTGATAACTTTCAAAAATATTGGGCACGTCAAATGATCGAGGAAGTGAATTCAGTATCTGAATGCAATCCTTTCTTTTAGTGGCCAACCATGAAAATTGACAAGCACTGCTTTCTTCATCTTCGAAATCATTGAGGACTAGCTTTAAACCTTCATCTCCAATGCTAACACCATTCAACAAGGTTTTCAGGCGGCTGAGTGAATCGAGAGCTTTCATCATGTTCTTCACAACTTCTAATGAAATGACAGACGTTGGCAAATGCGTGTACAAACCAAAAATTAAAAAGTCCAGCTTCTCACTAAGGATTTTGAACCTTTTCTTTACAAATTCCTCGAACGGGAGAATATTATCTTCCTTGTTTTCCTTTCCATATTGATCTCCCATTCCCAAACACCTTGGAAGCTTATCTTGATGAGAAGAAACCTTCTGTTTCTTTTTTTCAGTTTTCTTGTTGTCTTTCAAAGCCTGTAAAAGAATTTTCTTCAGAACTTTCCTGCTGTTCCTGCCCTTCTGGTTTTGTTCACTGACCACTTCATCCTTCTCTTTCTTGCTGTTCATCTCTTCAAATTCAATCATTTCATCATCCCGATCCCCTCCCTCGTTCTCTTTTTTCATGTTTTCCAAGTACCTGCGGTACTGATGCTCAGGATCTTCAAGCAAATTTATCATCGAATCTACAGTGTGCTTCCACCCGGTTGACGGGGCAAAGCAATGATAAAGCACTTCAACACGATGGTCAAGAAATATATCTTCAAGATCATCATTCTCAGAAATCTTCATTCGCTCCCCGTTCCCAAAGAGAACTATATCTCCAAGTCCATAGGTGTCATGTTCAAGAGAGTCTGTAACTAGCTTTAGGAGTCCCGATGTCACTTGCAACACAGCAATATTGGTTGGAGAACATGTAAGTGTCCTGCACTTCAATTTAAGTAGAGAAAACAGTAATAAACCAACTGTCTTTGTCTTTCCAGTCCCTGGAGGACCCCAAATTAGTTTGACAGTGCTTTGATGCTGGCATTCACTCAGACCAATGCAGCTTGCAATTGCACCTTCCTGTGAGTCATTTAAATTAAAGGAGCTGATTATGGTTTCTTCCATACCAGAAAGTGCAGCACTTCTATTCACTTCAGATAGGCAGTGAGAACAGTCTTGGCTATCCTGCAGGAGAAGACACAGCAACTGTCAGTTAAGCAACTGAATGATGAATAGAACTAGAACTTCCATACACATAAAGAACAATGATTTCGCCTTCTTACAGGTGAACTAGTTTCAAGCACATTCTGGATAACGTTCGTGTTCCCTCCTTGCAGATCTGAGTTCAATGATCTCCACATGCGGACATTCGTCGTCATGTTTGCTAGGTAAACAACGAAGACAGTGGCTCTTCTTTTCTTTTGAATTTCTTGTCCAGCAATGACAGACTCCCTTTTATTCTGCTTGTTTTCTAATTCAAATTCAATGGGTTTGGATGTGAGAATTGATACCATTTCATGATTGTCGTCATCATCCAGCCCATTAGATAGCCTATGAACATAAGCAAGAAGATAGTTTATCCCAGGCCTGTTCAAATCAGCAATGTCTTTCGGTCTTGCATCTGTCAAAGCAATGAGATCTCCAACCACGGGCTCGTATATTCCTTTCCCCTTTCCAGTTTTACTCATTCTATTCAACCATATCTTATAAAACACGTCTTTGGGAGGTTTATACTCTTTTGATCTTTCAATTGAAAAGATCTCCCTTGTAGGTGCTTGGGAGACCTTCATCATGTTTGAGCACAAATCTGCACGAGTTTCCTCGATTAGAGCAGGAATGAATGACTTCATGTAATGTGACGTTGACGTGAATGTCTCTGGTATCTTCTTCACCTGTTAGTGAGTAATTTAGTGCCACGGACATCAAATGCAAGAAAATAGAAATCGGTCAACTGCATTTACAGTTGCTGTCAATTAATCTTACGTCAATTCTGAAAATTCCAAAAACATGAAAAGAAACCGCTACTATAAATGATCTTCAAAGAACTTATGTTCTGCTTTACTAACCATTGGATGCTCAGCTTACTGGTCTAAGCGTTTCCAAAGAAAAGTAGAGGGATCAAGTCTAAGTTCATTTCAGATTGATCTTGTTTCACCAAAATCTTAATGTCGTGCAAGGAGAAGTCTCTAAATGATTACAACTTGCCAAATTTAATCAGTAGAAATGTAACTTAAACAGATTTTAACCGGAAAAAAAAAATCATATCATAAGTGGATCGTACACATAAACATGACAAAATGGCATTCATGCAAACCTGATTTTTGTAAAGGTCGCTGTTAAGTACATCCTTGATAGACCAAGAGAACACCAAATCTAATAAGCTTCTACCAGCAACTTCTTCTTCAGTTTTCGCTGCAGTCTTCTCCATCATTTCTCCTCTCTAGTTAGCTTCTGTAAAATCAGTTGACAAAGCCAATAATGAGATGAAAATAAAAGTCTTGAACATATGAAGAAACGATGCAACAACAGGTTTCTTATGAGTGAAGAAACCCGACAGTAAGACCAGTACAGATATTTACCTTGTGACAATGCTTCTTTTTTTAATAGCTTCCAAAAACCCCAATAAACGAAAAGAAATGGACGTGCAGATGATTTAATGAAAATGGGCCAGAGATTCCTGAAGAATGAAGTGGAAAGAGCACGTTGACTGCAAGTAAATCAAAAGTAATTAAAGCAAGCACTGTTGCAAGTCTTGCTGGTTTTGTATAGAAAATACATGAATGGCTCCTGTTGTATACCTGTTTGCTTGAGTACTTTTAATTGTTTCCCACTGTAGATTCTGCTTTCCCCAAACTTTTTAAAGCAAGATTAAAGATCAAGATGTCTCATACTTCAATCAGTTGCATTACTTAAATTTATAGCATAAGGAATAAGGAGAGGAAAGGGCATAAATGCTTGCGTGCTTTACGATGATGCTCGAATTTTCCTTTATTTTGACAAAGACCGAAGGAGAGGAATGCTTGCGTGCTTTACGATGATGCTCGAATTTTCTGTCGCGTCCCATGCACCCGAAATACTAAGGTTTTATATCCTTTTGGTGTAATTTCAAGTGTGAATTCTGAACCCACATGAATTTTATTACCAAACGCTATTAAAATCATATAAATTCAGACATAAACATTTGCATATAAATTCTTATATTCAACATGGATTCCAATCATTTTTAAAAACCAATTAAATTGTAAGCAATGACACTTGATTGTGAAATTTAATAAAATATTGTAATAGATTTATTATTGTTTTAAACTCAACTATGTTAAAGTCATATGTCATGGATTAAACTGCTTAACTTATATTAATACAAGTCAATTTAAAATAATAGTATTTTAAAATAATATTATTTAAAAAAATATAAATCAAATCATATTTTAAATGAAATTGACCTCCTTGATGTTTTTTAATTATAGATATATTTGGAATTGTGATAGTTTTTGTGATTATAATTTTTTTAAAAAATTATGTAAATTCAAACATAAACTTTTTACAGTACGATTTTATTACCGCAATACTATTAAAATTAATCATATAAATTCAGACATAAACAATTGCATATAAATTCTTACATTCAACATGGAGCCAATGTTTATTTTTAAAATCCAATTAAATTGCAAACAATGACACTTAGATTGTGAAATTTAATAAAACATTATACTATTAAAAACATGGTCTCAATCAAAGTTATTCAACTCATTGGGTCACATATCACGCATTTAACTTATATAGATAAAAGTGAATTTAAAATAATATTATTTTAAATTTTTTAAAAAATATATAACAACATTTTAAAAAAATATATATAAATCAAGCATGTTTCTACAAAACAAAAAACTAAAGAAAACTAAAAACAAACAAAGAAAGAAAAAGACTAAGAATTCAAAGTTGAGAAAAAAAAAATTTCACAGGATGAATAGCTAGTTTGTTATTTTATTAATTTATCAAAATTATCTTTCAAACTGAAAAAAAAAAAAATATATATATATATATATATATATATATATAAATAACATAGCCCTAAAACATTCAGTTATTATGCTCAATCCGTTAATTAAAACCGAATAACACAAATAATCAAAATAAAAACAATGAAATAGACGCACATGAGCTCCCATCCAAAAAGTGATATGCGGAGATTTCTTTTGTCATTTTTTTCTATATATTCGGGTAATCTGCGGTATGGACGTAGTGTCTTCACTTGTGGTGTCCGCACCACAAGGGAAGCCAAAGGTTGTGACGGAAGCTTTACATTATCAATTTTAGGGATGCTACGTGCGGCAGCACCATCGAAATACACTGGCCATCTCATTGGAACAACCAAATTCCTGCAATTCAAAAAAGAAATAATTGATTTTTTTTATTTAATCAGGCCAGCAGAGCAAGTATAGTAGAGAATACCCATAGCAATGGATGTTTAGCCTAATGGTATTCTTTGTTGCAGAGCAAGGAGGGGAGAGGTCTCAGGTCAGGTTTGAGACCTGCCCTTGTTGCATATAACAGAAAAAATCTGAGGTTTGTCAATGGATTCCTACTGCTGATCAAGTCAACTCAAGCAACCGTTGATGTATAATACCAGAATCTAGTAAAATGAAAAAAGAGAAATGCATACCCTTCTATACATCTGTGCTTGCAGCGATTCATCTTATCAACTGTATAATTCCCAAAGACATCATCGAGACGCCTAGTTTTGGTAAATCAGGTAATGGTAAAACATCCCACACCTTGAGAATTTGTGTGTGGTTTGAGTTTTCCTTGATTATATCCACTGTCCAAATCAGATGAAGCTGGTCATTGACTCTGTATTGTTCTAACTGTACCGGAGAAGTTCCATGTCGGACAACGATGTTTCTCTCTTCAGGATATTGCCGCCAGCCACTCGAAAGCTTTGCCAGCAAAGAAATCACTTCCTGACGAGCCTCATTTCTCACTTTCAGAATGGATTTCCGAAAATCGTCACTGAAGCAAAACTTTAATGGGAAAAAGGTTTGACATGATAAGACCACCGAGTAGTATTCAGCTTCAGACAAAACGATTACATGAAAAAATAGACAGTAGTATTCAGGATACATACCTTCCATCTTGCATTTCTGAACAGCAGAGAATTCACATTCACCAAGGCATCCACAATAGCCTTAGACAAGCTTTTATCGTCTTCGGCATTATAGAAACACCCCCGTTCCTTAGCGTCAGTAACTAATTTCTTCCAAATAGAGCCACTGTTGACAAGAGTTGCTCCATTTCCCAATATCCAGAGGCAGTACCTTCATTAGACAGTACATCATAAATTGTTATTCAAAATCACCAATACATAGTGTTATCTATGGACACAAACGGGCTGTTGGCTGTCATGCTAAACATGGCTGCATGGTGAAGGTCAAAAGTGGTTGCCGGATATTAAATACGGTGGCAAAAGGGGCTAATATAATTGACTAAAATGGGGAGGATTGTCTCCCATATCAGCTATAAGTAAAGGGTGCTAATGAGAGCTGAGTGACACCAAAAATAAAGAGAAATAGAGAGAGAGAGCTAGAGAGAGTTGAGTTGAGTAGAGAAGAATTTTCTCATCCTTCTTGTTTTGTTGTTTGTATTGTTTCTAAACTTGACTAATACAAGTTAGTAGCCCTATGAAGTATACAAGTTGCCAAAACACGTAATTGATTACTGGAATGTCCTAACACATAGATGCATACACACACATTAACTTGCAAAAAACTTGCAATCCTATCTGGTATTTGGAGATGATACCTTGCACGGGTCAATGCCACATTAACCCTTTGGCGATTGGAAAGGAAACCTATTTTTCCGTTAGCATTACATCTGACAGTAGAGATAATTATAACATCCTCCTCGCCTCCTTGAAATCCATCGACAGACCGAATATTTACGGCAAAGTCACTATATGCACTGTAAGTCTTTCCAATCTTCTCTTGAATTGCATAAACTTGAGCCTTGTACGGTGATATGATACCTACGCTCATCCCCTTTCTTGCCTTGGTAAACCCTGCGATGGAAAGAAAAGGAAAGCTTTAGCTTTCTCATTTGCCAACAAAAAGATAAACCAATAGCTATGTCATATATTTGATTTCCCTAACACCATTTCTTAAATGCATACCTTTAAAAAGACTTGCAACTAGCTCTGAAACTACAGCAACCTCGACCAAATTTCTCGTGCTGCAATCGTCATTGAATTGCTCTTCCCCGTGGGCTAAATTAATAAATGAGTAAGGCCCGTACATTTTGCCTTGAAGGAATCGTTTCTGATAGTTTCTTTCTTTGACAGTTGAAGCATTCTGGATTAGCCCACCATAGAACTCTTTATTTGGGAATAAGCTTATAGATGGATGCATCCTGTACTGCATATTCAGTAGGTGTTTCTCGTGTCCCAGTATGACCAATCTCTCGAACAAACTCCTTCCAAATTCAGCTTTCTCGGAAATCTGATCAAGTTATTTGACAAAAACATTAGAACTTAAATCTTATAAATTACTCGGTAAATGGAATGCAAAAAAGATTAACCTCATCACCTTACTCTGAACCATGGCAGGAAGTTGGCGCTCGTCACCTATAAGAACGGCATGGCGAAGACCAGAAAGCTGCAACGGAATGGTCGATTCACATTCTTTAAGCAGCGCAGCTTCATCAACAACTAACATTTTTATCGGTTTCATTCCTTCTGTGTGCAGCTTGGCAGAGCTTGAAGCGGTACAGAAAATCAGACATGCATTTTCCAAGCAAAAGTTTCTCACTTGATAACTTTTAAAAATATTGGGCACGTCAAATGATCGAGGAAGTGAATTCAGTATCTGAATGCAATCCTTTCTTGTAGTGGCCAACCATGAAAATTGACAAGCACTGCTTTCTTCATCTTCGAAATCATTGAGGACTAGCTTTAAACCTTCATCTCCAATGCTAACACCATTCAACAAGGTTTTCAGGCGGCTGAGTGAATCAAGAGCTTTTATCATGTTCTTCACAACTTCTAATGAAATGACAGACGTTGGCAAATGCGTGTACAAACCTACAATTAAAATATCCAGCTTCTCACTAAGGATTTTGAACCTTTTCTTTACAAATTCCTCGAACGGGAGAATATCATCTTCCTTGTTTTCCTTTCCATATTGACCTCCTTTTCCGACACACTTTGGAAGCTTATCTTGATGAGAAGAAACCTTTTGTTTCTGTTTTTCAGTTTTCTTGTTGTCTTTCAATGCCTGTACTAGAATTTTCTTCGTCCTGCCCATCTGATTTTGATCATTGACCACTTCGTCCTTCTCTTTGTTGCTGTTCATCTCTTCAAATTCAATCATTCCATCATCCTGACCCACTCTCACATTCTCTTTTTTCATGATTTCAAAGTACCTGCGGTACTGATGCTCCGGATCTTCAAGCAAATTTATCATTGAATCTACAGTGTGCTTCCACCCGGTTGACGGGGCAAAGCAATGAGAAAGCACTTCAACACGATGGTCAAGAAATATATCTTCAAGATCATCATTCTCAGAAATCTTCATTCGCTCCCCATTCCCAAAGAGAACTATATCTCCAAGTCCATAGGTGTCATGTTCAAGAGAGTCTGTAACTAGCTTTAGGAGTCTCGATGTCACTTGCAACACAGCAATATTGGTTGGAGCACATGTAAGTGTCCTGCACTTCAGTTTAAGTAGAGAAAACAACAATAAACCAACTGTCTTTGTCTTTCCAGTCCCTGGAGGACCCCAAATTAGTTTGACAGTGCTTTGATGCTGGCATTCACTCCGACCGATGCAGCGTCCAATTGCACCTTCCTGTGAGTCATTTAAATTTGAAGAGCTGATTATGGTTTCTTCCATACCAGAAAATGCAGCACTTCTATTCACTTCAGATAAGCAGTGAGAACAATCTTGGCTATCCTGCAGGAGAAGACACAGCAACTGTCAGTTAAGCAGCTGAATTATTAGAACAGAACTAGGACTTCCCTACACATAAAGAAAAATGATTTCGCCTTCTTACAGGTGAACTAGTTTCAAGCACATTCTGGATAACGTTCGTGTTCCCTCCTTGCAGATCTGAGTTCAATGATCTCCATATGCGGGCATTCGTCGTCATGTTTGCTAGGTAAACAACGAAGACAGTGGCTCTGCTTTTCTTTTGAATCTCTTGTCCAGCAATGACAGACTCCCTTTTATTCTGCTTGTTTTCTAATTCAAATTCAATGGGTTTGGATGTGAGAATTGATAACGTTTCATGATTATCGACATCATCCAGCCCATTAGATACCCTATGAACATAAGCAAGAAGATAGTTTATCCCAGGCCTGTTCAAATCAGCAATGTCTTTCGGTCTTGCATCTGTCAAAGCAAGGAGATCTCCAACCTCAGGCTCGTATATTCCTTTCCCATTTCCAGTTTTTCCCATTCTTTTCAACCGCATCTTATAAAACAAGTCTTTGGGAGGTTTATACTCTTTTGATCTTTCAATTGAAAAGATCTCCCTTGTAGGTGCTTGGGAGACCTTCATCATGTTTGAGCACAAATCTGCCCGAGTTTCCTCGCTTAGAGCAGGAATGAATGACTTCATGTAATGTGACTTTGACGTGAATGTCTCTGGTATCCTCTTCACCTGTTGTTGAGTAAATTAGTGCCACGGACATCAAATGCAAGAAAATAGAAATCGGTCAACGCATTTTCCAGTTGCTGTCAATTAATCTTATGTCAATTCTGAAAATTCCAAAAACATGAAAAGAAACCGCTACTATAAATGATCTTCAAAGAACAACATGTTCTGCTTTACTGACCATTGGATGCTTAGCTTACTGGTCTAATCCTTTCCAAAGAAAAGTATAGGGATCAAGTCTAAGTTCATGCCAAGATTGATCTTGTTTCAGCAAAATCTAAACGTCATGGAAGGAGAAGTCTCTAAATGATTTCACTTTAATCAACTTGCAAATGGGATTTAACCGCCAAAAAAAAAACAAATCATAAGTGGATCGTACACATAAACATGACAAAACGGCATACATGCAAACCTGATTTTTGTAAAGATCTCTGTTTAGTACATCCCTGATAGACCAAGAGAACACCAAGTCTAATAAGCTTCTACCAGCAACTTCTTCAGTTTTCGCCGCAGTCTTCTCCATCAATTCACCTCTCTAGTTAACTTCTGTAAAATCAGTTGACATAGCCAGAAATAAGATGAAAATAAAAGTTTTGAACATATGAAGAAACGATGCAACAACAGATTTCTTGGTTGAAATGGAAAGAGCACGTTGACTACAAGTAAATCAAAAGTATTCAAAGCAAGCAAAGGTGCACGTCTTGGATTGTAAGGAAAATACATGAATGGCTCCTGTTGTATACCTGCTTGCTTTAGTACTGTTAATTGTTTCCCACTGTGGATTCTGCTTTCCCCAAACTTTCTAAAGCAAGATTAAAGATCAAGATGTCTCATACTTCAATCAGTTGCATTACTTAAATTTATAGCATAAGGAATAAGGAGAGGGAGCTTCCATACGAGGAGGCCAAAGGACTTTTCCTGGTTGTGAATAGCAAGACAAAGTGTTCATATTCCAACGAATTTTCCTTTATTCTGACAAGTACCGAAGGAGAGGAATGCTTGCGTAGAGTTTACGAAGATGCTCTAATTTTCTGTCGCGTCCCATGCACCCGAAATACTAAGGTTTTATATCCTTATGGTGTAATTTCAAGTGTGAATTCTGAACCCACATGAATTTTATTACCAAACACTATTAAAATCATATAAATTCCGACATAAACATTTGCATATAAATTCTTATATTCAACATGGAGTCCAATCATTTTTAAAATCCAATTAAATTGTAAACAATGGCACTTGATTGTAAAATTTAATAAAATATTGTAATATTAAAAACATTTATTATTGTCTTAAACTCAGCTATGTTAAAGTCATATGTCATGGATTAAACTACTTAATTCATATTAATAACAAGTCAACTCAAACGTCAGTTGATGTTTTATTAGAGAAAAATGCAGGAATACAGATTTAATTTAGTGTACTGGGTAAAATTAATAAAAAAATAAATATTTTTTTATTGAATGTTTTGGTTCAATTTCACTACTAGATAATATTATTTTATCATACTTATTTATATTATATCTTCCGGGTATTCTTTTTCCAAGTAATTCCATATCAAAGTGAGATATTTCAAAGGATTCCTTTCAATCTTCTTATTTTATTATATCATTGTAAATCAATAAAGGCAATGCCTATTTAATATAGCTAGTTGTGCAAGTATTTTACTATTAAGAAGCAATTGTCTTTTGTATAAATTGTTTATTAATATACTATGACTACAGGATATTGCATTCTCGCGAATTACTATATTTATTCGAGTGACCCATAAACACAGAAAAAAATTTTTGTGCCTATCTCTATCCTGGTAGGCCAAAAACAAAGCTTTTATTTTTTATTGAATAATAGTTTAAGTAAGTCTTCAATGAGCCCTACAAAAGCTTGATGTGAATAAATGAATTTTTGTTCTACATCTCCAACCTATATATCCTCATCTAATTCTAGTCATTGAATGAACGAAACTTTGATAAATAACTAATTGATTTCCTTTCTTTCAGTTATTATTTTTTCCTTTTCTAGAATAACAAAACGGATTCTTTCAATCTATAAAATAATAATTCCAACGGCTTTTGCTACTCTAACCTTCCTAACCACTATTTTTTCTTTTTTGTTATAAGCATATCGTCTTGAAATAAGAAATTTTATTGGTACCGGGTATCAAACAAAAATAACAAAAATATAGTAAATAAAAATAAATAGTAATTAAGTAGTAAATAGAAATTGATAAATAAATAATGGGTTCCATCGTGTCCATGGTTAATTCTTAAACGGCGAGGCCTTTCTATACACCGGAGCCCCTTACTTTATCGAATCAATGTTATTGTTAACTTTTATAGTTTACACTTTTTGGCTCTACCCGTGAATTCCCCAGTAGTAGATCTTTCACAACAACGTCCGTTTTTACAGTAACGGTATTTAATTATGTGGATTAGCTAATTAGTTGACCTTGTTAGTCTGTTCTTGCAAGAGTAAAGGCATCCATTTTCGGCTTTTTAATTTAAATAAGATTTTCCCTACTTAACAGATAATCATTTGCTATCAACAGGGAATTCTTTTGCATTTTCAATTGAAAATTGAGGTAATTGAATTTGCACCAGTAGAAACCATAAATTTGATACACAATAGAAGTATATTCTAGATCTCTTTTTTTATTATTTTAGATAGTAAAGGGGGGAGTCTTCCATTCTATTCTATTTATCGGTACTGATCACGGATAGTGAAAAAATTCTTTATTTTGTCCCAACCCACAATCTGAAATCTGAACGAGTCACATACACCCTAGTACATGCCCCTCGGCGCTGAGGGCATCCCCCGAGAGCGAAGGATTTGGTGATATTTCTGATTGGTTGTCTTGTGTTTCTAATAAGTTGTTTAATAGTTAGCATGTTGAATCGTATGCATAATTGGCTGGTTTAGATCGATCCTAACTAGATGATTATGAATTCTTTCTATATTCATATTCTATTTTAATATTTTATTAAAATTATAAAATTCAAATTAATATAATATGAAACCTCAGTAAAAAACTAAAATCTCAAATCACAATTTGTGTGAAATTCGTACTGTTTTTTAATCTCAAACTAAAATCGAGATATAGTGTTGAACAAGTAGGTGTAACTGTTGAGTTCTATGATAGTAAACTAAATGGAGTCAGTTATAGTGATCTTGCTAATATGAAAAAATATGCTAGACGCGCATAATTGGGTGAAATTTTTGAATTAGACCGTGCTACTTTGAAATCCAATGGTGTTTTTCATAGGGGTCCAAGGGGTTGGTTTACTTTTGAACATGCTTCGTTTGCCCTGCTCTTCTTTTTTGGACACATTTGGCATGGCTTTCGAACCTTGTTCAGAGATGTTTTTGTTGGTATTGATCTACATTTAGGCGCTCAGATGGAATTTGAAGCATTCCAAAAACTTGGAGATCCAACTACAAGAAGACAAGTAGTTTGATACAACATTAATCTTTGATTTTTCATCTTTATTTTTTTTTTGTAATTCGACATAGGGTACGGGGGACATCTTAATTTGAATCGCCGCATTTTCTTTGTCTGACTCTTGCTCTTTTTTAATTTGGGAACGCTATAAATAAACAGATATGGAAGCTATAACTGTAAACCACAAACAAATCTATGGAAGCATTAGTTTATACATTCCTCTTAGCATCGACTCTAGGAATAATTTTTTTCGCTATCTTTTTTCGAGAATCGCCTAAAGTTACAACTAACAAGATGAAATGGTTTTTCATTATCTTAATTAAAGTAATGCGCCTCCGGGCTCATTACTTCAACTAGTCCCTGTTTTCGTCGGATGGTAAATTTATAGCATTAGGCAATTGGAGAGGGAGCTTTCATACGAGAAGGCCAAAGTGCTTTTCCTGGTTGTAAATAGCAAGATAAAGATCTTGCTTGTTTTTGTATTTCAAAAGCGTTTATAAAAAAAATTAAATTTTTTTATTTTTTTCTTTACTTCAAATTAATATATTTTTTGATGTTTTCAGATCATTTTAATATATTAATATCAAAATTAATTTTTTTAAAAAATATATTATTTTAATATATTTATAAATAATTTTTTTAAAAAAAACAACAGCAATGAAAACCACACTCCACTAAAAATATTCATAATAAAAACGTATTTTCCTTTATTGTGACATACCGAAAGAGAGGAAAGGGCAGGAATGCTTGCGTACATTACGATGATGCTTTAATTTTCTGTCCCATCCCCAGGTACCCAATTTCCTCGAGAAAATCCCATGCACCCGAAATAACCTTAAGCTGTAATTTCAAGTGTGAATTCTGAACCCACATGGATGTGAAGAGGAAGCAGAGTGTCCAAACCATTTTCCAGTTTTCACAAATTAACCATCTTTATTTCCACTTTTTTCTCTCTTTCTTTCTTGTTTCATTTTGATTTTGCAGTCTTCCTCGGTAAAAAGTAAAAAAGAAAAAAGAAAAATTGAATTGTGCTGTGGTATATATTAAGATAAGATTAAAATACTTGGTGGACAAGTTTGATATATAACTAAAGACCAAATCATTTATTTTATGATTTCAATTTAAACACAATTTTTCCATTCCATTCAATGATTATTTATGTTTGTTTGTTTTATATAAACAATGCTTTTTGTAAAATAATCTCTTTGATATTTTATGTCTGATTTATTTATTTATTTATTTGAGAAAATTTGATGAATATAAATATTACTTTTCTAACACTTGTTTTTCTATATATCAAACCCCAAATAATTTATTTTAAGCATTCTTTTAACAAGTTATTTAATAAAATATTTTAGAAAATTAATATAATACATGTAAAGCATTTCTCAAAAACAAGTTATTTTACACAAAAAAAAAATATACTAAAAAAAAAATTACTACACTTGATTCTGAAATTTAATAAAATATTATACTATTAAAAACATTTATTATTGTCTTAAACTCAGATATACTAAAGTCATATGTCATGGATTAAACTATTTAACACAGATTAATTAATGTAGGTCAATTTAAAATAGTATTATTTTTAAAAATTTAAATCAAATCACATTTTAATTGAAATTAACCTACCAAGTCGATGTTGTTTAATGAATTAAGTTAATTTTGGGTTGATTTTTTTTTTAAAACTGGAACCGGTTTAATGATTATGGACTCAGCAAACACACAGCCCATAACCCAGCATAGCCCGAAAGCCCAACCCGCAAACCCTAGAAGCAGAAACTCCCATGGTATAAATACCGACATAAACACGCGCTGCCCTCATCCGCTCTGCCACAGCTTCAACAGCTCTCGAAGAAGACGCGGAGATGGTTTCCCTCAAACTCCAAAAGCGGCTTGCTGCTAGTGTCCTAAAGTGTGGCAAAGGCAAAGTTTGGCTTGACCCTAATGAAGGCAATGAGATCTCCATGGCAAATTCACGTAATCAAAACAATAACATTTCTCTCTGTTATCATTTCGTCTTGTTTTTTTGTTCTTTTCTTGCTGGATTTTGCTTAGTTTTTAGTGGGGTTGTGTTTTTTTTTCATGCGATGTTAAAATGAGTTGTAAATTTAATATAAACTTAGCAAATTCTTTTGGGGGGTTTTATTAATTTTTTTTATGAAATTGAAATGCAAGGCTGTCAGTTGTTTGTGTGTTTGAGGACCCTTTTATGCAAAAAAAACAAAAAAACAAAAACAAAAACAAAAATAGTTCCAAGCTATTTTCTTATGGAAGTTGAAGTATATATCAATTGTCCTGGTTTATTTTAGTTATAGTAAATGAAGGTATTGAAGTTTAAGTTTTGATAATTAGTTTTGTGTTTCTGTTAAGTTCTGTTTTGATGTTCTTATGAAATGGAATTTTGTTAGAAAGAAAAATAAAAATAGAAAGAAAATATTTTTCGAAAATTTGTTAGGAACTGATTTTTTTGTTGTAGTGATTTAGTTTGTGTTGATTGTATTTGCAATAATACAGGCCAGAACATAAGGAAGCTTGTCAAGGATGGCTTCATTATCAGGAAGCCAACCAAGATTCACTCTCGGTCTCGTGCTCGACGAATGAATGAAGCAAAGAGGAAGGGACGACACTCTGGCTATGGTATATTACTATATTTTACGAATGAACGATTTTCAAGTTTACTTGTGCTCGGGCACTTTTGTTTTTGTGTTTGCAAGAGTAATTGGATGAACTGGTAGTTAATTCCATGTAATTTTGCTTATGTCCAAGAATGCGCTAAATTTCAAGCTGTTTGAACCACTATAGGTAAGCGCAAGGGTACCAGGGAAGCTAGGCTGCCAACAAAGGTTCTCTGGATGAGGAGGATGCGTGTTCTAAGGCGTCTGCTCCGCAAGTATCGTGAGTCTAAAAAGATTGACAAGCATATGTACCATGACATGTACATGAAGGTGAAGGGTAATGTGTTCAAGAACAAGAGGGTTCTAATGGAGAGTATCCACAAGTCAAAGGCTGAGAAAGCTAGGGAAAAGACCCTGGCTGACCAATTTGAGGCCAAGAGGGCAAAGAACAAGGCTAGCAGGGAGAGGAAATTTGCCAGGAGGGAAGAACGTTTGGCCATGGTAAGATTTGTTGTCGCTTGATGCTAATGAACACTTCATTGTTGAATTATTGATTTGAAAAGCTGATTGTTATTGGTTGATGATGTGGAATTGCTCGGCTCATCAATCATGTTTCAATAATGATGAGCTCTGTGTTTTAAATTGTTTTGAAAAAAAAAATTGTATTTTCAGATTGTTTTGATGTTCTTGTATCAAAAATAAATTAAAAAAAAAAACATTATTTTGATGTATTTTCAAGAAAAAAACACAATGAAAAGCAATTATTATCAACTATCAACCGACATCTAAAACTATAAATTACCTAGCAGGTGTTGTAAATTGTGTGTTTAAACTTTTGACCTTCTGTCCTTGTCTTTCATGTCAATGTCAATTTGGTGTGTGCCTCAAGCTTGGTGTGGCACGTGGATGTCCTTACAGTCACAGAACAGGACTTTAATAATACTGTGTTATATTAGATTGGTCTAAGTTTGCTTTTAGCCAGAGTTCGACATAGATTTCGGAAAATTTTGTATAAAATGGGATGCTGATGTTGTTCATTGTAATTATTTACAGGGACCCGGGGCTGAAAAACCAGTAGCTGCACCACCTGCTGCTTCTCAACCAACAGAGTGAGTATATATATTACAATAGTATATACTTCTGAGTCTTTGACTAAATATTCTTGTTTTAATCCAATATGTTAACTGTTCCATATGTTGTTTTGTTTGCAGGGGAACTAAGAAGTCCAAGAAGTGATCCTGAGCTCCAACGATTTGTAACTTTTTGCTTAGTGTCTGATTTTGTTTGTTGCTTTAGACAATGTTGTTTTATATCTTAGATCGAAGGAAGTTTAAGCTGTTGGTACTTGATGCGATATGTAACTCCTGTTTTTGTCGATTAAAAATCTATTATTTTGTTCTTACCACGGTTTTGATGTTTGTTATTTCTGCTGAGCCTCTTCCAATCAATATTTTTTTTTCTTTCAAGAGCCATTAAAATCCTATATTCTGCAACCATGTTGAGCTCCCTGTGGCATGTATTTTTTATCCTTTTTATCTTCTTATATGATACAAGGCTGTGTTGGCTCTTGAGTAATTTTATGATGCCAAAAGAGTAATTAATTTTATTCGTTATTTCTTAGAGCTTTTCTTTGAAGAACGAGATAGATAAAAATTCTAGGTGTGGCTGTTTCTAGGAGCATGAATTTTATTTTTTATGTTTCTTTCTTCAAATTAAGTTTACTCGATGAGCATGCATTCTTTGGCTTTCTCGCTCCGAGGAGGTTGTGTGCTCGTTGATCTTTGAGAAAATGTATCAGTGTAGCTTAGATTTTTGAGTCTTCGTAGTTTCGCACCTGGTTATAGAAATAAATTAACGATTGTTTTAGTTTAATGTTTTGGTAGTAGCTGTGGTTTTGATTTGAAAAAAATTATTTTATAAAAAGAAATTTTAGTTAAGGTTGGTTTGATATTTATATATTTTTTGTTAAAACTATGATTAAAATTGAGGTTGAATAAAAAAATAATTTAATGTATTTAGTTAATAATATTTTTTAAATGGTTATAATATATATATGTGTGTGTGTGGGGTTTTAAATTTAAATATTATAGATTTAATTACTATTATTATATCATGAAATAAATAATACTTTATATAAAATATTTTTTATTATTTCATTAAACTATCTATGATTTCAATACATACAAAATTTATTTGACAAGAACTGAAGTTTTTATAATTTTTTAAGCGTGTAATAAAATTAAAAAAAATATTATCATAAATAAAATTGATATTACAATGCGAGTGAATTTAATTCACTCTACATTAGTTTTTTGAAAAAAAAATATTGTTTACATGACAGTGTGAGTGAATTTAATTCACTCCATATTAGTTTTTTGAAAAAAAAATATTGATCATTGTGCGAGTGAGAGTGAATTTAATTCAAAAATAAACACACTGGAAAAAAAAAATTATTTAGATGAATAGTATTTACACACAGTGCAATTCACTCGCACTATTTATATGAACAGTGCGACTCAATTGCAATGTTCACTAAGTAAAACACTGAACATTGAAAAAGATAAGCAGCTTGGAGCTGCTTCAGTAAATCTTGTGTTTTGAACGTGATTTGTATTGAGCCCCATCAAAAATAAATTACATTTTTAATGTAATTAAATATTTATTTTTTTATAGTTGTTTTAAACGCAGAAGCAACCATGTAAACAAACATGCTATTATAATATTCAATTTTTGTTACGGTCTTCTGTATATAAGATGGCATCAATATTATCTGCAATTGCTTGTTCCTAATGGTTTTGCAAGGTTCATCCTTTCTCCTCTTTGGGTTCATGACCTAGACGGTTCAGAAATATCGTATGTCAGGTCAATTTCATTTCTGGCCAAGTTTCGTGTCATGTCGTGAAAATTACACTACTGATGTTAAAATTTGCACTCCCACTTGGAGAAAAGTTATCAGCCATCCTACGGTCAGCTGGTGGACAGCATGCTGTTTTCTAATGGCTTTTGTATGTAACGGGGTTCCTTAGCCTGCATGATTTGTACAGTGGGTGCAAGAGTTATTTTTGCTTTAAAATATGTTAATATAATTTTTTTTCAACTTTCTTTATTTTTAACATCAAGTCACAAGTCTAAAAAAAATATTTATACAATATTTAATGCTTTTGTATACTAGAACATATTTTTAAAACATATCAGCAACGATCGTACTGTAGAGTGCCGCCAAGCTTTGATTGATTAGTCCTTGACGATGTCCCTGTTGGCTAGTGGATGTTCTCTGTGGGTCAAGTTGCTAGGATCAAGTCTTTAGAATACCATCTTTTACGAATTCTATGAATTACCTGCCTTTAATCCATTGGAAGGCGAGTTTAGTTTACGATTTGGTTAAAATACCACCTGGTTTTAAATTAGAAAGGGATGAAAGAAAAGGTTACTGTGATTTTTTTTCTAAAACAAAGTTCTAGATAAACATGCAAAAATCGAGAACGAAACAAACCTCGGATTAAAAAAATTATATAAAAAGTGAAAACACTTGGAATTTAAAACAATGTGCTTGACAAAAGGGGTTTGACAGCTTCGAAACCAGGACAGAACTGGCCTGTTAACTGTTTTGACAAATTATTCAAAAAGATTATGATGGCGAGCTTATTCTTGTGGGCTTCCCTATAAGAAAAAGGCAGGAACAGTTCAGAAAAACCCACAAAGGCAGAAACACAAACTCAGAAGGTCAACCTCGACAGCTCAGAACTAGAGTATAAGAGAAGTGGGTTCCGTTTCTTTCAGTTCCAAAACCAGACATCATGGCAGGAGTAGAAATGTTCCCTAGAGGATTTGGCAATGTAGCTTTTGTTCTTGTTGCTTATTGCTTTCTCAATTTCTGGATGGGATTCCAGGTTGGCAAAGCTCGCAAGAAATACAACGTCCCTTATCCAACCCTCTATGCTATCGAATCAGAAAACAAAGATGCCAACCTCTTCAACTGTGTTCAGGTCCTCTTGCCCTTACTTTTCTTTTCTTGTTTCTGTTTCCTGAAATTTGAATCTTAACCTCTTTTTTTTTGTGGTTCTGTGGTGCAGAGAGGACATCAGAATTCCCTGGAACTGATGCCAGTGTTCTTTTTGCTGATGGTGTTAGGAGGGATAAGGCATCCTTGTGCTTGTGTTGCTCTTGGATCCATTTATACGGTCACTCGGTTTTTCTATTTCACTGGCTATGCCACTGGGAACCCTAAAAACCGTCTCACTATTGGGTTTGTTCCCTTTCTCTCTTGCTCTCAGTGATTACCTTGTTCTGTCTTGATTGAAAACTTAGATAAAAGTAGAAATTTTTTTAATCAACTCCAGTCATATGTGCCTAACTCCTAAGCATAAATATGTGAAAATCGCATCGGTAGGTCACATTCAAGATTCGCATAAGTTATTAACTGATCAATTTCAGTCCGTCAATGCATGTGCGCATATTCTGATGAATTTTATACCCACATGTCACATATAAGGGATTGCTACGTTGCCTGAATCATGCCTTTAACACCATTGGATTTGACGTTGGTAATACCTTTTAACCAATGATCTAACCAGCATCGGCTTTGGGACGATGATGACACTCTAGACCTCCCCATGTGTAGGATTAAATTAGTGTCAGGCCGCAACACTGTAATGGTAATGATTTCCCTTTTTATGTGCAGGAAATATGGGCTCTTGCCTTTGATAGGGCTTATGGGGTGCACAATTTCATTCGGTATCAGTCTTCTTCGAGGAAAGTCCTTGTCTGTTATTTACTCATCTTGTGGTTTTGCTTTCCTTAATTTTCCATGTTCATCCACCTTTAGTGTGTTTATGTTTTGTGTTTAACAAGCTGTACTTTCTTTGAACATTGAGGTGATATTCTTCTAAGATCATTTCTCCTTTGTCTTTGAATTCCTTCCAATTCAGAGGCACCAATAGAACACCTCTCAATGCCTTCATGTTGAAAGGAAAATGAACCCTTGATTTGTCTGTGTCAGATATGGCAATTATATATCTCAACTAGCAATAACGTTTTCCAACACAATTTGTTTTTGTCAAAGCAAGTTTACATTGAATCTAGTTAGATATAGAATGATAATGGCATTGGTGCTAGACTTTCTTAGGTGGAAATCAGAAAATACTGGAAGGTCCTGGTATAGGTGCTAAAACAATCAAGGACCTTTGGTCATAGCTGTCAACTCATTTCGGAGATTGACATGGAATAAGGCTCAGGCTGCAAAATAGAGATTAGCAGTGGCAACTCTCCCACGTTGTAAATTGTGTAAGATGAAACTTTAGACCTTCTGTCCTTGTCCTTCGAACCATGTCAGTTTGGTGCCTGGATGTCCTTGCAGCCACAGAACAGGGCTTTAATGGTACTCTGTGTCATATGAGATTGGACCAAGTCTGCGTTCAGCCAAAGTTTAGCATAGATACCAGGTAGTTTCGTATAAAATGGGATGTTTATGTTGTTCATTGTGATTTCTTACAGGGCCCTGTGACGGAAAAACCAGTAGCGGCTCCTCCTGCTACTTCTCAAGCAACAGAGTGAGTATATATGTTACAATAGTATATACTTTGACTTAAATATTCTTGTTTTAACACAATAAGTTAACTGCTCCCTTTGTTGCTTGTTTACAGGGGAACTAAGAAGTCCAAGGAGCGATCCTGAGCTCCAACGATCCGTAACTTTTTGCGCAGTGTCTGATTTTGTTTGTTGCTTTAGACAATGTTGTTTTATATCTTAGATCCAAGGAAGTTTAAGCTGTTGTTACTTGATGCGATACGCAACTCCAGTTTTTGTCGATTAAAAATCTATTATTCTGTACCTATATATATATATATATATATATATATATATTTAAGAAAAGTTTGGCTGGGCCTTTTCCATCCTATATCCTGCAACCATGTTGATCTCTCTGTGGCCAGCTTTTTTTTCCATATTACTCTGCTAGACGATACAAGGCTGTGTTGGCTTTCTTTATCCGAGCAAGTCATCTTTAAGAAAGGGAATCAATGTAGTACAGACATTCGAGCCTTCGAAGTTGTTTCACACTTGGCTACAGAAAGAAATTAAAGATCCAGATCATTTTGTTACCATCTTTTAGCTGCAGGATGGCATCAATGTCATCTTCAATTGCTTGTTCCTGATAATTTTGCGAATTTCATCCTTTATCCTCTTCTGTTTCATGACCTGGGTGGTTTAGGAAGCTAGTAAGCCAGCCAAATTCCATGTCTGGTCAAGTTCTTTGTCAAGTCCTGAAGATTAAGCTAATGGTGTTGGAATTTATGTACTGCAAATTGGAGAAAAGTTATCACCCATTGTGCGCGTCGAGCTGGTGAATAGCAGGTGGTTTTATGGATGGTAGAGAATGGCTTTCTGCATATAATGGGGTTCCTTAGCTAGATTTCTTCTTCAAGTCCCGCCAAGCTTTGATTAAAGATTGTCCCCAGTTGGCTAGTGGATGTTCTTCAGGGGGTCAAGTTGCTAGGATCAAAAGAAACTAAAAGGATAACCTTTTTTATTTGTTGGTACTTTTATCAACAAACACATTTATCCTTGGATGTGAGGGTATAATTGACTCTTTGCTTTTTTATATATATACAGTAAGATAATTAATATACCCTTTTAAATAAATATTAATGAACTGGCGGGCAGAGGTATTTTTAGTTTTTCGATTTTGAGTGCACAGTAAAATAACCATAATGAATTTAAAGTCAAATTGTCTTCAACTTGGGGTCAAGGGGTTTTTTTTGCCTTTTCAATATGGTTTTTTTTTTGTATTATTATCAAGTTTAATAACAAATAATTTAGTAATTTAATATATATAAAATATTATTTAATTTTTAAAAGTGGATTATAGATTAAAATCAGTCAAACTTCAGCTTTCAGATTACATATTAATTCACATGGTATCTCTTCTATTTATAGATGATGTGTTCGGCTAAAATATATTAGGTTTTGTATCAATGATTTTTTTTTTCTTTTTTTTTTCTTGATATCAGAACTTTTCCCTGTATATTTTCAAAGTAATCTTTCATTTTTTTTTCTTTCAAATTTAATTTATATTATTAATTTATTTATTTTAAATAATTCATTAAATTAAAATTTTCTTCCAATAAATGTCTTTATGTTGAAAGGAAATTTTCTTCCAGTTGGCTAGTGGATGTTCTTCTGTGGGTCAAGTTGCTAGGATCAAAAGAAACTAAAAGGATAACCTTTTTTATTTATTGGTACTTTTATCGACAAACACATTTATCCTTGGATGTGAGGGTATAATTGACTCTTTGCTTTTTTATATATATACAGTAAGATAATTAATATACCCTTTTAAATAAATATTAATGAACTGGCGGGCGGAGGTATTTTTAGTTTTTCGATTTTGAGTGCACAGTAAAATAACCATAATGAATTTAAAGCCAACTTGTCTTCAACTTGGGTTAAAGGGGTTTTTTTTTTTTCTCTTCAACATGGTTTTTTTTGTGTGTGTTATTATTGAGTTTAATAAAAAACAATTTAGTATTTTAATATATATAAAATATTATTTAATTTTTAAAAGTGAATTATAGATGAAAATCAGTCAAATTTCAGCTTTCACGATAACATATTAATTCGCACGTATCTCTTCCATTTACAAATGATTTGCATGGCTAAAATATATTATGTTTTGTATTAATGATTTTTTTTATTCCTTTTTTTCTTATTCCTTTTTTATTTTTCATATCGGAACTTTTCCTGTGTATTTTCAAAGCAACCTTTTATTTTTTTTTTCAAATTTAATTTATTTTTATCTATTTATTTATTTATTTTAAATAATTCATTAAATTAAAATTTTCTTCCAATAAATGTCTTTATGTTGAAAGGAAAATGAACCCTTAATTTGTCTCAGTCAAATATGGCAATTATATATCTATATATCAACTAGCAATAACATTTTCCAACACGTTTTGTTTTTGTCAAAGCAAGAATGATTACATTGGATCAAATTAGTTAGATATAGAATGATACTGCCATTGGTGCTCAACTTTCTTTCATGGAAATCAGACAATGCTGGAGGGTCCTCGAACAGCTGTGCTTAATCAATCAAAGAGGTCTCCTTTGGTCATACTTGTCAACCCAGAGATTGATTTGGAAGATATCTCGTGTTATTGGATTCATTTAAATCAATTCTTTTTACTAAAAAAATCATGTAAGTTCAATATATTTTTTGGTTCAATTTAAATTTTAATCTCTGCAAAAATCAAAATTACTCATGAGTTACTATGATTGATTGATTGAAACTAACTAATTAGTCCCTCTTATATGGAAAATTATTTTATAATACCATAACAAAAATCCCTTTTTTTTTTTTTATAATCCAAGGTGGTAGAGTCAGCTTACGTGCACCATGACTAATCCTCGGACCTACTGAACATCTTGCAAGCCCAGTAGGCAAGTAAGATACCGTAGGGATGATATATGTACACACTAAGGCTTGAACCTAGGATGCAGAGACAAGAAAACCCTTACCAGGATACCGGGCTACAAGCCTCGGTGTCATAACAAAAACTTATTTTGAGTTAGTGGTGGTAGCCAATTTAAATCCATTGGCACCACCTATTATTTTTTCTGCAATTTGGATTTATAAAAGTGATGATGGTGGTTGTATTGGTTTTTTAAAGAGTTTTTTACTTTAAAATATATTAAAATAATATTTTTTAAAATTTTTATTTTTTTTTTAATATTAGCGTATCAAAATAATCTGAAAATAAAAAAAATTACTTTGAAGCAAATAAAAAAATAAAATAAATTTAATTTTTTTCAAAAATGTTTTTGAAATACAAAAACTAAATTAAATTGAAATTTGAATGCAGGAGAAAAAACCAAATTTAAAATTAAAAAGCATTTGATTAATAGGATACACCATCCCTTTTCCAAAAGCATTTTCAAGAGTAAAAGCTATTTAGAAGAATTAAATTGATAATATAGTTTTCTAAATAATGTAAATATAGCATTTTTTATATATATTTGATATTAATTTTAAGTTAATTCAATAACTAGAGTTTTGAAAAATATCTTTTACATCTATCTCAATGTCCATAACTGTTTTTTTATTATTAATATAAATATTTGGGCTAGTTTATGCACAACTCGACTAATCTTACAAGTCCTGAAGTTAATAACTATATAAATTTTCAATAATCTTGAAATTTATAAAATTCAAACTCATAATATTTAAGAAATAAATACATAACTTAAGCTAAATTTCTTTAAAGTTATCCATGCTATTTTTTTTTTTGTTGGTTGGCAACCAATCACTGCGTATTGTTTTAAGAGCATAATTGCTGCCCGACCATAAAACACACCACCTAAAACTTGGCAGAAAGCCTAAAACTTTTTTTCTCTCAAAAGTTTTGACTGTGAGACTCTTGTAATTGAATGTTTAATTGGAATTTATATGGTCAATGTTTTAATTACTCGTTTGCCGGCCAGTTAGGGCTCCATATAACTGTTGTGAATCAAGCTTTGGCATCCCATAATCATGGCTGTTCATCGATTAAAACCTTTTTGTTTGCTAGGGTTTTCTCATAACCTGGCTAGTTCTCGTATTGATACAATTTGATTTACTTTATTATTCTTTATCTTGACTATATATATAGGTAGTTATAGCTAGCCTCCTCAAAGGTTAATCCCTGGATATTGTTTTCAACTACTCTATGAAAAGAAAATTTAATTAATAACATAAAAATTCAGTGGGACAAGAATAACTTTTCATTAATTTTCCTGTAACAAAATGAATTTATTAACCACGTGTAAATTGATCATTGTAGTGGGACATGTGATATCTAGGTAAGCAATCAACTTAGATCTATGAATTCATGGATGAATGTCTATTCATCCATGCCATCTCTGGTTTCCTGCACGTCCTTCAAGCCTTAGGGTACTACTTCTGGTAGTTTTTATTTTTTCTAGATTAATATAAATATTTAAACTATTTTATGTTTATCTTAATTAATTTTATAAATTTTAAAATTAATAATTATCTAAACTTCTAGTAGTTTTAAAAAAATTTAAACTTGTAATTGTTAAGAAGTAAACCCAGTGCTAAATCAAATGAAATATATCTAGAATTGATTAATTTTAATTGTTTATAACATTTATAATAGTAATTTTAATGATAAAAAGAATATTTGGGTATTATTAACTCGCAAATTAGTGTTGTTATTTTTATAGATACATTAAACAAGTATAAAGATTGAATTGAGCATGCGTTGAAGAAGATATTCTTATCCAAAATATATATTAAAAAAATGAACTTGAATGCTTCAAATGAAATTCCAAATTTAAGTTCAAAGTGTTGAAAATAAAAAAATGAACTTGACTACTTTAATTGAGAATCCCAAATTTAAGCTCAAAGTGTTAGAAATAGCATCGGGGATTCAAGATTGAAAAGCAACTTTGAACATGACGCGTGGAGAAACTTATATTGATTGGTGGAGCTACGAGGAATGAAATGCCATAGTCAATTATTGTAGGCCCTCTTCTTTAATCCCCCTTGTTTTTTTTCACTGGATGCCAATATAATTTTTTTAAAAAATATATATACATCATGTAAATATTCGTAAACAGCCTTAACATTTATTTTTGCTAGTAAATATTCATTTCCAGTTTTATTTAAATTTTTACTATCATATTGATGTGTGATTGTATTTTTATTTCTTGTACATATCATATAACAATATGATTGAGATTGAGCTAGATAGATATGGTTTCACATAGGTAAGTGGTGGCCTCCAATCCATTTCAATCAGTATAGTCTCGAACATGTTAATAATTATTGTTTTCTTATTATTTATGCAGGTCAATGTTGTTTTTCAAAAATAAAAATTTAATTTTATTATTATTTTTAGATTTCAAATCACCATACCGCACCTGATAGCATTTTATCTAGTAATAAATAAGCACATTTTAGTTTAGATAAATTCTTAACATGTAAACATATTACATTTTTATCATTAAAAATAAATATAAAATAGCTTATTTTAAATAGGATGCATAGGATAATTACTATTTTTTCTATTATATAATCACTTCTTACTTAAAAATATTTTGAAAAACTATCGATTGGATTATTAATTATTATAAATCAAGATAACAGCTATTTTTTTATATTTCATCTTATTTTTATACATAGCCCACCTCAATATCCATGGGAAAATTTTTTTTTCCTGCTGGCAACGTGTTTTCAAGCAATCACACCTATTGTTTCAAAAAGCATAATGACTGCCCCACCACAAGTAACACCGCCAAAAACTTGGCGGGTAGCCGGAAACTTTATTTTCCCCGAAAGGTTGAACTTTGAACGTGAGACTATTAAAGTTATCGAAATTTACATGGTCAATGTTTTAATTACTCGTTTGCCGGCCTGCTAGGGTTCATATAACTGTTGTGGATCAAGCTTTGGCATCCCATAATCATGGCTGTTTACAAGATCCCTCCATGGATGTCTTGGTACAGGTTTAAGGTTATTTAAACAGTCTATCTATACTTACAGTGAACCAAATTCGAGCATCCAACCAGCAATGATTGCAATAAAGGGCAAGTTGTGCCCTAAAGCCTGTAATAAAACCACACCAGAGATCGCCATTGCCACATCTATGCTCCCTCTTACACGAACACCAACAACTTATTATTACGTTAATTGAAAAGGAAAATGATTTAATGTTCCATGCACCATGAAAACACGACCATTCTATGTTTAACTTGCATGTATCTCAACTAATCCCACGAATTCTAAAGTTAATAAATATGTAAGCCTCGAGTGACTATTATATGAATAATCACAAGGCTCGAATCTGAAAATACATAAAAAACTAAATTCTTAGTTACAAGTTTTTATCATGCTTATTGACAATTCTATATTATTGACATTGCTTATAATGGTAGAAATCCAATGCAATTAATTCACATACTACTCATTCTAATTGCTTGCTTCACAACTTATTTTAAGATTTTTTTAAAAAAATTAAAAGATATTATTTTTTTTTAAATTAAATTTTGTTTTAATTAGATTAACTAAATTGCGTGTTAACTAATTATATATATTAGAGAATTATGTAGCTTATATTTTAAAATCTCATTTAAAAATTTAATTGAAATTATTCTTTAATATTATATTAAAACTTTATTAATTGAGTAGTTTACCGTTTTAAATTATTTATTTTAAATTTTTAAATAAAAATAATATTTTTCAATGTTTAATTTAAAAACTCATCCAAGTCAAGTTCAGGATGGACAAGACACGGGGCATTAATTGTGGCTTTTATGACTTTCTTGTAAAGAAAAAGGAGGTGTAGCCGTGTAGAATAGCTTTGGTCAGTTGTGGCTTTTATATTTCCCGACCTACAATAAATGCTTTGAATTCCAATTATTTTTGTCAGAAGCCAGTGTATTTGTATTAAAAAAATCAAATCGACAATACATAGACATAGAAGGGTACTGGTTATTTTATGTAACACGTGGTATATACCATGATCATATATTTTATCTTTTTATAAAAGAATTATATATTTAGATTTTTTCAATACGTTTCTGTAATTTAAAAAATCTAATTTGAATAAAAAAATCTTATATATACATGTAATTAGATAAATTTAGAATTACATGTGAAAATAAAAAATTATTAACAAAACCTAAAAATAAAACTTGAAAAATCAAAAAACATGTGTAGATTAAAATATTTAATTTTAAAAAATGGGATATTTACCTGGTTATATAATACTAAATTTGTCTATTTAAAAAACTTATAGTAGAAAAAAAAACATAAATTAAATTAATTGAATAAAATAAAATAAGAAAATAACATCATGCAAAGTTGAGCATATTAAAAATATTATTTGTTCTTCAAAAATATAGTTTCTCTACACAAAAGATAAATATAAATAAATTAAAAAAACTTTTCAAAGTTAAATGCATAACTGAAAAAATAATTATAATTTAAAAGAGAATTTTTAAATAAAATAAAAGAGAAAAGAGATACTAATTTAAATATAAATTAAAATAATTAGAGAAAAACCATAAAAAATCATTAATTTTTTTAAAATATTTTAAAAAGTGTAAAATGCAAGTGCTGCTGAACCTAACAAGCCACGCTAGCTCGCCGATCCATTTTATCAAGACTCGAGCTATTAGGTCTTTGATGTGTTTTTTGCTTGTAACTAGGGTGGATGAGCCTTCAATGTTTTTGAAAAAAGATGACGTGTTGTTTAATTTGCTAGGATTTTAGACACTATAATGGTTGGAAAAATTTATTCAAAACACATGTAAGAATATCGTAGTAATAATAGCAAACCTATTCATGATCTTAAAAAACGATTCTAAAAATCAAAATTAACTCTAATTCAAAAATCAATTTAAGCTCAATTTGTTTTTTCAAGAACTTTAAAAATATACAGCATCTAATGTAAACTTTTCTTATTAAATAGAACTATTTGACACAAATATAATCCATTTGTTTTAGTCTAAATAAGTGTTAACAACACTTTTTTATCTTTATCTCTAGGATTCGACGACATTTCTTTTTCCCCTCTCGACTAAAAAATAATAAAAATAGATTTTTGTATGGTTTTTAAACTTTAAAAACCAGAATGCACCTTTTACAAAATTTATAATATGCTATATATGCTTGATATTTTTTTTATTTTGATCCATTTCATAAATCATCAAGTTAATTCATTATGAATTTCATCATATAGGCATGGCAACGATTGTACCATACGCATCACCAAGCACAAAAAAAAAAAAAAAAAAAAAACGTGATGTTACCACAAATATAACCCGTTCACAACATTTCTCTGGTCATAGTATAAAGTCGAGAAAGTAAAAATCATTGACCCAAAAACTACCAAGAAAAATGAATTATTGCATGAGACGGGTCCCTCTCCCCAGATCTACACCTCTCTTTAAATTTATTTTTTTAAATATTTTTTATTTAAAAATATTTTAAAATAATATTTTTTTATTTTTAATATCAACATAAAAATTTTAAAATATTAAAAAATTTATTTAAAATAAAATAAAATAATTTTTTTTCAAAAATATCTTTAAAACATAAAAATAATCTAGATTTAAATATGATGTTGTATTATTTAATATCTAATTTTTTTAAAAAAAAATTTAAAAGAAAATTTTCTCCTTTTAAACATAATCTGTACCAGAGTATATTTGGCATGTTTTTATTTGCTAGACATGTTTTTATTAAAATTTAATTTTTTTATTTTAAATTATTTTAAAGTGTTAGTAAAAAAAATTAAAATTTAAAAAATTTAAAATATTATTTTAATATATTAACAAGTAAAAATTAATACTACCGACCATTGAAGGATGGGGGCACATGCCTGCTGACATATCATTCACAATATATCAATGGCCTAGATCTTCCTTGTACGGAAAAATTAACGGTCAAGATCTAACTCACTCTCTCTTTCTCTTACAAGTATCTCTATCCTTCTCTCTCTACTGTCCTCAAGTCCAGCTTTGTCGGGTCCTCTTATAAGGCAAAAGACACTGACCTCACTCCCTGCATTTTCTCTACTTTTCTCCCTGTAAACAGTACTGTAAGTTAAATAGCTCGAGTGAAAGATTTGAGCTTTAAAGCCAAAATCCACTCTGGTAAGGTCATTTTCAATTTCCTGGAACTTAGGTGAAAGGGAAAGTTTCATTCTTTTCCGGGTTCTTGATTTGTGTCATGAAGTTGCTGAAACATTACGAAAGTGTTGATCTTTTCTTCAAGAAAGTGAAGGAGAAGATCTAAATGGATTTGGGGTTGGTTTGGTTCTCAACTTTGTTATCTTTTTTTGGGGTATTTGTGGTTAGGGTTTTGGAGGGGAGGAAATGAGAGGAAGGAAAGGCGGGGTTAGTGAGAGTGAGAAGAGAGGCAGTGGTGTGTTTTTGGAGGATTAGAAGATGATTATTATTGTTAGTATGGCAGCTGTTAGTGAGGGTTTTATATAGTAATTAATTAGTCGGACTATCTGTATTTAGCAGTATTAATTACTATATTTTGTTATAAACAAGTGTATTTATTTAATAATAAAAAAAAAAGGTGTGATATGAAGCTTTCAACATCAGGGTTGGGTGGTCAGCAAGCGGGTCAAGAAGGTATTTATCTTATTAACCTTCATTCTACTTCATATTATTAGTATTTGTGTCATTTCAGGTTCTTGTTTGGTTTCTTTGAGTTTTAAACGTCTTCACATTTATCCTTGAAAACTTATGATTGAATTTTAAAGGGATCGATTTGCTTACTAAATTGTGTGTGTAATCGTTATGATGATTGTGATGATAGGGGAGAAGAAATGTTTGAATTCAGAGTTGTGGCATGCTTGTGCTGGACCACTGGTGTCCTTACCAACTGTGGGGAGCAGAGTGGTCTACTTCCCTCAGGGTCATAGTGAGCAGGTGTTCTTCTTATTCTCATTATCTATCTTTATTATGATTCTGAATTCTAGTTCCAAAAGTAATGCTTTTCTATTTGTTGCTTGTTATATGTGCACAATGTGGGGGAGATTGAAAAAGAATGAACTTTTTGTAGGTAGCTGCAACTACTAACAAAGAAGTTGATGCACACATACCAAACTATCCCAGCTTGCCGCCCCAGTTGATATGCCAGCTCCACAATGTCACTATGCATGTGGGTCCTGTTTGCTTAATTTAATCAATAAAAGTTCCTTCATTTTCCCTACCCCCAAGAGCGCTTGTTTTGTTCTTCTAAATATTCACTTATGATTATGCTAAGGCCATCTGGAAATGCTAAGCAATAAGTGTGTTTGAAATTTCAGGCAGATGTTGAAACAGACGAAGTTTATGCCCAGATGACATTACAGCCTTTGACACCGGTAATAACTGATTAAAATTCAAATCTCGAGTTCATTTGTTTATTAAATTGCTTTTTAGCAAAAGAATATTTGTTGGTTGTGTATATTTAGATGTTTTCTAATCACCTTTTGTTATCAATGAACATATAGCAAGAGCAAAAGGAAACTATTCTTCCCTTGGACTTGGGAATGCCAAGCAAGCAGCCCACAAATTATTTTTGCAAGACATTGACTGCAAGTGATACTAGCACACATGGAGGATTTTCTGTTCCTCGTCGTGCAGCTGAGAAAGTCTTTCCTCCGCTGGTAATCTCTTTAAGTGGCTTGTGTTGCCTCAAATATTTAGGCAACGCTAATGATTTTTCTTTTGTTGTGTCTATTTCTTTGTCATGTAGGATTTCACCCAGCAGCCTCCAGCTCAGGAACTTATCGCTAGGGATCTCCATGATGTTGAATGGAAGTTTCGGCATATTTTCCGAGGTAAGTAATGGAATTATTATCCATTAATTGGACAGGTTTCTTATTGAATTAGGATGTATTTAAGGTTGAATATCAGGATAATGATGCTCCATGGTTATTACTTGGTGCCTCCTAGGATTCTCAAAAACGATGCCATTGCTTTAACCTGTAACCCTACTGGAGGAAAACAGGCCGCCTGTGTTCTGCCATTACAATAACTTTGTGTAATGGTAGCTAGTGTCTTAATTATAATAGCTTTGTTGAATGGCAGTTTCTTACACTGCATTTTGATGCCATGACTCTGAAAAGATCAATTTTAGCTATAATTCTTACTCATAATTCATATTTGTAATTCTTTAGTAATAATTTATCCTCCGTTTGTATTGTAATTTTACCACGCAAACAGGCTTTATACATATACTATGGGTTATGAAGTAACTTAACCAAGAAGAAATTTGTGCATGTAGAAGTCAAATTCCTTCATTAATAGGGAACTTGATAGTCAATTGCATTGCAGATTACTTTTATTGAAAAGTGACTCCGCAATTAAGCGCCAAGTATGTGGTGGTTAATAATCAGTACCATGTTCTGAAACTATTAAAAACAAGTGAATACGAAGTAGCATTTCTTAAAAGCTTACATGGTAATGAAACAAATCCAATTCCAGTTGTGTTTGCAGGTATACATTAGGTGTAACTCTTTTTAATTAAGTAAATATGTATGAAATGAGCTGTCAGAATTACAGCCATTTACCAGCTACTTATCAACTTTATGAGTCGGTTTATCCTGCCTATAATATGGCTCTCCTATCATTTCTTACGCATCAATGAAGTTACTTTTGCGCACACCTGCGTGCATGTCTGTGTATCTTGTGCTCTACTTTTTATTGGTGTAACTCACACCCTAAGCTTCAATGAATCCAGTGCCCGGATGCTGAACTTATTTGGAATTGCTTCTCCTAACACTAGCCGTGTTTACCACCTGCCTTGATGCAAAACAAGACAAATTACTTAAATACACATCTGTTTCCGCAGCACAAGACAAATGCATCATTTGTTTTCACGACTCATTAACTCTATTTATCACCATTTTGGCTTATCAAAAGATGCCAGCCACCAGACAATTTTGGGCAACTCAACTATATGGGACATTGAAAACTGTTCTCCTTGTACATCATGTATCATGCTAATAAAAGAAACATGGAAAATCTAAAGTTTTATCTGAATACCTATGAAATGAGTCGCAGCAGAAAAAAAGTGATTGATTATGCTGGAAAAAAATACTTGGTTTATTTCCATTGTATAATATGGGAGACTGGACTTTATTCTTCATGACCCGTAGACTGTTTGTGTGGATTATAAACCCAGCACAAGGGAAGTAATTATTATGAAATCTACCAGTGTTAATGGGACCAAGTATGTGCTTGGTTGTGCAGTGGCTTATAAGCCACTACTGCTACGGTGTAAGGTACCTCTAATTGGAGCAAAGCATTCATTTGAGTGATACTTTTCCCCAATGGGTGGTATTTTTCTTTTTTGTAGGTGTGCCAAGGCTCCCCAAAGTAGTTATAATAATGCAAAGAAGGCCACATTTCCCTGTTGTTAGCATTTGCACTTGCTTTGTCTTCGTATAATAACTGCCAATGAGTTAATGTTGTAGTGCATAATGGGATGTTCTTCTATCATGTCATTGATGATTTTTGTGCTGGCTTACCTTCTTTTTTTCCTTCCTCATCTTGCAGGACAGCCCAAACGGCATCTACTTACGACAGGTTGGAGTGTGTTTGTAAGTGCCAAAAGACTTGTTGCTGGAGATTCTGTTCTTTTTATCTGGTACGTAATCATCTTACTTCCTTGCCAAAAATCTTCAGTTAATACAGCTAAGCTTGTTGCTTCCTTCTATTAGGAATGAGAAAAACCAGCTTCTTTTGGGAATTCGCCGCGCCACTCGACCACAAACTGTAATGCCATCATCTGTGTTATCTAGTGATAGCATGCACATTGGACTCCTTGCTGCTGCTGCTCATGCTGCCACGACTAATAGCTGTTTCACAGTGTTCTATAACCCTAGGTGGTAAACATGTTTGTAAGTTCTTTGCTATTGTTGCTTTAGTTTTTCATCTGACATGTATATTTTTTGCAGGGCTAGTCCATCTGAGTTTGTTATACCTCTATCCAAATATGTTAAAGCAGTTTTTCACATACGTGTTTCAGTTGGAATGCGCTTCCGGATGCTTTTTGAGACTGAAGAATCAAGTGTCCGTAGGTATTATTGCAGTTGATAGTTTAGTGTTATTTATATTCTACCGCTTGGGTCTTTCAACTCACATAATTGTTTATATTCTGTGAAGTTTCTCTCAGGATTGATGTATTCTTCAGCAATGCATGGCATTAAGTTACATAACTGTCATATTCTATTGCTTTTCAATTTGTTAATTAGCTGCAGATGAACTTAGACCTCATGGAAGCAAAAAATATTCTTGATGTAGAGGTGCATTCTCGTGTCATGATGCTGAGGGTTAGATGGCATGCACAAGTATCATCCTTTTGAGGACTCAACTTGGATCTTAAGGTATTACAACAACAAATATAAGAGTATCAATCTACAAATTACTGTTTGCTAGGTTGGCGTTGTAAGAAATGCAAATTCATCACAAAATTATGGGCCTTGTGTGTGATTTGGGCTGATGAGTAAGTTATTGGTTCTGATAGCAGGCCACTGAAAGCAGTCATAATGCATGCCATGTATCCCTCAACATTATGATGATGCCAAGGAGCTGCTGCCTCTACATCACTCATTTTATTTTGTCAAACTGCCATGTACGTGTGTGCAGCTATGTTTATGTGGAAGGCTTGTCTTGTCCAGGTACATGGGAACGATAACTGGCACAAGTGATCTAGATCCTGTTCGCTGGCCTAATTCACATTGGCGATCTGTCAAGGTAATTGATTTAATGTGTAGACTCTGGATCCATAATACCAGGCATGTTTGTACCGTTATATCTCATGCTATGCTATGTAGTCACTCAATGCATCACTTCATTTTCAGTTGGACAGGTATTTGATTTCTCGTGTGTTTGCACACACACACACACAGTGCAGTGTTGTTAGAGAGAGATCTTATTTATCCATCTTTATTTTTCTTTTGAACTGAATTTAAATAACCAATTCTTTCATGTTCTTACGTAGTTGGCACTGCACGCATATTGCAATGTTGTTTATCTTCCTGTTAAGTATTTAGCCCGTGCCTGACATTAGGGTGAAAACTTCACTTGGTCTCTGCGGGTGGTGCATGTTGACACCTTTCAAATAAAATAGGTTGTCTTTTATGGTTTAAAATAGCTTTTAATACTGATCAGTCCTGTTGGAAGTCCTGATGTAGACTATTTTTATATATGTGCAACTATCATTATCTAAAGAAAAAAAAGCTTGCTTACTTTGAGCAAGACTAACATCCTCCTGTCAAAAGTTTTCTGGCGAGAATTCCCTCTCCTTCATATGTATATGTATACGCGTGCCTGCATGTATACAATGTGCCTCTTTGATGGCCGAGGGATTTTACTTTGCCTACCAGATAGCTTAAGGCATAGCTTCTGTCTGTTTTACCTAAAACTTTTGAAGCACCTTTTTATTTATTATTTGTATTCCTCTAACTTTGTCCTTAACCTTTCATGCAGGTTGGTTGGGATGAGTCCACAGCAGGTGAGAGGCAGCCAAGGGTGTCTTTATGGGAGATTGAACCCTTAACCAGTTTTCCCATGTATCCATCACTATTTCCCCTCCGACTGAAACGGCCTTGGCATCCTGGGTCCTCATCTTTGCTTGGTACATTCTCTTTATTTAAGGACATGTTTGATGCCTTTCCTTAATAAAGCTAGTAGGATTGTAGTTTATATCAAGGACCTGAACTTAACAAAGTCTTCTTTTTAGGGATGTGAATTGATAATTGAATAACAGGGGAAGAAGATTGACTATTCTCGTAGGTTAGAGAATATTTGGAAAAGCTTTAGATGCAAGGGGAAAAAATGAATAGCTTACTTTCCCTGATCTCCATCAAAGTTATTATTAAATGGCCTTCTGAAGTAATTGCTGATAATGAATCTACATGTGCTGGCCAAACTGTGGCTTGCAATAGTTGGAGCTGGGAGTTGTGGTTGTCTTATGCACGATAGTTGAGCAGTTGGAGCGACTGGGGGGCTGTAAGAATAAAACAGCAAAACAAGAAAATATTAATATAATGGCTAATATTTGAAGGAAAGCTGGAACAAGTGATTTAGGTTTAAAAGTTACATGACTAATAGGGAATCCAAATAACACAAGGATTGCTAAACTAAATAATAAAACTGAAAATAGTAAGGAGAGCTAAATGAACAGCTTCTGCTTCACGGAGGAACTACCCAGGAGAGGGTTGATAAATTGAATATTATTCTCAATAGGTGGATTTTTGGGATGCATGAGTGTATGATCTGGATAGCCAATATATAGCAGTCGTGCCACATGTGGTAGGAGGTGTGGTTTGAAGGATATAAAGGAATAAAAGAAGGATCCCAGGTTATGCCTGTGTAACTGTGGTGCTTTCACCATCCCAGATCAGAAGTGTACTGTCTGTATTTTCAAATTTGAAAATCTGTTCTTTTGCTTCTGTGAGGAGAGGTTTCATGACAATCATATTTATCAATTCTTCTGTCAATTTGTTCAATGCTCTCATTAGAAGTTCTTGAAAAACAATTCCTCTTACTGGAAAAAGTGACGTGCATGCTTGTTTGAGAGTACTAGTTTTGCTTAGGAGTTCTAATAGCCTACTTGAAAAAATTTACAAGAAATCCTTTTCAGAATAGTAAAATCAATGATTGTCAAAAATGAATTTACTTTGAGGCTGATTCTCAAGGACAAGGAATGCGTTTTGTACGTATCCCCCTTTTGTTGAGCTTGAATTTTCCATATGTTACACTGTAGCTAATGTGTATAGACAGCTGTAATTGGAATGGTAGAACTGAAACTGCTCATATTGGATAATTTTTGTGTAGCATAGTCTTCACTCCAAGGTCTTGTGTGGGTCTAAAATCGATAGCTTGTAATTTTCTGCCCTTGTGTAGGTCTAAAGTTGACCTCTGTGTGTCTGTGTCTGTCTGTCTGTCTGTCTTCCCTCTCTTTCTTTCAATCGTATGCGCGCATGTGTGCGGTAACCTCTTCATTTTCAGATAGCAGAGATGAAGCAAGTAATGGCTTAATATGGCTAAGGGGTGGAAGTGGAGAACAAGGTCTTCCATCTCTGAATTTTCAAGCTAATATGCTCCCCTGGATGCAGCAGAGGCTAGATCCAACGATGCTGGGAAATGATCATAATCAGCGGTACCAGGCCATGTTGGCGGCTGGTATGCAAAACCTGGGAGGTGGAGATCCCTTGAGGCAGCAATTTATGCAGCTTCAGCAGCCTTTTCAATACTCCCAACAGTCTAGCAGCCCTAATCCACTGTTGCAGCTGCAGCAGCAACATCAAGCAATGCAACAATCCATCCCTCATAATATTCTGCAACCACAAAACCAAATTTCTTCGGACAGCTTGCCCCGTCACCTCCTACAGCAGCAACTCAACAATCAGCCAGATGATCAGGCTCAGCAACACCAACATGCCTATCATGACGGACTGCACATTCAAACTGATCTACTCCAGAGACAACAGTCAAATCTGCCTTCTCCATCATTTTCAAAAACAGAATACATGGACTCAAGCCCAAAGTTCACAGTATCTACCACCCCAATGCAAAACATGCTAGGTTCTCTGTGTACTGAAGGGAGCGGTAATCTTTTGGACTTCACCAGAGCTGGTCAGTCTACACTAACTGAACAGTTACCCCAACAGTCCTGGGTCCCAAAGTATGCACATCACGATGTCAATGCTTTTTCTAATTCATTGTCTCTCCCACGAACGTACCCTGAGAAAGATCTTTCAGTGGAAGCAGAAAACTGTAATTCTGATGCCCAGAATCCTACATTCTTTGGACTCCTGCTACCTACCACGGTGCCCAGATACTCTACTTCAACAGTTGATACTGATGTCTCCTCAATGCCATTAGGGGATTCTGGGTTCCAGAATTCTCTGTATGGTTGTGTGCAAGACTCTTCTGAGTTATTGCCAAATGCAGGACAAATGGACCCACCAACCCCAAGTCGAACATTTGTCAAGGTACAAGCCACCAGTAATTTGCTTGTTTTGTCACCACTCGTGGTTGTTCCAAGGAATGAGTAATTTATCCTTATTTTTGTTTTAGGTCTACAAATCAGGATCGGTTGGGCGCTCATTGGACATATCCCGGTTCAGCAGCTATCATGAGCTGCGAGAAGAACTGGCTCAGATGTTTGGAATTGAGGGGAAATTGGAAAACCCTCATAGATCAGGCTGGCAGCTTGTATTTGTCGACAGGGAGAATGATGTACTTCTCCTTGGAGATGATCCCTGGGAGTAAGTACTCAAGTCTCCTTTTCCAGCTTCTTTGAGAACTCTCATGTTTCAGCCAGCTTTCAGCCTAATACTGTTTTTGTCGTCCCCATCTGCAGGTTATTTGTGAACAATGTTTGGTATATAAAGATACTTTCTCCGGAGGATGTTTTAAAAATGGGAGAGCAGGGTTTTGAATCCTCTGGCCCAAATGCTGTCAAAGGATGAGTGGCAGCGTGGCTTGAGAAATGGCCACTGGCTCGCCGAAACTGAGTGATGTAAACCATATGGCATTCTTCCTTCCACGGAGTTCATCAAATCCTCGCACCCTGGAGTTAAAGATGAGCTTACACGGGATCCCATCTCATCCAACGTGTGCACCTCTCCCTGTTTCTTTGTATGTCTCAAGTTATATTATGTAGTACTCCTACATGTTTTGCTTAGACTAGCTAGTTATTCTGAAGAATTGACTTTTATCATGGATTAGATACTTGTAAGTTCATTAGTGAGCCTAAAGAATTAGAATCTGGCAGAATGATTCTAGGTATGTAAACTTGTACGAGCAATCATGCCATTCATGTTATTAAAATATCTTACTGTTTTTGCTGTTTAATGGTTATTATTCCATCTAGTGTGACAAACAAACAGTGTCCAAGTTAATTAATTTATGTGAACATGCAAAGGTACACCATGCTTTCAGCTAGTGACCTGATTATCTGAAAGCATATGTTTGTAGGAAATATCTTTGAGAAATGTTTTCAAACTAGTTACCTGGTAGATTCGCTGGTTCACCGATCATTGATCTTTCAGCTGATACAAAAACCGATTAATGGAACATTGACCCATCTAGTTGACTATTAATCATGACCTATTCCGTAAACGAGTTTATCTCCTTGCACAAGATCCCTTCAAGTTAGATTTTTGTTTATTAGGATTGATCATATTTTTGGTTATTAGGATTGGTCATTTCTGATATCTATCTTCCATGGAAAACAGACATGATAATTCTCCATCAATTAGCTCAGGCAATAAGATGGTAATTTGGTTCATATAGAATGTTCATTGTCCTGGTAGCTATCTAACTCCTCTTCCCCAAAACGAACAAGATCCTTTCATATATAAAGAATTTACCGGCGACTTGTATAGCTTATGAAACTATGACTACCAAATTCCATTCAATGGATATGATGGCAATTCGTTCAATACCATCTCAAGTAGAAGTAAAATGATCTCTTTTAACAGTCAAAAGATTCAAGAATCAAAGATATCCTCATACTGGAATCGGCTCTGAAATGGATAATATCCTTCTCACGATCTTCTTCATTCCAAAGTCCAAACCCAAGATGCTAATATCGTCAAAAGTGTGCCTATTCTTTTTACCCCAAAGATGAATCATTCTCATTTATGAGAAAATAAGTTCGTGCCTCCAAATGATTTTGGAACCGACTTACAAGGACATTTAGAGTCAGCTGTCATACGTGCAGGAATCAATAAGGACAGTCCATGCTACATCATGAACATCACTTGAACACAATCGCAATGAGTTTCACAGGAGGAAATGAAATAGGGTGAGGATCCCTGTAACGTGTTCCCAGTGTATACCCCACTAACGAAATTAAATGCATGACTAGAGAATTGCTAGAATAGAAAATGAATTACACCACATCACCTACGCTATAGGTTTTATGGAATAAGTTTGTGCACGTACAGCATCATGTTCCTGAGAATAGTCAGTAGGAAACAATACTTTGGTCAATTTATTCTTGAAACTTGAGATATCAGATATCCCTGTAAAATCGAATACAAGGGCACGCACAACATGGACCAAAGATTTAAAATTTCTTGGCAAGATCTTAGACATCAACATCATCTGGTTTCATAACATATTTGTTTTCCCTGTCACAAGCTGTTCATGAAACACTACAAAACTGTAAAAAGACCATAAAAGAGAAGGGAAGCCTGGGTAGAAGTTGGTCCAGTACAAAAAAAACCAAAACAGATCACTTAGAGCCCGACTACTTCTGACCCTCTTCAGCAACAGCTTCAAACGTCTCACCGGCCACAAGATCTGGGACATCATCATCTTCTTGTGCAGCACCTGCCTCACCAGCTGGCATCTCCTTTTGAAACTGTTCTGCTAACTTCCTAAGGTTGTCCAAGTTATCTGGTCCTGAAAATCAGCAAAATATCAATGACACATCTTGCAAACTACAGAATTGATCACAAGGCATGGGTAGAGCATTTCAGAAAAATTGATTGAAGTTAAATTATGAGTATTACTAGGGAAAATGCCTTCTTTTGATTAAATAGATTTGTAGAAGAGTAATCAGATAACAAGCTACACCACATAACAAGTGAAAGAAAATGGTATACAGGAACTAGCACAAACCACTACATGTGTGCTTATGTGCCCTTGACACCAAATAGACATGTCTGTTTTTTTAACTACCATTGACCAAATTTCCAGAAGATTGCAGTTTAGAATGTTAGGATTTTATTATATTACATGCCCATGAATATTTAGCAGAGTGAAAACTGAAATTAGTGGACAAGACAGCATGAAACAGTTTAGCATTATTAAAAATTTACAAAAGGAATATATCCTCCCCAGAGGATTATCAATAGCAAGCAGTGCTTTCAAGAAATGCACTAATCCAACATCAGTTAAACAGTGTCTGCTTTAAGAAAACAAGCTGAGGACTTGGGCTCAGATAACACATTTAGAACATCTAATGCCTCGCATGTCTAAACTCTACTTTTAAACTCGAGGTTTTGACAACTCTATACAATTATCTCATTGGGCGTCAAGTTGAAAACTTCATCATCAGGGAGATTTTCATGGCAATTCATGTATAAGATAACATTTTAGCTTTCAGCACAATCAATCCAAACACATGACACCATCTACCACACAGATAGATAAAAACTAGATTAAAACAATACAAGCAAAAATGAAAAGCAATTTGAGTTATTAACCCAAACATTTTTGCACATTTAAATATGAAAACAAGAAAAATGTACTGGACAAGAATGAACTAGTGCAATGTTTGAAGCTAAAGAGCCTGATGCTTGAAAAAGCTATGTACACAGAGAACAAGTGCAGGAGGTAAACACAATCACTGTGCAAGAAAAACTAAAATCTCATACTTAAACACGAGTATTATACAATGGAAACTTCTTGATTCCCATTTTTGAAATATAAAAGCAAAAGAACAGTATGACATGTGAAATGGAGACTATATGTAAAATCTACATACCAAGTTGGTTGATGATTCCTGGAAGAATATCTTGCAGTTCTGCAGCAACAACAAATTTAATTCGTGTTAGTTCTTGTCCGTCTCACTAACTCGCTTACACATGTATAAAAAACTTTTAATTAAAGTTTGGAAAAAGACGGTAGCAAAGTCAGGTCACAATTAAACACCCACTTCATATCAACAATATCACAAGAAACAATGACATTTCGGTTGACTAAAACCAGTGTCAAATTCTTAACAGAACACCAGTACAAATAAGCTAGTACAATTGTTACTTAACCAAAGCAACGCATGGACTGTTGCAAAACAGAAACCAATACAGTTGAAATAATCAACAAACAAAAATACACCTCCACGTAAAGATAGCATAAGAACTTACTTCTGGTTTGAGGAGTGCCAGAAATAACCCAAGTGTTAGCAGGAATAGAGGCTTGAACTTTAGGATTAACAAACTGAATAACCAAATCATCCTTGAAGATGTTCACTTCTTCAATAGCTGGAATTGTATTAACCCCAATTCTCTTCAAAGTACTTTGCAGCTTCTTGTCATCAGTTGTTGATGGCTTGTGCACTGCCTTCTTCTTTCTACACAAACAAGACAAAAAGAAAACCGACTTTAAAAAATCCACAAAAGATAACATCTTTATGCAAATAATGCTCCAATACTAACACAAACAAGCAAAAGAAGAAAAATCCATGGTTTTTTTTTTTGAAAAATAAAGAAGCACCACATTTTAAAAACACAGATTAAAGCTTTATGCAAACAAAAATCTAGCACCACCACAAATCAACCAAAAAACCTAAACTTCAATTCTTCAAAAGCACAAAAAGTTTGGATCTTTAGAAGTTTTACAGCAATACAGTACCTTCTCATGGTTCCCTTGCCACCGGTCCGAACAGAACCGGCCATCTTCATAAGCTTCTCTCTATTCATCTGTATATATTTCACTACAAAGTCAGTCTCTTTGAGAAAAACCTAAAATCATTTGCTATTAAACCCTAGTTTATCATCAAAAGAACAGAAAGAAAGACAGAGAAGTAAAGTTGCTAAGAGCTTAAAAGTTAACAGTGAGTAGTAACTTGTGAGATGAGATTTCTTGAAGCGATAAAAGAGAGGCAACTGTTAGCAGCAGCAGCGAGCAGAGCTAAAATGATGAAAGAACCGAAGGAGAGATTGGGGTTAGCATGATGGCAAGGGTTTCCTTACGCTATCCAAGGTATAATTCCTGTATTACCCTTCTCCCTTTTCTTCTTTTCTTAGGACGATCAAACACTACTTTTTTTTTTTAAAGTAAAAAATCTACCTGTGCTCTCCAATTTTTTTTTTTCGATTTAGTTTTTATTTTAATAAGTGTTTAATATTATTGTAATTTTTATGATTATAGTTTAAAAATATTTTTATTTGTAATTTTAAAAAATATATATTTAATTAAAACTAAATAATTTTATATGTAAAATAAATAAAATGATAAAAAATATGTTATTTTAACTTCTATAAAATTAAGGTTTAAAATATAATTATGTGTGAGTTTTAGTAAGTGTTTGGTATTGAGATCTTTGATAATTTTAATTTTAAAATAATTTTTTTATATATTTTAAAATTATTGGATGTAAAATAATTTTTTTATATATTTTAAAATTATTGGATGTATGGATATTAAAGATAAATTTTAAAAAATAAAAAATATTTTAATATATTTTTGAAGTAAAGCAACACTTTAAAAAATAATTTTTAATAAATTTCTAAACAAGCATTTATTACACAAAGTAAAAAATATTTGCCTAAACAAATAATTTTTTTCTCTATGATGGTTTAGGAAAAAAAAACCACCTACAAAATACCAAACCATTCTAAATAAATACATCAAGAGATTCTCATTTTTTTTTTTAGTCATTTGATGGGGCCATTCACATTCAAAATGTTCAATCGGCGCATAGATTATAAAATCTAATTATCTTATGTAATTGTTGTTGGAAGTTGTAGATTATGGCAATGTTTTTTCATTTATTATATACATTGAGTACTCGATATCTTGAAATATACAGGAAACAACACTTAGAAGTTAATCACTAGATTATTTCAATTTATAGATGGAATGTTAAAACTGGAGGAAATATTTTTTAAGAGAAGATTAGAGGAAGCATCGAATACTAAAATAAGAGGTCGTTCATGTCTCGTTGTGTCTTGGTTTACGGAAGCGATGAAAGGTTTAGGCCGTCTGAGATGAATAACGATCAACTTTTATGAAGATGATAAAGACAGATGAGACATGTTGTCTGTATATTCTATTTTAAAAGAACAAAATTCACTTTAAAAGTGATGCTTATGGAACACATACATATATAGAAGCAATGGAAGGTTGAGGCCTAATTCTCAGCTACATGTAGTATGTCAGCTTCCAAATATTTGAAAGCAAGCAAGAAATCCATCTCCCTCTTAGACCAAAAAGGCCTAACCATCTCACAGTTGAAGCAAATTCAATCCCATCTCACTGTCACAGCCACCCTTAAAGATCCATATGCAGCAGCAAAAATTATCTCTCTCCATGCACATTCCAATGCCAAAAGCTCTCTCTTTTATGCTGAAAGACTCTTTCTTTGCCTTCAAAACAAGTCCACCTTCATCTGGAACACCATGATGCAAGCTTTTGTAGAAAAAAATGAGGCCGTTAGAGCCTTTTCTCTATATAAGCACATGTTAGAGAGTAATTACTTGCCTAATAACTTTACTTTCTCTTTTGTTATCAGGGCTTGTATTGATGCTTTTAATTTGCAAATGGGTTTATGTTTTCATGGCCAAGTTGTTAAATTTGGATGGGAAAGTCATGATTTTGTGCAAAATGGATTGATTCATTTGTATGCAAATTGCGGGTTTATGGACTTGGCTAGGAACATGTTTGATTTGAGTATAAAGAGGGATGTTGTTACTTGGACTTGTTTGATTAATGGGTATTTAAATTCCGGTCAAGTCTTGATTGCTAGGGAGTTGTTTGATAGAATGCCTGAGAAGAATCCGGTTTCGTGGGGTGCCATGATCGCAGGGTATGTGCGAATTGGGTTTTTTAAGGAGGCTTTAGAGGTTTTCTATGATATGCAGGTTTCTGGGTTTAGGCTTAATCGTGCTAGCATTGTTGGTGCTCTTACGGCGTGTGCTTTCTTAGGGGCTTTGGATCAAGGAAGGTGGATACATGCTTATGTTAAGAGGCATCATATGTCATTGGATAGAATGCTTGGCACTGCACTAATTGATATGTATGCAAAGTGTGGATGTATCGAGATGGCTTGTAGCGTGTTTGATGAGATGGATGATAGGGATGTCTATGCTTTTACTTGTTTGATTTCGGGTCTAGCTAATCATGATAAGAGTGAAGCTGCCATTGATTTGTTTAACAGGATGCAGGATGAGGGAGTTTTGCCGAACGAGGTCACATTCGTATGTGTCCTAAATGCTTGTAGCCGTATGGGAATGGTGGATGAAGGGTTGAGAATATTCGAGAGCATGAGTAATAGATATGCCATTGAGCCACAAATCCAGCATTATGGCTGTTTGGTGGATCTTTTGGGGAGAGCTGGGAAGATAGAGGAAGCAAAGAAGGTGGTGAGAGAGATGCCACTGCAGCCAGATTCATATACCTTGGGTGCATTGCTAGATGCATGTAGAGTACATGGTGATGTCCAGTTGGGTGAAGAAATGGTTGATAGCTTGGCGCAGCGGTGTCTTGACCATGGTGGTGTACATGTTCTTCTTTCAAACATGTATGCCTCCGCTGACAAATGGGAGGATGTCTCAAAGGTAAGGAAGAAGATGGAAGATAAAAACATAAGAAAGTTGCCAGGCTGTAGTTCAATTGAAGTGAATGGTACTGTTTGTGAATTTGTCACTGGAGATAGGTCCTATGCACCTGAGGAAGATATCATGTTCTTGCTGTTTGGAATTGACAAGCAGTTAAAGTCTCTTTTTCTTGATGATGAAGAGCATTATAACGTAACCATGGAACAGGTTCCCTCGTAGCCAAGAGAGCGTGCACAATCAACTGTATTGCAATCGCTGGGACAGGTCCTGTGCATGCGCTTAGAGAAGATATCATGCTCTTGCTGTTTGGAATTGACAAGAACTTAAAGTCTCTTTCTCTTGATGACGATGATGATCATGATAGTGTAACCTTGGAGCAAGTTTTCTCATAGCCATTAGCGGGTGCACATTTAACTGTATTGTAATTGTTATTCACACAGTGTATGGGGAGGATAAAACTAGGGCTCTGAAGTTTTAAGATTAATTATAGATTGAAGAACTGTTTAGAAATTTATAGAAATGTTTTTGGTATTTTTATTCAATCTGAATAATAATATTTATTTTTATAAAATAAACTAGAAGTTTCTATTTATATTAATATTAAAATCTTTTATAAAAAATAATTTCTAATTAAAAACTATATAATTAATAGAATCTGCCAAGCATTATGATTACTACATAGAAAAATATTAATTAAATTAAAAATTCTAAACTAAATGGAAAATAAATAATTAAAATCCAAAATTAGCTAGGAAAATAATTAAAATATAAAAATAATAATTTTATGTTTCAATTTAGTCCATAAACTATTGAGATAATTTTTCTATGTCAGTTTTTTTCACTTTAAAAAAACTCATTCTCAAGTTATATGTTAGAAATTGAACTTCTTCACCAAAAAAAAAAAAATACTTCAAATATATTATTCACGAAGTAGCATGTTTTTAACATGTGAATTTCAAAATTTAATTTATAATGTATATATAATAAGAAAAATTTTGTATATAATGTTATATTTTTTATTCCTATAAAGTTCACTTGAAGTTTCTTCCCATATTTATCTACTTCAAACTTGAGTTCATCTAAATGAACACCAAAATAACTTTTCATTACCGGTCCTCCATGTCATTGCTTGCATGATCTTTATCATTATATAAATCTTCTTCATCAACTCCTTCAAGTTTGCATAGAACATCTTCATCGTCGAAAGGTTCATGCTTATATTAACATTCAATCACGTCGATTGATTTTTGTCTCTTAAGTTGTGGTTGTTTGTCTAGATATGACAAGGTCTTATTACCCCCATCAAGTTCATCTTCACCAACACCCTTTATATAAGCAAGTGGTTGTCTAGATGGAATTTTAAGAATACGACCAAGGTAATGTTTATCCCGAGGTAAATCTCCAAACATGTTCCTCTTCTCTTTGGGATTCTTGTTTGTGCCTCCCATTAGTCAAAATAGATCTTTTTTATCACATGAATACTTGTAGTTATATTGACCATAAGGATTTGCATGAACTAATTCAATGACAAATTGGCCACATGCGTCATCCTCGACGCGTGCCTCTTTTCTTCCTTGGTTTATATTTGCACACAACCCTAATGTCTCAAGCCTGATTGTAAGGTCATCAAATCTAGCATTGATGTCACCAAACCCAGTTTCAACTCGCTCTTCTAAAGCTATTAACGCTACTGAATAGTGATCTAACTGATCCAACATATATCCCCTGATCACTGTCACATATATGGTTGTCACCAATTGCTCCACGATTCTCTTCTTTGTTTGCCATTAATTTGAATGTTGACACACTCTGATACCACTAGACGCAGCTTATAGCGAAGATAAAATTATTAAAGTTCTCAAGCTCTAAGGTTACATAATAAATTGTAGAGTAATCTAGAGAAAATTTTATGGTATTTTTATTAAATCTAAATAATAATAGTATTGATCTCTAAAAAACAAGCTAGACATCTCTATTTATATATATATATATATATATATATATATATATATATATAAATACTAAAATTCTTTATATGAAATAATTCTTAATTAAAACTCATCTAATTAATAGAATTCATCTAACATTATAATTTCTAAATAATAAAAGACTAATTAAATTAAATTTTTTAAATTATATACGAAACAACTAATTAAGATCCAAAATTAATTAGAAAAATAATTTAAACCAGAAAAAAATTAACTTCATGCTTAATCTGGTACATAAACTCCTATGATAATTATTTCATGTTAGTTATACATTAAGAAAGTAAAGCCTCTTTCCTCATTGATGAACCACTAATTTGGCTTATTGTTTTTTCTCAGCCTGGTGCAATTTGAAGCAAACACTTTCACAGTTGAAACATTGTAAAGACCCTGTAATAAAAACGTGGATGTAATAATGTTTGGCTCCATTGTAGGTGTAGGTTTCTCAAACAAATTGTTCCCATTTTCTTTTTGTTGCTAATTATTTAATTGCCAAAAGTAAAATCGTTTTGCGTTCTGAAAACAATTCATACAATTTCTTTCATTTTTTTCCACGTTGCAGTAGTTCGATGATATCAGTTAGAGTGGGGAGTTTTACCCTTTTCTTTAGTTAAGAATTTATATTTTGTGTTCCTCGTGAATTACCTGTGAATGTTGGAACTCAGTAGTTAGATGGTTTTGGAAAGAGTGCTATAGCTGAAAGTGGGGTGCGCATGGTTTTAGTGGCTGTTAAAATGATTGTCTTTTATTCACAAAAATGACTAATCAAGCTTAAGATCAGTTGCCTGTTATTGACAACAGATGTCAAGTGAAAGGTTCAGGAATAGATTTCGTTTTCCTCTGAATGGTCTTATTTATGTGCCAATCTCTCATGGAGGGATCACGATGATGTAAATTCACAGGTCCTATTAACTATTCATCTTCAAGGCTTGTTGCCAAAGTTGCACGTCACATTTTATGAATCAACGGGTCAGCGAGCAGACACCACAGAGAAAGAAGCAGTGGCATTGGATGAGGAGGAAGCAGTAGAAGTGGAACTGTCTCCACGGACCCTTTCTACAGATTCAACAAAGGGAGATCTAGTTGGTTGCGGGTGCTCCAGTGAACCCCTACTTTTGAACAAAACAACTACCTCGGACATTGTTGGCCTTAAAGTTGGTGATGATTGGGTACACATCAAGGCAATCTCTATGATTTTCTTTGCATGCTCCGCTACATACTCACTGGGATCTAAGCTTTCATCCACCAATTCAATGTGCTTGCCATCCTCATATAGCTTCCATGCCTGTTGAACATGATGCAGACAAAGATACAGGACTGAAATGACAGCATAATAAACATTGTCTTCGTTAAGGTTCTAGCCTTCCGGGACTCACCTTTTTAAGGAGGTATTCAGCACCAGGATCAGCTATCATCTCACTGCTCTTCTTGCCACTCACGATTTCAAGGACAACGATACCAAAGCTGTACGTGTCAACTTTTTCCGATAGCTGTCCATGGAGAGCATACTCCGGTGCTGTGTATCCCCTGAATTCATGGGCATTGATTCAAATTTTGATGTCAGATATAGAGGCATTTGAGAAGTATTTGTGTTCTTTAACAAGATTTGGTAGTATGAAAAAACAAACTGTTATGACTAAATGTGAAACACCTTAACTGATTCATGTTCCATTAGCATGGATTATAGTTATGTTCACATCCACCATCATGTTTGCTATATAGTTTCACCATACAAGGAAATACAACAGGAATCTAGTAGAAAAATGGTGGAAAGCTGTTACGAGACTTAAAACTCTTCTATATAGTGCTGCAACTGCATTCATCTTTCTGAAGGTAATGTTTCTTGTGCTTACAGATGAAAGTTTTACTTCCCAAGAACCGAAGAGATAGAAATATGTTTGGTTGAAGAGACATAGAAGAAGATATAAAATAAATTTGTATCACAACAATTGCATGGACCCTTCTAATTTCAACAGTTTACTGTAACTTACAATGTTCCGGCAAATTTTGTGCTAAGGTGGCTCTGATTTTCAGGTAGAAGCCTTGCCAACCCAAAATCTGCTATCTTGGGTTGGAAATCGTCATCCAGGAGAATGTTGCTGGATTTTATATCTCTATGAATGATGCACACATGGAATTGCTCGTGCAGATAGGCGAGCCCTTGAGCCGTGCCGAGGATTATATCAAATCGTTGCTTCCATCTGAGGGATCCTCGTTTTTCACCTGCTCCCAGGCAAAGATTCAGCTGAAATTTAAGTCTTAAAAAAAATTGGAACTATTTTGAAGTGGCATCATAGCCTATTTACGTTACCAAATAAGAATCTATCAAGGCTGCTGTTTGCCATGTATTCATATACAAGAAGTAGCTCTGGTCCTTTGTTACAACAGCCGAGTAGACGGATAAGATTCCGGTGATGAACATTGCTTATCAGTGTGACCTCACTTGCAAAATCTGCTTTGACCCTGTTGGACTGGCCTAGAGCTAGTTTCTTCACTGCAACTACTTTCCCATTCTTCAAAGTACCCTGTGAAATTGACAAGGGATTTATTAACATTAGAACAGTGAGGCAGAGGGTAGAACTGATATGAGCGTTTTCCATAAAGGAAAAAAGCTTCCATGCTAGATGTGATGGCTATATGTTGCAGAATATTTGCAGTCTCTTCTACTTCACCTTGTATACATCACCAAAACCTCCTTCTCCTAGCTTGTTTTCTTCTTTAAAATTTTTTGTTGCCGATTTCAAGTCCTTGTAGTTGTATATGGTGGCGCCTCGCAGCTCGGTTGCATCTAATAGATTACCTGCAACAATATTAGGAGTTAGGATTTCACTCTGCAATAGAACATGAAAAGTGAAGATTGTGACCATGCCGTTCACTTTACCTCTAGGATCTGCCTTCCGCTTCTTAGATAGTTTAAACCAAACAAACAATCCAACAATAAGCAGAACAAGGGCTGCCCCTCCAGCTGCACCCCCGATAATTGCGCCTTTTTTGGAGCTTGATGAACTTTCTGCAAGAAAAATAGAATGTTTGATTAGCATACAGGACTGGACATAGCCAGTCAAAAGCATCTCTTTTTTGTTTCAGTATCATATGCTGGCTTCAGACGTCTATCTGCAACATAATTCCGTAGATGGCACAGTTGCTTCAATTTGCAAATGTCCATAGCATTTTTCTAAATCATAGAAAAAATAAGTTAATTGGCTCAAAGACCTCATGAAATAGACAAGAAAAGAGATGGAGACTTGGTGTTGGTAGAGAGGAAATCTCACTAGTTTTCAAGAAAGGCAGGAGATTGATAGTCTGGTTATCAGCAAAGAAGGGTTTGTCCGAGTATCTCATAAAACATCCTGAATCAAGTGCCCTGCCATCCGCATTTGGAGGACACCTCTGTATGTTTTTATAGGCAACTTCCATACAAGCTTGGCAACCAGCCGAATCAATAGTTTGCACACATTGTGCAATTCCATACACCGATACATTTGAACCTGCCAGTTCCCTCTTGCTAGCAGCAAAGAAACCATCTATCCTTGGTGTCGCCACTTGAAGATCGCCTAATAGGCCTGCCACTGTTGTGTTAAAAGTAGTATCTGGTGATGATGTAGTTTTATTCCCGCAATACTCGCGATTGGCATCCCGAGTAGTCTCCCCATAGAATTCGCTCCTCTCATACCTCAACAAAGCAGAGAACATAAAGTTTAGTAACAGGTTAGCTAGTTGCCAGTTTTCCAGGTGTCTCAACACCCTTGGTTGCTGAAATGTTTGCAGAATTTTGAAGCAATAGAACCATGAACCAACAGGTTATTGATGAAAGAAAAAATTTCCAGGAAAAACTGATCACAAGTCATGCAAATTACTAAACCATGTAGACAGTTAGATGCTGTTCACTGACATAAAGGATTGATTGATAGTTTGATGCCATTTCTTGTCAGAATTAATTTGCTAGAATTTTTCAGCATAGGCAACAACCATGAACTCGTGAGTAGGGTTTTTCTCTGTCGGAAAATGGTTTTCTTACTAGAAACCGTCCTACGATCATTTTCAACATCAAGAAAGCGGAAAATTCATCACATATGATTGGATGGTATAACATGTTAAGAGTTCAACAAAAATTGTTTTACCAGGTCTTAACTTAATTCCCAGGATCCAGGAAAATACCTGAGGAAACATCCATCATAGACAACACGAGCACCATTGGCCACAGAGCAGTTGCGAATCTGCGTCGAAGCAGCAGAAAAACAAGCAATGCATTCAGCTTCAGACATACAATCTCTGCATTGAAACATGCATAAACCGGGTCCGAACCACTCAAACTTTGCTCGGTTGCAAAGTGTTTGCTGCTGTTCATCAAGTCTGTCCTGACTAACCCGAAGGTTATGTTCAAGTTGCTCTTGAAATTCGACACGCTGCTAACATTATAATTGCTGCAACCTTGGCTTAGCATATTGATTCCTGGGTCTGATACTCCCATTTTCAGCATAAAACACCATGTAATTACTACTACTGCATTAAACATGCAATTCCTGGCCTCCATCTTTGTGTTCATTATTTGATTGTCTTTCTACAGGACAAAATTAAAATCAAATAAGATACTTAAATATCAAATGACAGGGAACAAAAGCCGCCTACACAGAATTTTCTGTTATATTTTTCAGTATCTATCCACTATTAATTATCATGTGGAAGCCTATATATGTGTGTTCAGGAATGTGAACCCTACGGGTGGATCAAACAGCCTGGTTTAGAACATTGTTGTCGCCACAGCTAGTAGATTTGTAACCTAGGCTGTCTTAAAATAATTCTTTGAGGGATATATATTTTTTTTGTATAAAAAATAGGGAAACTTGATTATTTTTCTATTACGTATTATTATTTTTTCTAGTTTTTCTTTTCTATTTGAAGGGTTGTAATAGCCTTTGTAAAACATGAATGAATAAAATCAAATATTTTCACAGTCTCTCACCATCACAAAGTTTTTATTCTTGAAGTGTTTTAACTTATAACAAACCCTATTATCTTTTATTATCATTTTATAAAATGAAACTTTTTCTTGCTTGAAATGAAGGGTCAACCACTTGTTAACTTGAGTAACTCATAGTTATTCTTAGAAATAATTGAGAAATGACACAATTGCATGCGTCACAATTTTTTCAAAGAAGAAACAATAATTGAGAGATGTTAATTAGATAATAGCACATCTATCCTTAGAAGCTTGTACTCCTCCAAAGAAAGGTGAAAATAACTCATATCTGGCCTGTGCAAATGACAAATTCCCCAGCAAAAGGGAGTTCGACACAATCTTAACCCAATGAGGTAGACAGACATGGGGCACATCTTCTCCCTTACGCATAAATGGGGTTGGAATGGAGGAGGTGGCGATGGCGATGGGATTGGGGACAAGCCCCCGCCATCTCAAGCAGTCTCTGAACTCGATTGTATGGTGCTAATTGAATTTTTAAGATAAACCTGTCGTTGAATATGCTTCCATTACTTAGATTTTACCCTTTTTTCCTCCTAGTATTGGACTTTACTATGTATCAGCAAAATTGTAGTAAAATTCATTATTTATATGTAATAATTTTTTTTATCCGAACATTGATTTTTAACTATTTTAATTACTTTGTGTGTGTGTGTGTGTGTGTTTGTGTGTATATTCATCGATGTAGAATCTCTTAACTTACTCCAATCTTATAAAAACCTCGATACATATGAGGAGTACACAAAAAAAAAATATTTTTTTCTGATATTTTATCACCTGACTGGTTTGAAAATTTTTTTAACTGTTAAAATAGATTCAAGTCAAATTCGACAGGATTGAAAAAACCCTAACAAATAAAAGAAATTCAAAACTTCAAGTCAAATACCATGTCCATAATCAACTTACAATAATGCACAATATCTAATGTTTTACAAGGTCAACAAGCTGGCAGAGAATGCTGGGTTACACAGAAATAACAGGTTTTGCAGGTGAGGGAGGGCTAATTCGAGATAAACACGGGCTTTTGTACTTTAATTAGAGCAGAGTTATGGATTAGTCTTGAACTTGTATGGTAGCTTGAAGTTTATCTTATTTAATTTAGAGTCTGACTCTTTTCTGATAGTGAATCTTGTTACAAAATAGGTGAGAAAATAGACAGTAATTATACTTTTATTGTTAGAGCTTGTACACTTTTTACTTAGAGATTGGGAGGTCAAGATTTAACATAATTTTCGAGAGGTTAACTCTGCAGCAGACTGGTTAATGAACTTTGATTTATGTTGCAAGTCATTTAATAAGGAAGATTGTATTATTAATGACCCTTCTATGAGTTTATACACTATTTTGTATTACAACCTCAAGTCTCTTTTACCTCGTTTAATTTAATTTTTTTCAGGCATTTAAGCCCCAATTTGCACCAAAAAAAAAAATCATGCAGAGAATGCTAGGTTACGTTCTTTGCAAGCAACAAAATGCTAGTTTAACAAAACAGAAGAGGAAGGTGAGATCGATCACAACAAGGAGAACAAAACAAGAAATTAACTTGCACGTTGTTTATAGAAGATGGCTTTGTTTTTCTTATTATTTTGTCATCTTTAAAATATATTTTTTGGTTGATGGGATGATCAACGTTATTGTTGCTAGACTTTTTTTTTTTTTTTTTTATACATGAGGGGCCTAAGCAAGCCCAAAACAAGAAGTAAAAGTCTACCCGTGATACCTAAACTATCCAACCTCGGCCCTATGAAATTTGTATGCAAGCAGTGTACAATACAATCAGGAGGTTCATGCAAACAACAGAGTTAGAGCCCAAGGGAGCTCCTTCGTTATCCAAAACATTTGCAGTGTTAGTCTCACGAAAAGTACTATTCCCAATCTGCACATGCCAACATGAAACCAAAACCTCATAAATAGCAGCGGAGGTATAGTTTTAAACCCGAACCAGTCTTATATATATGTTGATCTGCAAAATCTGTGATTCGAGGTCTAACTTAAGAAGGTTTTAGTTGAATCATGCAATATATTAACTTGGCCAAATCCGTTTAGCCAAACCAATCCTGGTTCAAATCCGGTCGGTTCAATGTCTTGTAAAAAACGCAACAAAATGCTACTATTTTAATAGAAATGATTTAAGTTTGGCTGAAAATGGGTCTAGAGTTGAATTTACGAACGGGGTGAGAGTAGATGTAGATGTCAAGGTTGTGGAAATGGTAGATGAAAAAGGAACTTGAAAGGGGGACATGCTTGGAGAACGGTTGCCAAATAATGTTGTGCAAACCCTTGCTAGCATATGCCCTCCCAGCCCCTCTAATGGAGATGATAAAAAGCAATATGGCCTTGGGCCTGTAAAAGGGGGTTCTCAATATCAGCTGTTTATGATGATTATGTTGCAGAAGAAACATGGAACAATCATGATTCTACTTGGGACAAAATCTGGAAATGAAAGGGACCACAAGAGGATTATATTTTTTTTTTGTGTACGTGGCTGTCTGTTATAGAAAGATTGTTAACTGATGCTGAAAGAAACAGGAGACATCTTGCAGAGGATGACTACCTTGACATGCCTAGGCCAGTCTGAATCACTTATCCATGTGCTCAGAGGTTATAAAGCTGTAATTGACATATGGTCTGCTTTTGCTCTTCAAGAACACATGAACTGGTTTTGTCAATTGGAAACACAAGATTGGCTTAATTATACAGAATCTTATTGTTCTTTGCATGCTATTTGGGATGATGCTCGTGGATCATTTTTGGTTGATTGCTGTTGTTGCTGGAGCAGGGTGGTGCAATGCCATCAAAGCTAAGCTGCACGTAGGCAGCCACACTTGGACTTCATCTTGCTTGGGACAATCGATTTGGAGCAGTGGTTCTGGAAGTGGATTCTAAACTTGTATGCCAGTTGATCATTTGAAGACGAGGATGTTAATTCTCCCTCTTCTTCGCTGGCCTATATTTTTGCTACTGGCATATATATATATATATATATATATATATATATATATATTCATTAAATGTCTGAATTAATTTATGTGTATTAAAATTAACGAATATAAAGTTACTGGCTATTATTTGAAGACAATTGAAAAAAAAAGATTTCTCTCTCTCTCTCCTTGGAATGTAATAAATATCAGGTTAATTAAAGATTTATAATTATTAATTTTAAGATTTCGAGGAATTAGTGAATATAAACAAGCCTAGACAACAACCATTAAAAAAAAACAGAAGAAAAAACTAGTCTAGACAGCACATTATATGAAGAGCCCAGGTCCAATATATAATCGTATTCAAAGCATAAATATCCAGTTCTGACAGCCCATCAAGAGGAGACCTATCAACACTCTGGAAAGGAAGGATTGGAGAGAGACATCTCGTCAAATATAAATTAGTAAAAACTAGGTGTTGCATGCTCGGGTTAGATTAATTTTTTTTTTAATGTTAAAATAAAACTTGATAATAGTGTTTTTAAAAGGATAAAATAAATTTAGAATTCAGCTTATGCGAATAAGTTTAATAAGTTTGTTAATTTAATAATATAATTATAAATAAAAGTCAAGGAAAGTAAAAAAATAAAATAAAAAAGATAAATGAAAAAAAATAATGAAAAATAAAACAAACATATGCCTATTAATATTATAAAAAAATATTTTATAAATATTTTTTAAGGGTATTAACAATTTTATTTGATAACAAATAAAAATTGAATAAGAGTTCTTAATTACTAACCAAAAGGATAAATTGAAAAAACAAAAATTAAATTTAAAAAAAAAATAGAGAAACTTGACTCTTGTCAGTTTGTTAAACCTACGATTTACTTGTAAGGTCAGGATAACCTTTTATATATATATATATATATATATATATAAATAAAACAATGAAAATAAACTTTTAAGTAAATTAAATAATGAAAAATAAAATTAAAAAAATTAATTAAAAAACATCAAAAAAATAATCTAAATAATTCAAGGTTATTTTAACTAATCCGTAACTTGAAATATCATATTAAAATAATTTTATTAAAAAATAATAAAAATTATAAAATTAAAAATTTAATAATTTAATGTTAAAAGATGAAACTAATTCTTGTATTTATTTATAATGAAAAGGTGAAAAATCGCTATGATTTTTCTTTGTAAGAATATATTATTAATTTCACCAACAAAAAAAAACTATTATACCCTCCCTTTCAAAGCTATTTGTTTTATGTTTATTGCATCAAAATCATTATTTAACTATACTAATTTACGGTACCAATAAGACTATGCGGATAATAGAAAAACTACAGTAAAAACAGTATATTTTTAGTTCATTTTAATAGGTAGACTTTTATTTACTGTGTTCGGCATCCCCCCCCCCCCCCGGAACAGTAACGTTGATCGATCAACTAAAAAATATATTTTAAAGATGAAAAAGGAATAAGAAAGGTAAAATATTAGGGATGCAATCAAAAAAATAATTTAATTAAAAAATAACAATTAAAATAATAGAAACTAAATTTAAAAGATAAAAAAATTAATGGAGGGTGAAATTGAAAGAAAAATCCAAATTTATAAATTATTTTAAATAAAACAAATAATAATAAAAAAATAAAAATTAAATTTGAAAGAAAAAAAAAGAAAAAACTACTTTGAAAATGTGCAGGGAAAGACTTTGAAACCGTAGAGGAGAGAAGAAATAATGAAAAAAATAAAACAATCAGCAGCGCAAAACCTGATAATTTTTTACCACACACGCCATCTAGAAATAAAGTCGATGCTGTGAGGATTAAGATGTAGTTGTGGGAGTTGGAGCTTGGCCATCATATGACCCCGTATGTGTCATCCAAAAAGTCTCAGAGCACTCATAAGTGCATGTTTGAACAACACATATAACTTATTTTTTAAAATTAATTAATATTTTTATATTTTTAAATATTAAATTGCCTTTTATTAGATTTGATAATTACCAAAAAAAAAATCAAGAGGAAAAAAAAAGAAAAAAAAATAAAAGCAAAGACAATTTTAATTCAAGGGCTTTGTGTTCATTTTACAGTTGATTGTTGATTTATAATGTAAAAGTCAAAAATAAGAATTTTTGCCTCAAAGGGTCATTTCATTGTGGAAAAACAACTATTATATTTATTCCACCGCCCCATTTGTGCTGTTTTTATAATGGTAACTATTCCAATTCACAATACTGATAAGTCTACAATAACAAAGCTACAGTAAAAACACGAGGTGTTTTAGTTTTCTTTCCATGGATAGACTTTTATTTATTGTGTTCGGCCTGCTTTGACCTCTCATGTAAACCCCCCAATATATATATATATATATATATATATATATATATATATATATATATATATATATATTAAAGATGAAAAAAGAATAAGAAAAACGAACCCAAGTTTCTTGTTTTGTTCTTCATGTTCTGATCTCACCTTCCACTTCTGTTTTGTTAAACTAGTTGCCTATAGAGAACGTAACCTAACATTTTTCTGCGGGCTTGCTGACCTTAAAAAAATACTAGAGTGGAAATCTTCTTGATATATGTCACTGTTAGTGAGTCGTGCATTATTGCAAGATCATTCATTTGGACATTGTATATATTTCTCTGTCTTCTTAAATTAATACGACCTTCTTCAAGTCGTGTTGATCCTCAAAATTATGCAGCTGGGAGGAAAAGATAGGGAGCTAAGAACCACTGCAAAGTAGCCAAAAAGGGTTGCGAAAAGTGTTTTTTTTTTTTTTAGCAAGTTTAGAAATTCTCCATCGACGAATATACGCACAGACACACATATCAATAATCACCATCTAATCGAATTTAGAGATTGATGGCAGTCCTCCATCCCCATTTACGATTCATGAAAAAAATGTTCCTCCATTTCAACCTCATTTATGCTTCAGGAAGAAAATGTGCCTCATGTCTACCTCATTGGGTTAAAATTGTCCCGAGCTCCCTTTTCTTGGGAAATTTGTCATTTCTACAAGTCAGATGTGCTCTCATCGATCACATCTGAAAACCAATATTGAGTTATTTTACCCTTCCTTTGGACATTCAAGTCATGATCTATGGATCAATATAACAAGGCTAGTTCAAGAAGATTTCATCCCATAACTTTCAATTTGATAGTTGTATCACTCTCAAATTCGGTGAGAAAATTCTTCTGGCTAATTCTATAGAGGAAGGCCTTCAAATTGAGAAGTAATTTTTTTATTATTTCAAACCCCAAAAGTGATTCTAATAAAGAAATCTCTCTGGATTAGAATTACAGGCTAAGAAAACCATGAACTTTAATTTTTTTTATTTAAAAACGATAATAAATTGGCATGTCACTACAATTAGTTAAGTAAACAATGATTGATTTAAGTGACTATTTGGTATTGTGTTTTCAACTGCGTTGGAGTATGTTTGTCTTGTAATTTTTTTAATTTAATATTTTTTAATAATTTTAATATACTGATTTCAAGAATTAAAAAAATTATTTTGATTTTTCTAGAAGATATCCTGTAAACGAGCAGTAGGAAGGAGAGTTTCTAAAGGCCACAGAAAGTAGTGAATTATTCTAAGACTAGGCTCCACATCTGCTAGTGGTTGTGACAAAAATATTCTAAGACATATTGTTTGATACCCAAGTGGTCCTTATTCCTGAACGCTTAAACGGTTGTCTTACCACTCGATTGGTCGCAGCACATACACACTAACATCATTGACGTGTTCATCACCATATACCAATTAGTTTATTCTTCATGTTATATTTTTAAATTCAAATCTCAAAACTCATTGTAATAAGAAAAAAATTCTCTGGAATTGAATGACTTGTCTTACTTCAAACTGGAATCGAATTTAGTCTCCATGCACAAAGTTCGGCCGAGAAAACTATGAACCTTAAGAAAAAAAAGAAATAGGAACAAGAAATTTGATATATCACGACAATTAGTGAAGTGGATACTGGATAGTGATGTGTTTAAGTCAATTAGTGATGTGTTTAAGTCTCCCTATTTATATATATATATAAAAAAAAGAATCTCTCAATGAATTATTTTAAGACAGCCTAGGCTACAAAACTACAAGTGGTGGTCAAAAAAATGTTCTAAGACACGCTGTTTGACAAGTCTACTCGTGTGGTTGTTGTTCCTGCACTCACAAGGGGTCTCTCTGTGTCTCACTTTCATATGGGGTCGGTTAGGCTTCCTCGTTTTCATTAATATTGGACAGATACTGAAAAATATCACAGATAATTCTGAGTATAGGCGGCTATTAATTGTTTCCAGCCACTCAATGTTATGTATCCTATTTGATATTGATTTTGTCGGTCAATTAATGAACACAAAGATGGAGTCCAGGAATTGCATTTTTAACGCAGTAGTAGTAATCACATGGTGTTTTATGCTGAAAGTTGGAGCATCAGACCCAGGAATCAATAAGCTAAGCCAAGGTTGCAGCAGTTATAATGTTAGCAGCGTGTCGAATTTCAACAGCAACCTGAACAAAACCTTCGGGTTAGTCAGGACTGACTTGATGAACAACAGCAAAAAATTTGTAACCGAGCAGAGTTTGAGTGGTCCAGACTCAGTTTATGCCATGTTTCAGTGCAGAGATTATATGTCTGCAGCTGATTGCATTGCTTGTTTTTCTGCTGCTTCGAAGCAGATTCGCAACTGCTCTGTGGCCAATGGTGCTCGTGTTGTCTATGATGGATGTTTCCTCAGGTATTTTCCTGGATCCTGTAAATTAAGTTAAGACTTGGTTGATGAATTTTCTTTTGAGGTTTTAACATGTTACAGCATCTAATCATATATTAAGAATTTCCCGTGTTCTTCATGTTGAAAACGAACTCAGGACAGTTTTAAGGAAGAAAAACATTTTCTGACAGAGAAAAACCCTACTTGTGAGTTCATATGCTTGTTGCCTAAGGTGAAAAATTCTAGCATGATTATGACCAGAAATGGCATCAAACTACCAATCAATCCCTTCTGTCAGTGGACGGCATCTAACTGTTTAGATGGTCGAATAGTTTGCCATGAACTGTCAGTTTTTCCTGGAAAGTTTTTCTCATCAATAACCTGTTGGTTTATGGTTCTATTGCTTCAAAATCCAGCAAATAATTCAGGAACCAAGGGTGTTGAGACACCCTGGAAAACTGGCAACTAGCTAACCTGTTACTAAACTTTATGTTCTCTGCTCTGTTGAGGTATGAGAGGAGCGAATTCTATGGGGAGACTACTCGGGATGCCAATCGCGAGTATTGCGGGAATAAAACTACATCATCACCAGATACTACTTTCAACACAACTGTGGCAGGCCCGTTAGGCGATCTTCAAGTGGCGACACCAAGGATAGATGGTTTCTTTGCTGCTAGCAAGAGGGAAGTGGCAGGTTCAAATATATCGGTGTATGGCATTGCACAATGTGTGCAAACTATTGATTCGGCTGGTTGCCAAGCTTGTATGGAAGTTGCCTATAAAAACATACAGAGGTGTCCTCCAAATGCGGATGGCAGGGCACTTGATTCAGGATGTTTTATGAGATACTCGGACAAACCCTTCTTTGCTGATAACCAGACTATCAATCTCCTGCCTTTCTTGAAAACTAGTGAGATTTCCTCTCTACCAACAAGTCTCCATCTGTTTTCTTGTCTATTTCATGAGGTCTTTGAGCCAATTAAGCTATGTTTTCTGTGATTTAGAAAAATGCTATGGACATTTGCAAATTGAAGCAACTGTGCCATCTACGGAATTATGTTGCAGATAGACGTCTGAAGCCAGCATATGATACTGAAACAAAAAAGTGATGCTTTTGACTGGCGATGTCCAGTCCTGTATGCTAATCAAACATTCTGTTTTTCTTGCAGAAAGTTCATCAAGCTCCAAAGAAGGCGCGATTATCGGGGGTGCAGCTGGAGGGGCAGCCCTTGTTCTGCTTATTGTTGGATTGTTTGTTTGGTTTAAACTATCTAAGAAGCGGAAGGCAGCTCCTAGAGGTAAAGTGAACGGCATGGTCACAATCTTCACTTTTCATGTTCTATTGCAGAGTGAAATCCTAACTCCTAATATTGATGCAGGTAATATATTAGATGCAACCGAGCTGCGAGGCGCCGCCATATACAACTATAAGGACTTGAAATCAGCAACAAAAAATTTTAAAGAAGAAAACAAGCTAGGAGAAGGAGGTTTTGGTGATGTATACAAGGTGAAATAGCAGAGACTGCAAATATTCTGCAACATATAGCCATCACATCTAGCATGGAAGCTTTTTTCCTCTACGGAAAACGCTCATATCAGTTCTACCCTCTGCCTCACTGTTCTATTGTTAATAAATCCCTTGTCAATTTCACAGGGTACTTTGAAGAATGGGAAAGTAGTTGCAGTGAAGAAACTAGCTCTAGGCCAGTCCAACAGGGTCAAAGCAGATTTTGCAAGTGAGGTCACACTGATAAGCAATGTTCATCACCGGAATCTTATCCGTCTACTCGGCTGTTGTAACAAAGGACCAGAGCTACTTCTTGTATATGAATACATGGCAAACAGCAGCCTTGATTGATTCTTATTTGGTAACGTAAATAGGCTATGATGCCACTTCAAAGTATTTACAGTTCTTTTAAGACTGAAATTTCAGCTGAATCTTTAGTTGGGAGCAGGTGAAAAACGAGGATCCCTCAGATGGAAGCAACGATTTGATATAATCCTCGGCACGGCTCAAGGGCTCGCCTATTTGCACGAGCAATTCCATGTGTGCATCATTCATAGAGATATAAAATCCAGCAACATTCTCCTGGATGACGATTTCCAACCCAAGATAGCAGATTTTGGGTTGGCAAGGCTTCTACCTGAAAATCAGAGCCACCTCAGCACAAAATTTGCCGGAACATTGTAAGTTACAATAAACTGTTGAAATTAGAAGGGTCCGTGCAATTGTTGTGATACAAATTTATTTTATATCTTCTTCTATGTCTCTTCAACCAAACTTATTTCTATCTCTTCCGTTCTTGGGAAGTAAAACTTTCATCTGCAAGCACAAGAAACATTACCTTCAGAAAGATGAATGCAGTTGCAGCACTATATTAACAGCTTTCCACCATTTTTCTACTAGATTCCTGTTGTATTTCCTTGTATGGTGAAACTATATAGCAAACATGATGGTGGATGTGAACATAACTATAATCCATGCTAATGGAACATGAATCAGTTCAGGTGTTTCACATTTAGTCATAACAGATTGGGTTTTCATACTACCAAATCTTGTTAAAGAACACAAATACTTCTCAAATGCCTCTATATCTGACATCAAAATTTGAATCAATGCCCATGAATTCAGGGGATACACAGCACCTGAGTATGCTCTCCATGGACAGCTATCGGAAAAAGTTGACACATACAGCTTTGGTATCGTTGTCCTTGAAATCGTAAGTGGCAAGAAGAGCAGTGAGATGATAGCTGATCCTGGTGCTGAATACCTCCTCAAAAAGGTGAGTCCCGGAAGGCCGGAACCTTAACTAAGACAATGTTTATTATGCTGTCATTTCAGTCTTGTATCTTTGTCTGCATCATGTTCAACAGGCATGGAAGCTATATGAGGATGGCAAGCACATTGAATTGGTGGATGAAAGCTTAGATCCCAGTGAGTATGAAGCGGAGCATGCAAAGAAAATCATAGAGATTGCCTTAATGTGCACCCAATCATCACCAACTTCAAGGCCATCAATGTCCGAGGTAGTTGTTCTGTTCAAAAGCAGGGGTTCACAGGAGCACACGCAACCAACTAGACCTCCCTTTGTTGAATCTGCTGAAAGGTTCCATGGAGACAAGTCAACTTCTACCGCCTCCTCCTCATCCAATGCCACTGCTTCTTTCTCTGTGTTGTCTGCACGTTGACCCGTTGATTCATAAAATGCGACTTGCAACTTGATGCCGAAACTCTTTGGTTTCTTTTCTTTAATAAAACTGTTATTCTTCTCTCCCGGCTACATGAAAACTTTGACAAGTCTTTAGGATGAATAGTTAATTGGACCAGTAAATTTATATGATGAGATCCCAACATGAGAGACTCTTAAGTGCTTGTCAATTCCAAACAGCAAGAACTTGATATCTTCCCTCAGTGCGTAGGACCTATCTCCGGTGACAAATTAACAAACAGTAACCATTCACTTCACTTCAACCACAACCTGGAAACTTTCGTATGTTTTTATCTTTCGTTCCCTCCCATTTGTCAGCAGAGGCATGAATGTTTGAAAGAAGAACACGTACATCACCATGGTGAAGACACCGCTGCACCGAGCAATCAACCTTTTCTCACCCAACTGGACATCACCATGCATGCGCCGCCCAAGATATATGAATATGGCTTTAGGGTCATCTCATGTTAAATTATTATTTTTTGTTAAGAGAATAGTTTACAACAAATTCTTAACCCTAAACGTAAATCAACCTCACTTTTAATTTGGCTACTATGTTTATAAAACATTTTCTAACACGAGATAGATAGATTGACTTCTCAGATTACCTGCAAAAAGATTTATTTTTTTTTTGACAAATGACATAAATTAGGACCTATGTTTTCTCATTGGAATAGATAAAAAAAGAGCTTGAAACTCTTCTGGCATTGGGGATTTTTGAACTATTATTACAAAAAAACCACAACTTTAATGTGTTGTGAAATAATACTAGCTTACAAACTTTTATTATATCATACAACAATATAAATTAATTTTCAAAAAAAATTACAATGTTGTACTGAGTTATAGCCAATAAACATTTTTTTTATTTGTCTTATATTAGCTCGTATCTCTTCTTCTTTGGTATTTAAGCGTAAAATTATTATTAAATCTTATAGATTTGTTTGGAAATATAGTTATATTTATTTTTAAAATGTTTTTTGTGCTAAAATACATTAAAATAATATTATTTTTTATTTTTTAAAAATTATTTTTGAGATTAGCACATCAAAACGATTCAAAACATATAAAAAATTAATTTATAATAAAATAAATAATAATATTTTTTAAAAAATTACAGGTATAATCATGTTTCTGAACACCCAATTTATAGTTAACTTTCTTTTGCTATAAGATTTAAATGACATGTTAACCCAAACAACCTTTATTATAAGACACGTATTAATCAAATAAACAAATTTATACATTGACTCGTGCTAAAAACTTTTAGGGCGGTTCTTCAAATACAATATACAATTCATCATCGCCAGTACAATTTGATTCTTCCTCTTTAAAACTTCATTTTATTAGGCCGTCTAACCAACAAGGAGCTGTCTCTCAATTTTTTATCTTCACAAAACCTGGAAAAATGTCTGTAAATGTACTCTTTGATCTTATAAACTTTTCAGTACTTTTATATAATGACTATATTTTAAATTTTCAACAAAACATTTAAATTTTTTAAAATAGTATCACTAATAAACAACATAGAGCAACAATTTTTTAAGCAAAAAAAAAAGGGACTCGTTGTTTTTTATTTTTATCTTGGCCCTTCTTTCAATTGTTTTTTTATATTATATATTGAAATCTTATTTCATTAATTAAATTGGTTTCTAATTAAACTTTAAAATCTTTCAAATACCTTGAATTCTAAAAAATATGCAAAGAAAATAAAATTTCAAAATAAAAATAATTATCTTGTAAAAATAAAAAAAGGGCGTAGTGCACTGTGAGAGGAAGCGCATTAACCAGCAATGAAATAACGTTTTCTTTCTAGGTTTATTTTATAATATATACTTTGGCCTTTCTCTGCTTTTAGCCATCCAATTAGAAGCATATGCATCACGTTTACTCTTGCAGACTCCATTGATGCCTGATTATATATTATCTTCATAAACAAGTACCACACAGTTTTCTGTCTATTTTCTTCGAGGAGAATATTTTTCTCTTCTCGTCTCTCTCTCTTTTACACCTCTTATTGTTTTTAAATAAAAACTAATTTATAAATATTTGGTTAAAAATTAATGTTGAAAATAAAATAATTAAAAAGCCAAAGATTGCTCGTAGAAGGACATTGTTTTAGCTGAACCAAGGATGTTATTTTAGCAAACTAGTAGTGCATTTGCAGCAGTAGTTTTCTCATTTGGACCGTCGTTTGTTGCACGTCCACAAAAGATCTCAGCACATTGCAGGAACCCGAATGGGTAGAAGAATGTGGCTGAAACAAAACGCAGTCACGACCAATAAAACAACGAGAAATTCTTATATGTGTTTCTGTAAAAAACCATTTCAATTTAATAGCTTAACTTGTTACGTAAAGTTTTAGGATATGATTTATATTATTTTTTAACACATCCCCTCAAGTGAAAGCTTTTTGGGCTTGAAACTTGCACATGTCAATTTTTATCAAATAAATAGGGATATTGAAATTTGAATTTGTGATCGCTTGGTTATTAAGGTTCTGATATCATGTCAAAGAACCAATTCAACCCAAAAACTTAAACTGTTATATAAAATTCCAGAATATAATTTATATTATTTCCTACCAGTTTTTTCTTAGTGTATTCTCCTATTAGAGTCTTCCTCTTATGACATGAATTTATTTACTCTCTTGCTTTTCCCTGTATATAAATCCGCACTGGGCTTACCGGCATTGGAAGTGTAGAGAGCACATCCCAAACCTCTCACTATCTTTTATCCAAGGATTTAATTTGCTTGCTTGTCTCACTTAATTCTTTCCATTTTGAGTTTCTTTGGAGCAAGACAGAACTCCAGTGTTCAATTAGGTTGACAGAGTAACTGTGAGCTTACATAATTGCTCCAAAGAGATAGCTCAAGAGCGTGCGTTCATGCAAGGATCAGGTATGTAGAGGCTCTGGAGGCAGTATTTCTGAGCTGGAGAATATGTCAACTTCACTACTGTCTAGCATGCTATTAATTTCCAGATACAATGTTTAAATATCTGAAAACGGTCCCACCCCGTAGGTTTACCTGCACACACAAGTCATGAACTGTTAACGTTGTTATATGATGTCTCAGTAGGATACTTCCCGCTGGCTTTGAATGATCAAAACTCCATATCAACTAGGAAAAATATCTGTGCTCTAGGACCACGCATTTACTAGATTTTCAACATGGAATTTCAGCTTTGAAATGTCTTCGGCTGCTTTGACTGACTACTTTAGTAGAGAAAATATCAATTAAGCATCTTCAATACATTTCCTTGGCCTCTCATTCTGATGCGTCTTTTAAACGTAACATGGAAATATTCATATGAACTCATTTATCTCTCTGGTTCCACAATCCTTTTTGGATTATTTTTTTAACTTTTAATAACTTCCATCTCACTAGCTCTTAATAAATTTTTAGTTCTACTGTTTTCTCAGTTGGTTGCATATAATGGTTGAGCTACAGGGTGATATCTTCTTCTTTCAGAGCCAGCAATTTATCTGAAGTTGCAAAGGTGGAGGTCTGCGAAGTGGTAGCTCACAAACAAGCTTAATCTTGTAAGTTACAGAAATGGCTCTGGGTCCGGTTAAGAAGGTTGTCTTAGGTTCAGTTGCCTTCACTGTCTTTTGGATTTTGGCAGTTTTCCCAGCAGTTCCTTTCTTACCCATTGGAAGGACAGCAGGTTCCATCCTCGGGGCAATGCTTATGGTTATCTTCAAAGTCATCACCCCTGAGGAAGCATATGATGCCATCAACCTCCCTGTACTGGGCCTTCTCTTTGGAACCATGGTTGTAAGCATCTATCTTGAAAGAGCAGACATGTTCAAGCACTTGGGAGTCTTGCTCTCATGGAAGAGTTGGGGTGCGAGGGACATGCTCTGCCGGATCTGCATTGTTTCTGCCATTTCAAGTGCTCTGTTCACTAATGACACCACCTGTGTCATTCTCACTGAGTTCATATTAAAGATTGCTAGAGAAAACAATATTCGACCCGAACCTTTCTTGCTTGGGTTGGCTTCAAGTTCGAATATTGGATCCTCTGCAACTCCAATCGGCAACCCTCAAAACTTGATAATTGCTATTCAAAGTCGCATCTCTTTTGGGGAATTCGTATTGGTACTTCTTCCCGCGGTGCTTGTGGGTGTCTTTGTGAATGCTTTAATTCTTTTATGCATGTTTTGGAGGTTGTTATCTGATGTTAAGGAAGAAGAAGATGCTTCGGTTGAATTGATTGTCGAGGAATATTCAACTGTCCATCAGATTTCGCTTGCTACCTTGTCGTCTTCCAAATCTTTGGAATCTCACGAATGTGCCATTCCAGAACCTGCGAGCTCCCAGAGTTCCCCTGATATAAACAGGGATGGAGGTCATTCCAAGAATCTTAAAAACAGGTTGAGTGAATTGGATATGTGCAGTGATTCTTGTGGTGAAATTGAGCTGAAGAAATCAGTCCTTTCAAAGGAAGCAACTGATAATATAGGAGAGCAAATGGAGGAAAGATTTTCAAGGGGTGGAGTACAGAGGACCATGGAGATGATGACTGATTTAGAGTCCGGGCCGCAACAGTCCGCTGAAGAAAGTGAAGGCCTGCTGAATAGATGGAAGAGATTGTCATGGAAGTTGTGTATTTACCTCGGTACTGTTGGAATGCTGGTTGCTTTTCTAATGGGTTTGGACATGTCTTGGACAGCACTCACAACAGCCCTCATTTTTGTGATTCTTGATTTCAAAGATGCAGGGCCTTGCCTAGAGAAGGTAAATCAACAGGTCTTTCACAAAGATTCTATCTCCTCTCCTAAATATCTTTCCATCAACTGTAATACTTCCATGCAGTATTCGATTGAGTAAAAATCTACTTACCCGTGGTTGCTTGGATCAGGTTTCATACTCTCTTCTGGTATTCTTTTGTGGAATGTTTATCACGGTTGATGGCTTCAATAAAACAGGAATTCCTAGCAGTCTCTGGAGCTTGATGGAGCCTCATGCACGGATTGATCATGCTAGCGGGATTGCTGTGCTGGCCATTGTAATACTTCTTCTCTCAAATGTTGCTTCGAATGTACCAACTGGTAAGTTCATGCCCTGATCTCTCTTCCTTTGATTTTACTACAGCTACGGCTTTAGAGTCTTATAGAAGGGCAATAGTAATTTCCAGTTAATATCACTTCATGGTAGACAATTGAGGTCTCCATCTGGTACCTCTGTTTGTTGTTAGAGGGGGATCTTGTTCAAGGGAGCATGTTTAAGATAATGTTTGGCAACTATCTCAAAAGTAAAAAAAGACAAAAAAAACAGGGACAAAAGGAACATGTCTTCTTGTCTTTTCTATTTTAAAAAGATAAAAATTCAATCTAAAATTATCCTAGAAATATATTTGTTTTATATCTTTGTCTTCATTTCTTCACTCAAACTCATGTATGTTATTTTTATATTTATCTGTTTTATCTTGAAATACTAACCAACCACATTTTAAAACAATTTTTATTCAACTTAAACATACAATCTCTTGTGGGGAGATATCATTCATTGAAACGCAATTAAAAAATTTTAGGTGTGGGTTTTAGCTTTGAGAGAAAAACAAATAAACTAGTTACCATCATGAGACTTTGGAGTGAATATATATATTTGTTTTTATCCCCTAGGTAGCTCAATTTTTTTTAAAAAAAAAACATTCCGAAAAAAATAATGGTACCTCTATTAAGATTGGGCTTAAAGAGCACCTAAATTTTTAAAAGGGAGAAAACCTAAACAAATTGAACTTTAGGCTTAAACTTGTATGTCGGCCCAGGCCGGCTCATCAAATCAAACTTTAGGCTTAAACTTGTATGTTGGCCCAGCTCGGCTCATACCCAAGCCTCTGGCATGGACTTGGGTTTTAGCTTTGAGAGAAACAAAACTAGTTACCATCTTTAAAGTGAATATATATATGCTCAAATTTTGAAGAAAACATTCCAAATAAAATGGTATCTCTATTAAGATTTGCTCTAAAAGGCACCTAAATTTTTAGAAAGGAGAAGACCTAAGCAAATTGAACTTTAGGCTTAAACTTGTGTGTCGGCCTAGCCCGGCTCATGCCTGGGCCTCAGGCTTGGACTTGGGTTTGGATTCATTGTAAAATAATTATGCCCAAGCCCATTGTTTTGTCCATCTCATGAAAGGAAGAACCTAATTAATTTTTTGAGTATTTTTTCGACAAAACCTAAAGAATTTTTTTTCAACTCAAAAGATATTTGTTTTATGATCATAATGTGTAGGTTTCATTATGGATTTATGGTAGTTAATAAAAAGTTGATAATGTGGAAATTTATTATGGTTAATACCAAAATTAATTTTTAAAACTTTTTAGCTTCCAAAATAATTTGAGGGGGGGGGGTTGAAGAAAGAGTTCAAGATAATGTTTTTTCTGATTTTATATACTCCTCATTTCCTCAAATCTTAGTGTTTTTCTCCTTATTTTTTTAAACTTCTATATTCTTCTTGAATATAGAGCTTGTGTTTATTTTGACAAGAGATTATTGAGTTCATATACTTTGTTTCATAGATTTCGTTTAAAAGCATATCTAAATTAAGATGGTGTTGAATCTTGGAAGACTTGTTACAAACAACTTTCGCACCAAGGGATAAGCAATAAAGTCTCATTGACAAATAATTAATCATTAACAATAATAAAAGCTTTATTATTTAAAGTATTTTAACAAGTAAGTATATTTTTTATTTTAATTTAAACATAGATATATTACTTACTTACTATGCATGTTAGAATCTTTCTATATATATTTTTTATAACATGTTTTCCATGATGTGTGTGTATGTGTTTGATGATAAACTAAACAATCTAATCTGTAATTATTTTTGGCTTCCAAGTTCTTTTGCTTGGAGCAAAGGTAGCTGCTTCTGCCACTGCAATATCTCCTGGTGAAGAGAAGAAAGCTTGGCTCATCCTGGCATGGGTTAGCACAGTTGCTGGAAACCTTTCGTTATTGGGTTCTGCCGCAAACCTAATTGTGTGTGAACAAGCTCTTCATGCCCAACCTAGTTACAATATCACCTTTTGGAGCCATTTGAAGTTTGGTGTTCCATCCACGCTTATTGTCACTACTATTGGCTTAGCTATTATATATTGCTATGATGTTTGAGGGGCCTATTTAAATTGGGTTCTTCTTTAGGCTTTGGATCTTTATAGAGTTCCAGGCCCTTCTGTTTGTAATTAGGTTTTTAAGCACATGTCACTTTAACTCATATTTCCAAAAATGGAATTATGTTTTCCTTTTTTCCTGCCTAGAAAGAAGCAAATTTCTCTTTAGAACACATGGTGTCAAAGAAATGATCTTCCATTTGTATACCATATTCCACTGCAATTGTGTGCAAGAATCCTAGGCAATTTGATATTGTTAGTACTACGTAATCCTATAATGTAAGCAATGTCATATTAAGAAATCATCAGCAATTAATAGTCTTTAATACCTTATATATAAACAGGTATGACCTTCATATCTTATATGGTGGGAGTTGCATCCCTCATCTTAAATGTGGGTGGCAAAAAGATTGAAAGTACAATTTCATGCCTGGGTAGGAATTCACTATGAGTTAACAACGCCCGAATAAAACCCGACCTAGCCCAACAGCTCAACTGAATAACTGGTCAGTAGTTCAATTCTCAATCAACTCAATGTTGAAGGATGAAATTGAAAAAAAATAATATTAAAAAAGATAAAAAAAAAAAAAAAAACAACTCGAGTCAATCTGAGTTAACCCATGTTTCCTGCTAAGTTAAAAATTCATGACAATTGAAAATTAAAAAGACCTTTAAATAAGACTCGGAAGTTATTGTGCAGGATTGTTTTTATTTACCTTATTATATTTGAATTCTTTTTTCTATTTATCTTAGGACTTTTAATTTAAATAGTATTTTATTATTTAGGAACCCTAATGTTATATGGATTTTATTAGTTAGGTAAGTTTTAATTATTGAACATGGGTATGGCTCATAATTTCAGCATGGAAAGAATTATAAGATGTAGGAATATGTAGAAAATAAATAGTGTAGAAGAAAAGAGAAGTGAGGTTGGTAGAAAACTCACTTAGGAATCGCCAATGAATTCTGGGTAGATTAATCATACACGTTCTAAGGGATATTCAGGCCTTAGAATGATAAAATTTAGGACTTGTCACTTAGGTTCTTTATACATTCTATGATAGGAGATTTTTGAAGAAAATATTTATTAAATGGTTAACAGAATTATAAGTTTACTTTTATTTCAAAAAGGTTCCATATCATTAAAAGGTAAGGCTTGTCGCACACAAACTTTATTATGGTGCTAGAGAATGGTGGTTTGAATTTCTAGACTTTAGAACTCGCATTGGTATGTCTTTAATTCTAGCTTGGCAAGATTTGAGACAATCATTGATTTTGGAGTTTATACAAGATGATTATAAAAAGATTTTATATTGAGTAAATAAGCAATTAGATAGTTATTATTTGCTTTTTGTTCAACCTTCCAAAATAGCAAGTAAGAAAATTATAGAAAAGGTGTCTTCTTTTCAAAACAGATATTTCAACATCACAACAATGACAACAACAATACTACTACAACTACTATTCTACTTGTTAATGTTTCATCAATTAATGGTAAAGAAGAAATCAAGAAGGCTCCTAAATTAGTATCTTCTAGTGATTGTGAAGAACTTGTAAAAAAAAAAAAACATGGAGTACATGGTAATTTCTGACAATTCTTCTAAAGATATATATTATGAAAGATTATCTTTAAGTTTCTTTACATGCAATGGTTAAAGCATTGAAGATCATGGATGAACTCAAGTTTGAAGCAAAAAATATGGGAAGAAACTATAAATGACCTTCATAGAAATATAAAGTATAATATTAATATGGATTATGTTTTAGTATGCACACATCATAAATTAAATTTTGGAGTTCACAAGTCAAAGACATAGTACTTCATAAATATATTAGTTACAATGTTATATTTTTGTTCCTTTAGAATGGAAGATTTTAGTTTTCGATAGATAACTTAAGAACAAGTTTTTCAAAAGTATAAGGAACTAACATGTTCATTATTCTTGACATAATAATGTTTATTACATTATTTCATTAGTGGTTAAGATGTATAGGTTTTAAATAGTTTAAGAAGAGTTCAAGATATAGTTTAGTAAATCAAGTATAATTTTTAATCCAACTGTTGGATCGAGCTAAAATTTTAACAAAAAAAATCTGAAAATCCTATTTTCTATTAGATTAAAATTTCATGACAATCAAAGATCATGAAGGCCTTCAAATAAGGCTCGGAAGTTATTGTGCTAAATTGTTTTTAATTACCTTGTTGTATTTAGATTATTGTTGTCTTATTTCGCTTAGGTTTTTAATTTAAATAGTATTTTATTATTTAAAATTGTATTGAGATTCTTTTTTTTTTTTTTTTGCTTTGGAATTTTAATGTAAATAATATTTTATTATTTAGAATTGTATTTGGATTCTTTTTTATATTTAGTTTTGGACTTTTAATTTAAATAGTATTGTTTAAGAATGCTAATGCTAAATAGATTATATAGATTATATAAGACAGTTAAGTTTTAATTAGGAATCCTTGAGGACTGTAGTTTAATTTAGAAATCCTTTCTTATAGAGAATTTTAAGTCTATAAGTAGTATAAATAGTCTCTAAATTTCTCAACCAACACTTATATACGTCATTGAAATCCGCTATGTATCCAGGCCATTTACTAGATAGGTAGAGCCCAGTAAGTGAACATCTTGCTATTAACATCTATTCAAACAAAGCAAATCAAAAGGTTAAAAGGGGAGAAAGCGAGGGGACACTGCAAAATCCTAAGATCTTCGTTGAGTTCTAATACAAAATATTAAACTTAAAAGAAGATGGACAAAATATGAACTCTACTCATTCAAGCCTCGAAGCCACCACATGAGCCCTGCTAAGCTATGAAAGTGTTAGAAAGCTTTTCATTGAGTGCAAAGAACCGTGAGACTAATGCTCTAGATATAATGCATCAGAAGCTGCAATTACATCTGACTGGTAAAGATGTATATTTCTTGCTTTTACATCAGAAGCTTTTCATTTCTTGCTTGCTTTGAAATGTCTTCAGCTGCTTTGACCTGCTTCAGAAGAGAAAATATCCAGCTTCTTCAATCCATTTCTTAGCCTCTCATTCTGATGCGTCTTTGTAAACGTATTCATGGAAATATTAATTTCCAGTTAATATCACTTCATGGTAGACAACTGAGGTCTCCATCTGGTACCTCTGTTTGTTGTTGGAGGGGAGAGGGTTTGGTTGGGGGTGGGGGGAGAAATCTTGTTCAAGGGAGTAAGTTTAAAATATTGTATATTTGTATGGTAACTGTCTTAAAAATAGAAAAGAAAAGGATAGTACAAAAAAAAAATATGTATTTTTATCCTTTTATTTAAAAAAAAGTTAAAAATTCACTCCAAAACAGTTCTAGAAATATATTTATTTTCGTTGCTTCATCCAAACATGTACGTATTTATTATTTCTATATTTATTTATTTTATCTTGAAATACTAACCAACCACATTTTAAAACATAAAACAATTGAATTGGTTACCATCACAAGACTTTATAGTAAAAAAGATATTTTTGTTTTTTTATCTCCAAAAAAAAAAATTACTTCAAAGAAAACATAGTTAGTTAAGTAAACCATACTTTTTTTTAACAATATAGATCATTACTTCAAACATGTTGGTTCAATGTTAGTTAATTGTGTTGAAATTAAAAACATAGTTAATGAATCATTTAAAGACAAGTGATAATATGTGTAGAAGAACGGGTATAAGAATGTGCCTCAAATAAAACCCAGTCACGATCATTAAAATAAATAAATATTATTAAGATATTAGTGTAGCAGTTGTTTTTATGATTTAATTTGTTTTTAAAGATTTTTAATTTTTTTTGTTTTAAATTAATTTATTTTATATATTTTTTTAATTGTTTTAATGCCGCAATATTAAAAATAAATTTTGAAAAATATATAAAAAATATTTTTACTTATTTATAAATAAAAAAACAATTTTAAAAACAATACCTAATTAGTCTTAGTAACTTTATGTGTTTCTTCTTGGCGTATTCTCGTTTTATAGTCTTCCTCTTATGACATAAATTTATTTACTCTCTTGTTTTTCCCTGAATATAAATCCGCACTGGGCTTACCGGCATTGGAAGTGTAGAGAGCAAATCCCCAACCTCTCACTATCTTTTATCCAAGGATTTAATTTGCTTGCTTATCTCACTTCGTTCCATTTTGAGTTTCTTTGGAGCAAGACAGAACTCCAGTGATCAATTAGGTTGACTGAGTAACTGTGAGCTTACATAATTGCTCCAAAGAGATTGCTCAGTGGGAACCTGCAGCAGCTTTAAGACTCCCTGTCGACAAGTTGGAAGCTTAACAAGCCAAGCTCATATGGTAACTCTATTTTCCTAGAGCCATGTATTCGTGTTGGTGATGTCACGAGGATCAAGAGTGCGCGTTCATGCAAGGATCAGGTATGTAGAGTCTCTTAAGGCAGTATTTCTTAGCTGGAGAATATGTCATCTTCACTTCTGTCTTGCATGCTATTAATTTCCAGATACAGTGTTTAAATATCTGAAAACGGTCCCACCCCGTAGGTTCACCTGCACACACGAGTCCTAAACTTCTTACGTTGTTATATGATGTCTCAGTAGGATACTTCCCGCAGGTTGCGAATGATCCAAATTCCATATCAAATAGGAAAAAGATGTGTGCTCTTGGACCACGCATTTCCCTTTTGCTCAAAAACTACTAGATTTTCAGCATGCAATGCTGGAAATTGCTTGCTTTGAAACGTCTTCGGCTGCTTTGACTGCTTCAGAGGAGAAAATATCCAGCATCTTCAATACATTTCCTTAGCCTCTCATTCTGATGCGTCTTTTAAACGTATCATGGAAATATTCATATGAACTCATTTATCTTTCTGGTTCCACAATCCTATTTGGAATTTTTTAAAAAACTTTTAATAACTTCCATCTCTAGCTGTTAATAAATTTGTAGTTCTACTCTTTTCTCAGTTGGTTGCTAATACTGGTTGAGCTACAGGGTGATATCTTCTTCTTTCAGAGCCAGCAATTTATCTGAAGTTGCAAAGGTGGAGGTCTGCCAAGTGGTCGCTGACAAACAAGCATAATCCTGTAAGTTACAGAAATGGCTCTGGGTTCGTCTAAGAAGGTTGTCTTAGGTTCAGTTGCCTTCTCAATCTTTTGGATTTTGGCAGTTTTCCCAGCAGTTCCTTTCTTACCCATTGGAAGGACAGCAGGTTCCATCCTCGGGGCAACTCTTATGGTTATCTTCGAAGTCATCACCCCTGAGGAAGCATATGATGCCATCAACCTCCCTGTACTGGGCCTTCTCTTTGGAACCATGGTTGTAAGCATCTATCTTGAAAGAGCAGACATGTTCAAGCACTTGGGAGTCTTGCTCTCATGGAAGAGTTGGGGTGCGAAGGACATGCTCTGCCGGATCTGCATTGTTTCTGCCATTTCAAGTGCTGTGTTCACTAATGACACCGCATGTTTCTTTCTCACTGAGTTCATATTAAAGATTGCTAGAGAAAACAATATTCGACCCGAACCTTTCTTGCTTGGGTTGGCTTCAAGTTCGAATATTGGATCCTCTGCAACTCCAATCGGCAACCCTCAAAACTTGATAATTGCTATTCAAAGTAGCATCTCTTTTGGGGAATTCGTATTGGGACTTCTCCCCGCGGTGCTTGTGGGTGTCTTTGTGAATGCTTTAATTCTTATATGCATGTTTTGGAGGTTGTTATCTGATGTTAAGGAAGAAGAAGATGCAGTTGAATTGATTGTTATGGAAGAAGAAGATGCTTTGGATGAATTGATTGTTAAGGAAGATTCAGCTGTCCATCAGATTTCGCTTGCTACCATGTCGTCTCCCAAATCTTTGGAATCTCACGAATATGATCCCATTGCAGAACATGTGAACTCCCAGAGGTTGTGTGAATTGGATATGTGCAGTGATTCCTGTGGTGAAATTGAGCTGACGAAACCAATCCTTCCAAAAAAGGAGGCAACTGATAATATAGGAGAGGAAATGGAGGAAAGATTTGCAAGGGGTGGAGTACAAGGGACCATGGAGATGATGACTGATTTAGAGTCCGGGCCGCAACAGTCCGCTGAAGAAAGTAAAGGCCAGCTGAATAGATGGAAGAGATTGTCATGGAAGTTGTGTATTTACCTCGGTACTGTTGGAATGCTGGTTGCTTTTCTAATGGGTTTGAACATGTCTTGGACAGCACTCACAACAGCCCTCATTTTTGTGATTCTTGATTTCAAAGATGCAGGACCTTGCCTAGAGAAGGTAAATCAACAGGTCTTTCACAAAGATTCTATCTCCTCTCCTAAATATCTTTCCATCAACTGTAATACTTCCATGCGTATTCGATCGAGTAAAAATCTACTTACCCGTGGTTGCTTGGATCAGGTTTCATACTCTCTTCTGGTATTCTTTTGTGGAATGTTTATCACGGTTGATGGCTTCAATAAAACAGGAATTCCTGGCAGTGTCTGGAACTTGATGGAGCCTCATGCAGGGATTGATCATGCTAGCGGGATTGCTGTGCTGGCCATTGGAATACTTGTTCTCTCAAATGTTGTTTCGAATGTACCAACTGGTAAGTTGATGCCCTGATCTCCCTTCCTTTGATTTAACTTAAGCACTACGGCTTTGGAGTCTTATAGAAGGGCAATAGTAATTTCCAGTTACCATATCACTTCATGGTAGACAATCCAGGGAGAAATCTTGATCAAGGGAGCAAGTTTAACATACGTTTGGTAACTGTCTCGAAAATAAAAAAGACAGAGATAACAAGGACATAAAAAACATGTCTCCTTGTCCTTTCTGTTTTTAAAAATAAAAATTTATTCTAAAATTATTCTAGAGATATATTTATTTTATATCTTTGTTTTTGTCTCTTCATCCGAAGTGTATATCCATCATTTTTATATTTATCTTTTTTATCTTGAAATTCTAACCAACCACATTTTAAAATAATTTTTATTCAACCTAAACATGCACTTTATTTTTGTTTTAGGAGATATCATTCATTGAAACGTCATTAAAAAATTTTGGGTGTGGGATTTTAACTTCTAGAGAAAAACAAATAAACTAGTTACCATCATAATATTTTAGAGTGAAAAATATATTTTTGATTTTTTATCCCCTAAGCACTCAAATTTTGAATAAAACATTCCAAAGAAAATGTTTGAAAGTAAAGTATACTATTTTTTAACACATATTATAACATAGATCATTGCTTCAAACATGTTGGTTCAATGTTAGTTATGTTGGAATTAAAAACATGGTTAATGGATTATTTAAAGACAAATGATAATATGTGTTTCCCTTTAAAGAAACATAAGAAAATGATAGAGGCTAGCTTAAATAGTCATTATCAATTAAAAGATAATAAAGATGAGCAAAAAAAAGTAAAATGATAAAACTGACCAAAATCTTAGATCCTGATTTTCTAATATATTTATTGGAAAATGAACTGTTGACCTACTTTAAGGCAATGTTCTATCCAAAAGCTTTTTATTGGAATGAATTGATCAATAGTAAAATAGAATTCATTATGAACAATCATACATAAGAATTAGTGGATCTTCCTTCCAGAAGTAAACCATTAGGCCATAAATGAATCTTCAAAAATAAGATGAAAGTTGATGGTACTATTGATAAATACAAAGTCAGGCTTATTGTTAAAGGATTTAGACAACAAGAAAGTGTGGATTATTTTGATACATATTTACTTGTATCAATAATAACTTCCATAGGAATATTAATAGTCATTGCAATTATCAACAAGCTTGAAATACATCAAATGTATGTTAAAACAATTTTTTAAAATGGTGACGTTGATGAAAATGTTTACATGGAATAACCTGAGAGGGTTGTTGTTAGTAGACAAGAAAAAAAAAGTTTGTAAGAGTTGTTCAATGCCAAAATAAACACAACACTAAGAACCAAACAAAACCTTTGGGTAAACAACTATATGAGTACTATTGTCTTGGTTTACATAAAAGGCTAAATAGTCTAAGGCATCATGTTCACTATTTGGCTGAGTAAATTTTATAGTATTTCACTAAGAAAGGTTCAAAGTCAAAAGTTATTTATCTTAATATAGTGATCTATCGAATCAATATCTCTCAACAAATATTCAAGTCATTTTAAAACTAGTAAGATAATTTTCATTAATGTAGGGATTATTGAAAAATTATTTAAAGAACATGGTTAATGGGCACATTTAAGGCCAAATTAAAAATGGAATCCACTTACTTTTGGGATTAAAAATTTGCTGGAATTTAATATCCATCATATACTCTTTAATATAGAATATTAACATGATTTAAATAAATTATGGGTGAATGAGAAATTATTTCAAAGAACTTTTGGTTTGCATGTTTTGGTGAAACTCAAAATCTTTTTTAAAAAAATTATCTCATATTACAAAGAAACAAAATTTTCATATTGTTTATATAATGGGTAGTTGAGGAGTTAAGATTGAGCTCAAATGGCACCCAAGTTTTTAGAGGGGAGAAAAGCAAAATTAATTCTTTAACTTTTTAACTTCAAAAATCAATTATAAAAGAGGGGTGAAGAAAGAGTTCAAGACAATAGTTTTCCTAATTTTAGATACTCTTCCTTTCCTTAAATCATAGTGGTTTTTCTCCTTATTTTTTAAACTTCTATATTCCTTCCAAATCTAGAGCTTAGGTTCATTTTCATGAGAGATTATTGAGTCCATCTACTTTGTTTCAAAGATTTCGTTTAGAAATGCATCTAAATAAGATGGTGTTGAATTATAGGAGGCTTATTGTAAATAAATTTTGCTCCAAGAGAAAAGCAATAAAGTCTAAAGGATGAATGATTCATTATTGATGATAACAAAAGCTTTGTTATTTAAAGTGCTTCAACAAATAAGTATATTTTTATTTAAACATAGGTATATTGCCTAAATAGTATACATGTTATAGTCTTTGTATATATATGTTTTTATAATGATAAACTAAACAATCTAATCTCTACTTATTTTTGGCTTATAAGTTCTTTTGCTTGGAGCAAAGGTAGCTGCTTCTATCACTGCAATATCTCCTGGTGAAGAGAAGAAAGCATGGCTCATCCTGGCATGGGTTAGCACAGTTGCTGGAAACCTTTCGCTATTGGGTTCTGCCGCAAACATAATTGTGTGTGAACAAGCTCTTCGTGCCCAACCTAGTTACAATATCACCTTTTGGAGCCATTTGAAGTTTGGTGTTCCATCCACGCTTATTGTCACTGTTATTGGCTTAGCTCTTATATATTGTTATGATGTTTGAGAGGCCTATTTAAATTGGGCTTTTCTTTAGGCTTTGGGTCTTTATAGGGTTCTAAACCCTTCTATTTGTAATTAGGTTTTTTAAGCACATGACACTTTAACTCAGATTTTCAAAGATGGAATTATGTTTTTCTTTTTTCCTACCTAGGAAGAAGTGAAGTTCTCTTTAGAACAGATGGTGTCAAAGAAATGATTTTTCATTTGTATACTATGTTCCACTACAATTGTGTACAGGAATTCTAGGCAAGGTATACTAAGCAATAAAAGCCCAAAAAAAGTTGTCACAGTTTGATATTGGTAGTACTCACAATGCTATAATGTAAGCAGTGTCATACTAAAAAATCATCAGTAATTAATAGTCTTTAAACGTTATATATAAGTAGGTATGACCTTCATATCCTATATAGTGATAGTTGCATCCCTCATCTTAAATGTGGGTGGCATAAAGATTGAAAGTACAATTTCAAACGGGGTAGGAATTCACTATGAGTTAACAACAACCTAATAAAACTTGGCCTGGTTCGACAGCTCAACTCAATAACCCGTCATATAGAGCTTAGCTTGAATTAGGTTTTACTTTGAATTAGTTTTTTTTAAAAAAACCAAAATAATATTATTTTAAATTTTTATATATAAAAAAACCATAACTTGGGTTAGCCCACCTACTTATAAATTAACTCGCCCAAATTGTTAACAAGATTTAAACTAAGTTAACTACTAAGTTAGATTTTGTAACTACATATCATGTTAAATTGTTTGAATAACATCTACTAGCATTTATTGTTAGGAATGTTTCAACATTCTCAAATCCATAGGTCATCCAACCATAGACATGATAGTTGTCAGCTTTATTAAAAGAAACTAATTTGCATTGGAAAAAATTATTCACCTAGATTTAGAATTTCACTAGAAAGTTTAATGGTGGTTTTGTCGTTCTCGCAAAAAACCATTGAATTGTCTGTTAGAGGCAATACAGCCTTTCTATAAGGTCCAATGATCATTATCATATTATTCGGGGATAAGTAAATCCTTTCACATTTTAGAATAACAATGAAACAACTAAAATATTATTGGTAGCTGAAATTTTAAAGTTAGTGTACATGGGCTCTTTCTTCTTTTCATATTGATTTTTTTTTTATGATAATTAAGTTGGATAAGATGCAATTCTGTATTTTAATAAACATAAAATATAACTAAAAAACAAAAATGATTGGTGCATGCAAAACACGCAACAGTGTGTGGGGCGCTCACACTATTCAAGATGTGTATGTGGCACCTTTAAGTGGCCAAAAATACCTTTTTCACCATGTCATTAGAATCTTTATGTCATCATCTTTCTTTTAGGATGGCGCGTGGTGGCACTATTTATTGTCGGCAGTATTTCTTTCTTTTCCCCTTTTTTCTCTCTTTCCCCTCAAAATTTGTGATGGCCATACAAAAATTAAGAGTTTTTATTTATTAAGAGCTTGCCAATTCCTAATAGCTACTTGATATGTGTTGTTGAATAATCATAACTAGAAAAGGTCACATAACAGGATGTGTTTGTGTCAAATGTATAGTGTTAAGGATCTACGATGAGGTGACTCACACAAAAGTTTTGGAAAATCATAATAGGGTGAACCACACATAAAAAGATGTTTGTAATGTTTGACAGTTTCTAACTAAGATCTGAACAATTCTTTCTAGCCTAAAAATACTGATACAAGAACTTTTAAAAAAAAATAGTTATTTTTCATAGTTAATTTTATAATTTTTTATTTGATATTATTATGCTTTTTTAATTTTTTTTTCCTATTTAAAAGGAATATTTTTCCTAGTTTATTTTTCATACTTTGTAATAAGGTTTTTTAGTTTTTCTATATAAAGGGTTATAATAGTTTTTTGGAAAATGAAGACTTGGACGAGTAAAAATTGAATATTTTAGGTGCCTCCCCTATAATTATGGAGAGTTTTGACTTGTAATAATCTGGTTATCGTTTGCCCTGTCTATGTCAAAAACACATAAATATCATAATAAAACTTGAAAGAAAAAAAAACATTTATCAAAACATTACATAGTTTTTTAGTAACTAGAACTTCTAAATAATTTATTTATGATTTATACTATCACAATCTAATTTTTGAAAAATTCTTAATAAGATAAAAAAAAAAATTGAATGAATAAAAAATAATAATTAAGAATTGGGTTAAGACAATACAAATTTGAAGTTCGAGGATGAAATTATTAAATTTGAAAGTCAATGGGTCATAAATTAAAGAATTAAAAAGTTTGAGGACTTAATTAAACTTTATATTACTTTAATTAATGAAATCATGAGCTTAATTGAAGAAATACCAAAATTTTGGGCTAATTAAAGGCAAAATTTTAGAAAATTAAAGTCCAAAGACCATAGTGAAATGACGGGTTTACTTTAGGGATTTTAATTTATTTTTTCAGAGGTAATTTTGAAAGAATTAAAAGCTGAATAGTCAATTAAGGATCAAAATGAATAATCTAGAAACCAAGGATTGTTTTGTAAATTTTACCATAATCCAGGGGTTCAATTGTAATTAATCCAGGGTTAAAAAAATAGGAATTTCCTGAAGAAAGGGCTCGATTACAAAAGTTAAGAACTTTAGTGACCAAATTATAATTTGTTAATTCCATCCGAAACAATGGTGTTTTGAACCACTGTTCATCGCCTTCTTTATCTCCAGACCAAAGACCGATTCAACAGGAAAGCCAAAACCATTTTCAACCATGCCCCCACATTTCCTCAACTGTATTATCCTCCAAGAGCCACTTTGAATAGTCTTGCAAAAGCAAGACTGTTATTCCCCTGTTTTTTCTCGAAGAAACAAAGGTGTTTGTGCCTCACGATTGTGAGGCACGAACACATTAACAAGAGGACGAGGTGGCCATTCTCTCGCTTTATAAAAGCCAGAGAAGGTCACACAGCAGGGGGAGGGGATTAAAGGAAAACACATAGAGAGAAAGACATAGATAATGAAAAAAAGGAGAAGAAAAGGGAAAAATAACAAACTGAAAGCACAAAGACGGAGGCGCCCAAAAGAACACATGGAGAAAAATGAACTAAATTCACAACCACAAAAAACTATTACAATGCCAAAGACACACTAAAAGCTAGAGAGATATGGTGAGTGGATTATATGGAAACTTTCTTCAATATTCTTGCCATAATAATATTTATTATATTATTTTATTAGTGGTTACATTTTTTAAGTTTTGAGAAAATTAAGGGAAACAAACATCAAACCAATTGAACCAATCACCATTGGTGGAGTGGAGGCCCTCTAATGCATTATATGGGCTTAAAAGCAAAAATTAGATCATTGGGAATGAAGGTTTGATTACTTGGAGCAAACCATAACAAATCCAACTCAGCTAATGGGTTTTGTAAACAAGGATCGTGAAGATAATAAGAACTTGCCTAGAAATTTACCTTGAGACAGGCCAAACCCTATACATATTCTTGAATTTGATGGGATTACATTTTATGATAGAATATTTTCGAAGAAAGGATTTATTAAATGGTTAATAGAATTGGAAGTTTACTTTTATTTTAACAAGGTTCCTTATTATCAAAAAGTGATTCCTTTATTGTCGCATACAAACTTTATTTTAACAAGGTTCCTTATCATCAAAGCCAAACCCAATAGCTTTACTTGTCACACACAAACTTTATTATGGTGCTGGAGAATAGCGGTTTGAATTTCTGAACTTTAGAACTCGTATTGGTATGCCTTTAATTCCGGCTTGGCAAGATTTAAGACAATCATTAATTTTAGAGTTTATACAAGATGATTATAAAGAGATTTTCTATTGAGTAAATAAGCAATTAGATTGTTATTATTTGCTTTTTGTTCAACCTTCTAAAATAGTAAGTAAGAAAATTATATATAAAAAAAATGTTTTCTCTTAAAAGCAGATAGTTTCAACATCATAACAATGACACAAACAAAAATGTTGTTAATATTACTCTACTTGTCAATGTTTCATCAATTAATAATAAAGAAGAAATAAAAAAGGCTCTTAAATGAGTATCTTGTAGTGATTCTAAAGATCTTGCAAAAAAAGAAAATAAAGTACATGGTAATTTTTGACAATTCTTATAAAGATATTATATAAGATTATCTTGAAGTTTCTTTACTTACAATGGTTAAAGTATTGGAGATCATGGATGAACTCAAGTTTGAAGCAAAAGAATGTGGGAAGGAGCTATAAGTTAATTTCATAGAAACATAAAGTATAATATAAATATGAATATAAATTGTATTTTAGTATGCACACATTATAAATTAAATTTTGGAGTTCACAGGTCAAAGACATGGTACTTCATGAATATATTGGCTACAATGTTATATTTTTCTTACTTTAAAATGGAAGAGTTCAGTTTTTTATAGATAACTCAAGGACAAGTTTTTCAGAAGTAAAAGAAACTGGTGTGGGGAAATTTCTTTATTATTCTTGATATAATAATGTTTATTACATTATTTCATTAGTGGTTAAGATTTATAGGTTTTAAAGAATTTAAAAAGAGTTCAAGATGTAATTTGATAAATCAAGTATAATTTTTAATTCAACTGTTGGATCGAGCCCAAATTTTAATAAAAAAAATCTGAAAATCTTATTTTCTACTAGGTTAAAATTTCATGCAATCAAAGATCATAAAGGCCTTCAAATAAGGCTCAAAACTTATTATGCCGAATTGTTTTTAATTACCTTGTTGTATTTAGATTGTTTTTTCTCTTTCGCTTACGTTTTTAATTTAAATAGTATTTTATTATTTAAAATTGTATTTAGATTTTTTTTATTTTGCTTTGGACTTTTAATGTAAATAAAATTTTATTATTCAGAATTGTATTTGGATTTTTTTTCTATTTAGTTTTGAACTTTTAATTTAAATAGTATTATTTAAGAATCCTAATGTTAAATAGATTATATTAGATAATTAAGTTTTAATATAGGAATCCTTTCATTGAGGATTTTAGTTTTAATTAGAAACCTTTCTTATATATAGAATTCTAAGTCTATAGGTAGTATAAATAGAAATATCTAGTTAGTTTTATTCATATTTAAAATTTATAAAATATTATAATTTTCTCTAAATTTATCTATCACTTAATCCTGAGGGATAACTCAATTGGTTATGTCTTGGATTTATTCCCCAATGATCACGAGTTCGAGTCTTCTTAGGGCTACTAGAGACTTACAAGATTATTCATCTTAGAACTCGTGGGGTTAATCAAGGTACGTGCAAGCTGACCCGAACACTCATATTAATTAAAAAAAATAATTAATGAATCATTTTGCCACATTTTAAAACATTTTTTGTTCAACTTAAACATGCACTCTCTTTTAAGTAGATATCATTCATTGAAACATGGTTAAAAAAATTTAGGTGTGGGGTTTTTGATTCAAGAGAAAAACAAATAAACTAGTTATCATTACAAGACTTTAAAGTGAAAATGATATATTTGTTTTTTTATCCCCTAAGCAACTCAAATTTAAAAGAAAAACATTTCAAAGAAAATGTTTGAAAGTAAAGTATACTGTTTTTTAACACAGATTATAACATAGATCATTGTTTCAAACATGTTGGTTTAATGTTAGTTGTGTTAGAATTAAAAACATAGTTAATGAATTATTTAAAGACAAATGATAATATGTGCAGAAGAATGGGTAGAAGAATGTGGCTGAAACAAAATGAGGCACAACTATTAAAACAAACAGATATTAATTAGATATTATTGTAATGATTGTTTTTATTATTTAATGGTGTTTTCAAAGGTTTTTTAATTTTTTAAAAAAATTAATTTATTATATATAGTTTTTTAATTGTTTTGATGTGATGATATCAAAAATATATTTTAATACATTTAAAAAAAAATGAAAAGTAATCTTAGTAATCATATACATTACCTCATTAATCTTGGTAACTGTATGTGTTTCTTCTTGGCGTATTCTTATTTTATGGTCCCACCCCGTAGGTTTACCTGCACACACAAGTCCTAAACTTCTTACGTTGTTATATGATGTCTCAGTAGGATACTTCCCGCTGGCTTTGAATGATCGTAACTCCATATCAACTAGCAAAAAGATCTGTGCTCTAGGACCACGCATTTCCCTTTTCCTCAAAAACTATTAGATTTTCAAAATGAAATGTTGGAAATTGTTTGCTTGCTTTGAAACGTCTTCGGCTGCTTTGACTGCTTCAGAAGAGAAAATATCCAGCATCTTCAATGCATTTCCTTAGCCTCTCATTCTGATGCGTCTTTTAAACGTCTCTTGGAAATATTCATATGAACTCATTTATCTTTCTGGTTCCACAATCCTATTTGGAATTTTTAAAAAAACTTTTAATAACTTCCATCTCTAGCTCTTAATAAATTTGTAGTTCTACTCTTTTCTCAGTTGGTTGCTAATACTGGTTGAGCTACAGGGTGATATCTTCTTCTTTCAGAGCCAGCAATTTATCTGAAGTTGCGAAGGTGGAGGTCTGCCAAGTGGTAGCTCACAAACAAGCATAATCCTGTAAGTTACAGAAATGGCTCTGGGTTCGTTTAAGAAGGTTGTCTTAGGTTCAGTTGCCTTCGCAATCTTTTGGATTTTGGCAGTTTTCCCAGCAGTTCCTTTCTTACCCATTGGAAGAACAGCAGGTTCCATCCTCGGGGCAACTCTTATGGTTATCTTCGAAGTCATCACCCCTGAGCAAGCATATGATGCCATCAACCTCCCTGTACTGGGCCTTCTCTTTGGAACCATGGTTGTAAGCATCTATCTTGAAAGAGCAGACATGTTCAAGGACCTGGGAGTCTTGTTCTCATGGAAGAGTTGGGGTGCGAAGGACATGCTCTGCCGGATCTGCATTGTTTCTGCCATTTCAAGTGCTCTGTTCACTAATGACACCGCATGTGTCTTTCTCACTGAGTTCATATTAAAGATTGCTAGAGAAAACAATATTCGACCCGAACCTTTCTTGCTTGGGTTGGCTTCAAGTTCGAATATTGGATCCTCTGCAACTCCAATCGGCAACCCTCAAAACTTGATAATTGCTATTCAAAGTCGCATCTCTTTTGGGGAATTCGTATTGGGACTTCTCCCCGCGGTGCTTGTGGGTGTCTTTGTGAATGCTTTAATTCTTATATGCATGTTTTGGAGGTTGTTATCTGATGTTAAGGAAGAAGAAGATGCATTGGAAGAATTGATTGTTCAGGAAGATTCAGAGTCCGGGCCGCAACAGTCCGCTGAAGAAAGTAAAGGCCAGCTGAATAGATGGGAAAGATTGTCAAGGAAGTTGTGTATTTACCTTGGTACTGTCGGAATGCTGGTTGCTTTTCTAAAGGGTGTGGACATGTCTTGGACAGCACTCACAACAGCCCTCATTTTTGTGATTCTTGATTTCAAAGATGCAGGGCCTTGCCTAGAGAAGGTAAATCAACTGCTCTTTCACAAAAATTCTATTTGCTTTCCTAAATATCTTTTCATCAACTGTAATACTTCCATGCAGTATTCGATTGAGTAAAAATCTACTTATCCGTAGTTTCTTGGATCAGGTTTCATACTCTGTTCTGGTACTCTTTTGTGGAATGTTTATCACGGTTGATGGCTTCAATAGAACAGGAATTCCTAGCAGTTTCTGGAACTTGATGGAGCCTCATGCACGGATCGATCATGCTAGCGGGATTGCTGTGCTGGCCATTGTAATACTTCTTCTCTCAAATGTTGCTTCGAATGTACCAACCGGTAAGTTGATGCCCTGATTCTCTTCCTCAAATTATCTCTGTGTACTAAAATGGTTTGCAAAGTAATGAAATTAATAGCAAAGCAAGCAAGTAGCAGCTGATCAAAGTATTTATTTTTTTCCGTGAACTTTTACATCAAATGCAATGAATATCAATAAATATAAATATACTTTGTAATTCTTAGAAACATGATCAACAAGAGAACAAATTAACTATAAATTACCAACATCTTGAAATATAAGATTGATGCAATGAGCAACAAAAATAGATCAAAATATTAAAAAAAAAATTCCACCAACAACTTGCTAGCAGCAATATAATTAGAAGTGTTATCACTTATAATATACATGATATTTCAGGTCCATCAAATAAAACAACCTCTTTAAACAACTTATACAACAATACAATAATCTTTGATGCCTTTGATGCATCTACTATTTAAAAAAAAAACAATTTTTTTAGAACAATATACTAAGAAATTAAATATAGTTCTTCTCTTTTGATTTGTCCATCCATCAGCTATTAATGTGCAACCAGTCTTCTTCCAAGTTTCTTGATAACTTTGAACAAAAAGTTATACATATGTGTGTGTGTGTTTTTTTATGATGATAAACTAAACAATCTAATGGGGGCTTATCTTTAGCATAAGCAGAGGAGACATATTCTCTAGATGTTACTATAACCCTCAAATTATCTTTGTGTATTAAAATGGTTTGCAAAGTAATAAAATTAGTAGCGAAGCAAGTAGGAGCTGACCGAAGTATTTGTTTCTCTCCAGTAAACTTTCACATCAAATGCAATGGATATCAATGATTATAAATATACTTTGCAATACTAAAAGCATGATCAACAATAGAACAAACTGATTGTAGCTTACCAACATCATAGAGTATGAGGTAGATGTAGTGAGCAACACAAGAAGATCAAAATATTAAAGAAAATTCTTCCACCAACAACTTTCTAGCAGCAACATAATTAGAAATATTATCAGTCATCATATGCATGATATTTTCAGGCTAGCAAATAAAACAATCTCTCTAAACAACTTATACAACAACACGGCAATCTTTGAGGTCTCTGATGCATCTACTATTTTTTTTTATATAAAAAAAACAATTCTTTTAGAACAATATACTAAGAAATTAATTGAAGTTCTTCTCTTTTGATTTGTTCATCCATTAGCCATCAATATACAACCAATCTTCTTTTAAATTTCTTAATAACTCTAAACAAAAATTACTTAATTACTATTCATGTTAGTATCTTTGTAACTATTTTTTTATAACATGTTTTTCATTATATATATTTTTATAATGATAAACTAAACAACCTAATTTATACTTTTTGGCTTACAAGTTCTTTTACTTGGAGCAAAGGTAGTTGCTTCTGCCACTGCAATATCTCCTAGTGAAGAGAAGAAAGCTTGGCTTATCCTGGCATGGGTTAGCACAGTTGCTGGGAACCTCTCGCTAATAGGTTCTGCCGCAAATCTAATTATGTGTGAACAGGCTCTACGTGCCCATCCCAGTTACACTATAACCTTTTGGAGCCATTTGAAGTTTGGAGTCCCCTCCACGCTTATTGTCACTGCTATTGGCTTAGCTCTTGTATATTGATATGCTGTTTGAGGGATTTATTTGAATTGGGCTCTTCTTTGTATTTATATAGGGTTCTAGGCCTTTCTACTTGTGATTAGATTTTTAAGTCCATGTCACTCTAACTCGGATTTCAAAAGATGGAATTATGTTTTACATTTTTCATGCCTAGGAAGGTAATTATATTGGAAAGTAAAGGGGATTGGATTTTCTAGCTACAGGAGGAAGGTAGTTATATATTTCATAGTGAACAGTGTGATTGTCATGCAGGGGAAGAGAAGCAACTTACCTGCTTTGCTGGGGAAGAAGCTGACGATGGTGTGCTGGCGGGTCGATGCTACTCCCCTCCAGTTCTTTCTCTGTTCTTCCTTCTCCCTGTTTTTTGCTTTCTGTGTTTTTGTTTTTCTTCTGCCTCTCTCGTCTCTCCTATTCTTTCTGTTTCTCTCTAGGTCTGTCTCTCTTTTTTTTTTCTTCTGTCTTTCGCTCTGTTTCCTGTGCTTCTTTTTCTTTTTCTTTTTCTTTTGTTCGGTGTTTGTCCTGTGTTCTTCGTTGCTCTCTCTGTATTTTGCTCGTGTCTCTGTGTTCTTCCTCCTTGAATGCCCTGTTTCTTGTGCAGTGACTGCTGAAGATGGAGCTCTGGAGTTGCTGCTGAAGACGAAGTGCAACGGTCTCACCCTTTGTTTCTCTCTTCTGTTCGTTCGTCCCCTGTCCCTGTGTAGTTTTTTGTCTTCTTCTCTCTCTACTGGTTTTCCCGTCCGTGTTCTCTCTGGTTTTTTTTTGTTTTCCTCCCTCCTTCGTTTATGGCCCTTCTCTGGCTTTTATAAAGTCAGAGAATGCCATGTGGTCGCCTCCAGATAATGAGGCGACCGACCGTTGTTAATGCTGGAGCTGCATCGTGGGCAGCTGGCAGGGGCGTTTCTTTCCCCTGGTTTGGTGAAATGAAGAAGATGAATAGTCTTCTTTGAAACAGCGTCGTTTTCACAATTCAAATGGCTATTTTCGATTTTGTCATTGAATGAAGTTTTGAAATTTTGTAATTAAGCCCTGGATAAATTGTAATTAGACCCCTATATTTTAACTCCATTTACAAACTGACCCTTGGACTTTAATTTCTTGCAATTTTAACCCAAATCAGCCCCAAACTTTGATATTTCTTCAATTAAAACCATAATTTCATTAATTAAACTAATTCTAAGTTCAATTAAATCCCCAAACTTATCAATTCTTCAATTAAGCTTTTGATTTCATTAATCAAACTAATTCAAAGTTTAATTAAGTCCCTAAACTTTCAATTTATATTGTTTTGACCCAAATTTCAATTATTTATTTGTTTATTATTATTATTATTATTATTATTATTATTATTATTATTCAAAAATTAAGTTATGGCAGGTAGGAATTTATTATGAGTTAACAACACCTTTATAAAACTCGATTCGGCCCGGCCCAACAGCTCAATTCAATAACCTATCATTCAGAGCTTAGCTCGAACTTGGTTTTACTTTGAATTCGTTTATTTTTTTTCTTATTAAAACAACATTAGTTTAAATTTTTATATATAAGAAAATTATGACTTGGCTCAACCCACCAACTTATAAATTAATCCACCCAAATTGTTAACTGGGTTTAAACTGAGTTAACTGCTAAATTAGATTATAATCACATATCATGTTAAATCATTTGAATAGCATCTACTGACATGTATTGTTAGCAATGTTTGGAAAAAGATTATTCACCTAGATTTAGAATCATTGTTCACTAGAAAGTTTAATGGTGGTTTTACCCTTCCTCCAAAAAAAACATTGAATTATCTATTAGGGGTGGTACGGTCTCTCCATAAGGTCTAATGATCATTATTATATTGTTTGGGGACAAGTAGGTCTTTTCGCATTTTAAAAGCACAATGAAACAACTAAAATATCTTTGGTAGCATAAATTTTAAAGTTGGCACACAGAGACACTTTTTTCTTTTCATATTGAAATTTTTTTTGTGTGATAATTGAGTTGGATAAGGGGCAATTTGATATTTTAATAGACATAAAATATAACTAAAAAACTGAAAGTAATGGGTTTATGCAAGGCACGTGCCAGTATGTGAGAGACACTCATGCTATCAGGGTTGCGCATGTGACATCTCTTAATGATTGAAAATACCCTTTCACCATGTCATTGGAATAGAATATGAAAGTATAATATTAATATAGATTATGTTTTATCATACACACATCATAAATTAAATTTTGAAGTTCACATGTCAAAAACATGATAATTCGTGATTATATTATCTACAATGCTATATTTGAAATATTTGATTTTTTAGAGTGGAAGAGTTCAATTCTTGACAAATAACTCGATAACAAGTTTTTCAAAAATAAAAGAAATTGGTGTGGGGAAATTTCTTTAATATTCTTGACATGATAATGATTATTACATTATTTTATTAGTGGTTAAGATTTATAGGTTTTAAGAAGTTTGAGTCCAAAACATAATTTGATAAATCAAGTAAACATATCAAGTATAACGTTTAATCCGTTTAATCCAACTGTAGGATTGAGCTAAAGTTTTGACAAAAAAATTTGAAAACCTTGTTTCCCATTAGATTAAGATCTCATGACAATCAAAGATCATGAAGGCCTTCAAATAAGACTCCAAAATTATTCTGTCAAGTTGTCTTTAATTACCTTGTTGTATTCAGATTTTTTTTTCTATTTAGCTAAAAAAAATTAATTTAAATAGTATTTTATTATTTAAAAGTATATTTATATTCTTTTTTATATTTCACTTTGGACTTTTAATTTAAATATTATCTTATTATTTAAAAATTCTAATGCTAAATAGATTATATTAGATAGTTAAGTTTTAATTAAGAATCCTTTTATGAAGATTTTAGTTTTAATTAAAAATTATTTTTATAGAGGATTTTAAGTCTATAAATAGTATAAATAAAAATATCTAGTTTATTTTATTCATATTTAGATTTTATAAAATACTAAAATTTTCTTTAAATTTCTCACGCACTTAGATATCTAATATTAGAGCTTTAGAACACTTGTTTTTATCCGTTCTATATTTCGTGGCAGTGGACATCTTGTAATTGAAATCCGCTATGTATCCAGGCCATTTACTAAATAGGTAGAGCCCAGTAAGTGAACATCTTGCTATTGACATCTATTCAAACAAAGCAAATCAAAAGGTTAAAAGGGGAGAACGCGAGGGGACACTGCAAAATCCCAAGATCTTCATTGTGTTCTAATACAAAATAATTAACTTAAAAGAAGATCGACAAAATATGAACTCTACTCATTCAAGCCTCGAAGCCACCACATGAGCCCTGCTGAGCTATGAAAGTGTTAAAAAGCTTTTCATTGAAAGCAAAGAACCGTGAGACTAATGCTCTTGATATAACGAATCAGCTTGGGAAGCTGCAATATACATCTGACTGGTAAAGGAGGGCATTGCTAGATGGGGGGCTAAGTTTAGGTGATCCAGATTATTTAAAAATTCCAATTCCAGGCTGTACCATTGAGCACTGGTACTGTACTATGGAGATGGTGTGAAGATAAACAGATCATATAGCTGCAAATGATAGCAAAAAGAGATGGTCATCTCTTAACCACAGAAATAATAATGTTTCCACTAGGCAAAAGCTTTAATCTCTTTATAAGACCATGCCAGCTCCTTAGCTAACTTGCTCAACTCCACGATTCAAAACAACAAACATCTACAGGATTTCAGTGACATTCAAAGAATGCAGCTTTGATTTCAAACTTGTGTCATAACTATGATGCTTTTCAAGGACTAGACTTCTATAGCAGCTCTAATTTATAGGCTCTCTTAGATTGATCCAGCACCTTTAACCAAATCAATGAGTGCAATGGAAAAGTGGCATAGCCAAACGCAAGTCAACTAAGAAAATGAAGCACCAAAACATTGCCCACAAAACATCTTTGAATTAACACAGGAATATGCTACAGCCTCTAGCTCTTAGGACTCCTCTGTTACATACTTTTCAGTAGTCTCTAACGAGAAGGGACCAGCTCCACCAGTAACACCTAAAACAATTTCCCATCTTTAAGCTTTCAGATGATGAAAGCATATGATAGTGGACATGAAAAATCTAAAGGTTCAGCCATTGACTACATAAAGCTTCAGCAGGAATAGCAGTACAGGGACCTTGCGGTGATCAAAAGCTACATTGCCTACTTCACCACCCTGCAATGCTCAACGAAGTAGTTTGCTAGATTAAGTTTTCTTGTATTCTGTCAGTAACTAATCCTATCAATTCCATTTCCATATTAACATGAAAGCTACATACTAAACAACTAGCGCAAACACATTAGCCGAAGAAATCATACAAAACAGCAATGTCAGCAGGAGCCTAAAATTCATCAAATTCCCCTCTACAAACCTAAAAACCAAGACACATTCCATCAAATCATCAACAGAAAACACAGAGTTAACGCCCAAAAGTCAACTTGTGTTATATAACAACAAAAGTCACAGCCTTTCGGCAATAACAGCAACACACACCTTAATGACATCACAATCATAATCTGTTCTTCAATAACAATAATCCACATCAATAACATAATCATAGATAAAATTAAACACTTGACAAACACCGAATTTACTACTTTCTTGATTACTATATACGCGGAGCCAAATCAAGAAATCACCAACCTCCCTCATACCGAACCGCCTTTAACTTGCTCTGCCTCAGGAATCTTGACATACCCAATTTTCTTCAAATCCTCCTCCTCATCATCACTAAAATCCCCATCAAAATAATCATCATAACGCGGCTGCGATGGAGAAAACAAAGACCAAACCAGATACATTGTAGCTGCTGTAAGCGCACCACAACCGACACCAAAAAGCAAAGCAACAACCACGCTAAGAATATCCTTAGTACGATCGCGCAACGAGCTCAAGTCATAGCTCCCAAATCCATCCCAAACCGACCCCACCTCGTCGCGGCGAGTGGCTTCCTTGTTGGTATTTTCATAATTATTGCTAGAAACGACCGGGATGAATCTGCGTTTGATGAGTGCCAGGGAGGAGGCGGAGAGTGAGGCCTCTTGGATCTCGGTTACGATCAAGAACCCAGAAGATGGGTTGTTAGGGTTAGGGTCGTTAGGGTAAGGGTTAAGGGGTTTGTAGGAGACCGAAGAAGAGGAGATGAAAAGGGTTTTGCAGGGTCTTGCTGAGGAAGAGAAGGAGAGGAAGCAGAGGAGGATTGAGAGGGAAAGGAGGAGTCTTGAGGGTGCCATGGAGGAAAGGGAAAAGAGAGAGAGAGAGAGAGAGAGAGAGAGAGAGAGAGAGAGAGTCTAGGAGAGGAGAGTTGATTGATTTTTTGTGCTCTTGTTGGGAAGGACAAGGGAATGTGCAAGGAGTAGGCAAAGGGGGTTATTTATTTGAAGGGAGAAAAAAATAATAAATGAGAGAGAAAAACGGTTTTGAAATAAATCAACTTTCCTTTTCTTTTCTTCTTTTTTTTCATTCTCTTCTTAATAAAAGATAATGCTAACAAATTGTTATTAAATCTAACTAAACATATCAATCTATAATTTAAATCAATTTAAATTAACTTATTTAACTCATATCAATCTATAAAAATATCAATGTATAATTTAAATTTAAATTTTAAAAGACAAATAGATGAGAATTAATCGGTAAAACTTAGATAGCTCAAAAAATAATTTAAATTAATCAATAATTTAATTTTAAAAATAATTTAAATTAGTTTAAATTAACTCATTTAACTCTATTTCAAACTTTGAACTAAGATATTGGTGGAGATTGATTTAATAGTTTTGATGGCAGTAGATAATGAGTTCATGATTTGAAATTTATTTATTTTATAGATTGTTATACTTGTAAGAAAAATTGTTAAAGAAAAAATAATATTGGTTAGCGGAGGTGGATGGATATGTGATATGAATTAAACTATTATAAGTTATTTAAATTTTGATCGGAAAAGATTATATTTTATAGATACTCTAATTTTAGTATGTATTATTTGTTTTTCAGAAAAGATGGATTTAATCTTATTATATAAGAATTAATTTTAAAATGTTATTTTATCATCAAATAAAAAAAAAGAATATAGAATATAATCTCTTTTATATATATATATGTGTGTGTGTGGAAGTTAATCATATTTTGTCTTTCTTTTGACTTGAAAAATAAATAAATAAAATTGTAATGCTACCATGCTCATCTATTAACAATTCAATTATTTTAATTATGAGCAACATTATTATATATATTAAAAATATATTAGATTGAAGTGATAAAAATAAAAACATGAAATAAACATATTTTTTTAGATGGTTTTTAAATAAATTTTTATTATTTTTAAGATAGAAGGTATAGGTAAAAATATTTTTATTATCTTTGTTATCTTGGTTTTTTATTTTAAATTAGTAAATGAATGCAATATAATTATTACCTTTTATCATTTCTAATAAAAAAAATTGCATTCTTCTTTTAAGAGAAATAATTTTCTCCTTTTTTTATGAATGGGTTTGTAGCAAAGGTCATATGAAGTTTCCAAAAAAACAAAAACTATAGAAAACATTTTTGAAAGTTCTGAGAATTAACTTCTGATACAAAAAAAAAAAAAAAGGGAAATAATTATTTGAATAAAAATAATTAATTGAAAAAAAGAAGAAGCCATAACTGGCCCAGATAGTCAGATAAGAGACACGAGGCCCTGTTGAAACGCTGACATTTTCTTACTTCCACCACAAAGCAGAAATATACCGCGTGGCGCCGCCGCCACACAAGAACATCGCCATGGATGCGGAGGATGATTGGGAATCATCTTCAGGAGGAGTGACCGACACTGACCAGTTCAACGATGAAGACTTTTACTCCACGTCTGCTTGTCTATCCAAACTGCAATTCAGGTAAGATACCAGTACCTACAAAAAATCTGATTTTGTTAACAAAAATTGAAAAGCTTGATTGTTTATGCAGTTTAATGAAGTGAGTTTTTGTTTTAAAGTTCTAAAGATTGATTTTTTATTGTTACCAGGAGTGATGTTTCAAAGGCTAAATGGAATGTTGAGATGGGAATGGCTGAAGTTATTGAAAAGAAAGGGAAAATGTGGATTACTACTGGGATTGTTCGTAATGGCAAGACTTTTTGCTTGATTGAGGAGACATTGTAAGTGATTAAAGAATGGGAAAAAAAGTATCTTTGAAGTTTTTTTTGTGCCTCTTATAGTCATATAGTGGGTATAATCCATTTGACTGTAAACATTATTGCTTTTAAAACCTGGTTAGGTGCACCCTTTAAGCTTAATTTGAAGATGACAATGGCTAATTTTACTGAAAATCAGTACCTGAAAAGTTAAAACCGCAGGATTTGTGGGAGTTTCCGGTTGAAATCACTAATTCAATGGATGGGTATTTTTAGAAGTGATTCCAAGGAAGAATCTTTGGTAAAGATTGTTCTCTTAGGGATTATTATATAGATAGATGGATGTGCTAAGTGAAGGCTTGAAAGTTTAGTTCCTTTTTTGCAACAGTCAATGAAACAAAACAAGTTGTATGTTTATAAGTATGGTTTATAAGGACAAAAACACAAGAATTGAGTAATTGTCTTAGTTTTCTTAGATTATCTTATTGGTGAATAACCTTTTCTGTCATAGGTTTTTGGCCGAAATAGGGGCATTGCTTGTTATGGATGACAATGATGAGTGTCTTGCATTGAAAGACATATACAAGAAGATTTCTGAAGAAAGGAATGGTTGCAACTGGGAGCTTTTTGAGGTATATAAACACTTGAAGTCTCTTGGTTACGTTGTTGGGCGTCATGGGGTTCCTTGGAGTATTAAGGGTGTTAAGAATAACAGCAAACCTTGTTCTTCTCAAGGGACTATTCAAAACAACAGGGTTGAAGGTGCTGAAGAGAACGGCATTACTTGCACTGTGCAGATGCTCAGTAATTTGCAAGTTGATGAGCTGAGACTAAATTTTGACGTTTATCTTCCAAATAGCAAGTTTAGAAAGTCTTCACCTGGTGATCCAGCCTTTCTGCTATGTTTAGTTCGGTAAGCATGATAGTAAACCTGAATAATTTGAAAACCTTTTCCTTAGAGGTGATTGATTGTTGAAGTTCTTTGATCACTTTTTGTTTGTCCTTCTCTCATACTACTGCATTTTAAGGAAAATCCAATCACTCTATTTGTGCTCATCATATCTTCCACCTTTTATTTTCATGTAAAAGAACCCTTGGAAATCATTTAGGCTTTTCTTACTTTAGTGGATAACTTCATAAGAGTTGTGCTCATGGGTTGCTGTGCAGGCTGTTAACTGCCATGCTAGAAATTTTTTTGCTGTTGGAAATTTGTTTGGTTGCAAATAAACACGGTTTCCCTCTGAAGTCTGTTGTAATTTATGAGATCCAAGAAGTCCATTGTCATTTGGAAAAGTTGCACACTGATGATAAGTGATGACTTTTAAAAAGAAAAAGGCTGACTAAGTCCTTCAAATATATGTTGCAATCTGGATGCTAATTAGAGGAATTCCAGGATCATAACATATCAAGCCCTATTTCATCTCATCTGGATGCTAATTAGAGGAATTCCAGGATCATAACATATCAAGCCCTAATGCATCTCATCTCATTAGTTTGTTTCCATTCTAATGCCAATCTATTTCTCATTTTAATTTGTATAGATACTGTTTAACTTGCCTTACCTTGCAGGGGAAGTCCACCTGCCAATGCAAAAAGTGAAGTTCTTGAGAGAGAATGTGGTGGGATTCCTTTGAAGATATGTCATGTAGATCATGGGCGTGTCAGCTTCTTTTCCTTCAAGAGGGTGGAGCTCCCCATTTTACCCTGAATTTCTGAAAGGATGCACTAGAGGCTTCAGCAGCAGATAACAGGATGCCAGAGCATAACTGAGGTTTAACCGAGCCTTGCATGGGATTATTCCTCCTAAGGCTCGGAGATCTTTGACTTTTATGCAAAGATTATACAGTATGCATGGCATGCAACTGTTGCTTCTGCTTCTGGTGGATGATATCATGTCTTCTTGTGCTCTTTGATCTCTATTTCCTCGTCGACAAGAAGACAAGCCCAAACTGTAAAGTATACAGCCTAAGATCTTTTTAGCATCGGGATGCCAATGTGTCTGAGCTTCCCTGAACATGTGGATTTCAACTAGAAATTTGTCGTCACTAATGGAGCCTCAATGATGGAAACTCACCGTGCAAAAGAATACAGAATGAAACAGCCAGATTTGGAGATTGGTCAGTCAATGGAGATGGGAGCCATAATACATACTGGTGATTTAATGGGTTCTTTTTTCTCCAAAAAATCAAGAGAGCACATTCTGTCGTTCTTATAAATTATTCAGAGTCTATATCCAATGTTGTTAGGAGATGCATATCAGTTTGGTTGTTTCAATATTATCTGCATCATTTGTCACTGATGCACCCTTTCTTGCAAGTCGATGGCAATCCATAGATATTAACCCAAGCTTCGACTGGATATGTTAAAGTTGAATGGCAAATCATGATGTTAAAGCTGTTCATGAAGCTTTTACAACATCAGAACAGTTCAATACAAGGAAGTTCTATGTTTCTCACGACTATCTCCATTTTTGTTAGACAAGCATTGTTGCCGCTGGTTGCCCTTTCGAATTACCAGCTGAAGAAATTTTACTGTAATTTTAGACAAATTATTCACAGAGACTGAGACACTCCCACAGGATTTCTTTCCGGTTGCTATCCAAAACACCAAGAAGAAAATTGCCTGTGCAGCTACTGATTCCACTCGTTATTCAATGGCAGACCCCAAGGGCTGACAACCTCGGCAATTTATATTAATGAATTTAGGAAAGCAGCAGGACTTGCATGCAACACGAGCCAGAGCATTTTAAAAGCTTTAAGATACCGTCACAGTAGCTCATCCATGTACATAATTTTCAAACAATTTTTTTTTTCTTGCCTTTGTTTCATGGCAGTATATGTATGGTCAAAATGGAACGGTGAATTATATAATAAGAAAGTATTTATTAAGTTATTCGATTATTTAACCATGGGACATATAGTATTAAAATAATTTTCAGGTTAAAATAGGAAGTTAGATATAATGTAAATTAGAGTTGTGGAGATTTTTAATTGATTTGGCAAGTCTAAAGACAATTCAAAGAATTGATAAAAATATTGTTTGATTTTAAAAAAAAATTAAGATAATATTTTTTTTAATATTAAAACAATAATATATTGAATTGACTTGGATTTTATGGTTTAACCTGTCAAACATGCGACCTGAGTCATGGAGTTCACTAAGCTTAATAACTTTTTTAAAACTATTATTTTACTTAATTATATGATAAAAAAAAATAAGTGTTTACAAAATCAAGCACAAACTAAATTATAAAAAAATTATGAATATTTTATTGAAAGTAAATCAAAATAAATTATAAAAATCAATTCAAAACCAACCAAAAATTAAAAATTAAATTAAAAATTAAAAAATAATTTAAAAAATACCTCCATTATTCTTATAAAAAGAGAAGGGTGTAAGTTATACCCCCGCTACTTTAAATGCATAGAGTAGAATAAACATATTCATAGTAAAATAATAATTCATATCTATGTAATATATATTTCGATAAAAGAAGTTGTTAGTTCATTGTGTGTATATATGAATAATTAATATAAAATAAACTATGAGGAGTATTAGTATAATTGCGTGTTCTATATTTTCACTATATATTTGACTTGCACTTAGTCGTGAGTGAGGTTTTTTTTTTTTTTCTCAACAAAAAATTTTCTACACATGATTAAAATAAAAGAGAAAAGGATATTAATCTAAATATAAATAAAAAAAAATTAAAAAAGACATATAAAAAAAAAAGCATTAATTTATGAAAAAAATTAGAAAAAATAGTCAAGTATTGTTGGACCTGGCAAGTCATGCCAACCTGCCTAGTCCATACTTTAGGCCTACACGCAGGCCTATCTTGGCAGATCTGCTTGACTAGACCTTTATTTTTTTTGTTGCATCATGTCATTCGCACTAATGTTTTTGAAAGAAAAATTAGCTAACACGTCGTCTGTAGGCCAACTTTTTTTTCCTTGTACAAAAAACTTGTACATTCAGGATTTTTTTATGTATTTTTGTACATAAATATATTTAAAGTGTAAATTGAAAAGTTTATGCATACATATAATCAAATAAATCGAGAACAATGTGTGGTAATAAACGCGGAAAAAAGGTATTAACAATAATTAAAAATAAAATGAAAAAATTGAATGCGTTAATAAACAGAACATTTACTCGGTTGTGTTTACTAAATTTGTTTATTAATTTTCTATTCAATGAAATGATATTAAAAGCAGACACGCATGTTAAATTTATTAAATAAAAAAACAATGAAAAAGTATTATGCAAGGCTAAAAACAATCTCTATCCAAAAGAAAGTTAAATAAGAAAAACAAAATCAATTATAAGGGATATTAATTGAAACATAAATTTTAAAATTATTAAAAAAAAAGAGATAATAGTAAAACAAAGCAATATTATAAAAAAATAATTACTCAGTTGTTGTGGCTTAATTCATTAAACCTATGACCCGAACTATTAATTGAATTGAGTTCAATATTTTTTCCCCTTAAATTTATAATCAACCCTTTTATAAGAAAAGAAAGAAAGAGAGTCAAAAGACCTGAACTTGTAGGTCCATAACCCAGCGCGCCTGGTCCACTAAAAGGAAAGGTCGAGGAGCGTTGGCAAGCCTTCAAGCCCAGGTTTGCAAGCTTGGGCTTATTTTTATTTTTAATTTTTAAAATGGGTAGACAACTTATCGTCCGCTCCTATTTTTCTAGGAAAAAAACGGGTGAGATAATATGTCGTCTACAAGCCTAAATTTTGGTTGGAAAATCGATGCAACTTGTCTTTTGTCCAAAAAACAAAAAATTCAGCTATTTCAACTCAAAAACACTTCACCAATAGCCTCATAACACCCACAAACCATTATATCAACTCCAAATACCTAAAAAAAAGCAATTCAAAATCTAATTGATTTTGTTTTGGCTTTTTAGCTCAGATCTGATTTTTCATGCAACATTAAAGATCACAACAACCACCACAAAGTTGCTCTCATCTCATGGAACCTATAAACACCAAGAAAAATCATTTTGATAGCCAAAAATAGAGTTAACAATGAATTTCTCTTTCTTCGCTGAAATCCAACGACCCTTTCTCTCTCTCCTCTCCCTAATCAGGTTCTGAAAAATAAAACAAATGAACTTAGGTATTAAAATTAATTTTTAGAAAAATTAAAGGAATTTGGATTGCATATACCGTTTTATTTTTAAAGATCGAGTTTTTCGTGCAATCTTTGACACTCCACCCATGTTTGGTGCTTGTTTTAGTTCGGTCCTCCTTCTTTCAATTTCACCATTGACTAAGTATTCAGAACCAATTGGCTTTCAATTAGGATCAAATCGAACAAAATAAAATATTAAGAACCAAAATAAAATAAACAAAAATTTACAATGTCATCCACGGTGTTTTATAAGAAGGTGAGTAGTGCTAGCTATACAATGTCCACCCCCACAAGTTTTAGTTTCACACGTAACAATAAGCTTGAAAATAATGATTATGTGTATTTGATTTGGTTTTTAAACCCTTTGTTTTTGTATAAATTCTTTAAATAATGTAAATATTATGTAATAGAGCTCTCTCATTATTATAAAAGAATCCTTGTTATATAAGACATTATTGTTTATTAAAAAAATTGCAAAGCCAATTTTTAAGAATGAATTCTTTCTTGAAAAAATTAGTGATTGTTGACGGGATTGAAGCTTAGAGTAGCTATAATAATTTTTAGATGTATTTTGATCATGTATTGGAAAAATAATTTGATTTGCATAGGGAGTAACCAGAGATATTTAAAGGTTTAGGGACTGATCTGCTATGAGCATATAATTTGGGTACTAAGCTGTACTTGTCTCAAAACTAAAAGAGCAAATTCCAAACCAACTTTCATTAATATAGCAAGACTCGAACTGGAAAGTTAGACAGCAAAATATCCCATGGGAACTGCGTAGCGTAGAGGCTAAGGAAGCAGAGCAAAAGCAAGCAAATTGCAATGGGACTTTTTTCGAATAGTATCAAGAGAGATGTGTTAAGGCCAGGGGATCATATCTACTCGTGGAAAAACGCTTACTTATATGCCCATCACGGTCTGTCTCTCTTTCTCTTTATTCGTTTTTTATGTTGTGTGATTGGTGTTCTGGGTACCTAGTGGGATTAAAAAATTTTGGCAAGTTGATATCTTGGCTTTTTTTGTTTTTTCATTTGGTTTTTCTCATTGGTTTTTGATATTGGAGAGCAGTGTTTTGGATGGATTCAAATTTGCGAAGATGATGCTTTGGTATGTTTTTAGGATGGCCATTGGTTTTTGACCTTTTTAAAGCAGGATTAGTGGCCTGTGAACGCGAGGTTGGGACTTTTTGATTGAGTAGTGGGCATAAAATGGGGGGATTTAGGCCTTTAGGTGCAATTGAATTGGTGGGTGGAGATTATATCTTTGAATTGACCAAACATTATTTTTTTACCTTTTAAGTGATGCTTTTTGGTGTCGGAGTTTTATACTGCTGGCTGTTAGAGGAAGTGATTGTAATATTTGTTAATTAATCATAGTTAGATACCTATTTATGGAGTTTCATTGGAAGTGATTGTAATATCTGCTGGCATAGGAACTTCCGAATTTAAAACTTGTGAAACAATTATAGGGATAGAAATATGGAATGGAATTGAAAAAAAACAGAGCTTTGGTTAAGTACTAATCTACTGAGTATTGTGTTTTAAGTTCAGAATCTTTTGGTGAACAGAGTCATTAATCAATCATGGTTAGACGGCTGTTTATGGAGTTTCATTGAAAACAATTCGGGAATTTGTCGAAGTAGTTAAGATGTAGCATAAGAACTTTTGGATTTAAAATTTGGAAACACAATTATAGGGTTAGAATTATGGGATGGAATTGGAAACGTAGGGTTTTAATTAAGTTATTTTCTCAGAAACATTGGTGATTGGGCCTGCTAAGTGCTAATCTACTGCATATCACTATGTTTTAAAAGTTCAGAATCTTTTGGGCTGAATTCTTTTGAGTTTGAGTGGTAAGATGATGGTTAATAGGCACAAGGGGGTTGAGAGATGGTTAATCGCAGAAGAAGCATCTTCAGTCACTGAAATATTGTTTGTTTCTCCACACAATCTTTTCGCTCTTGTATATTCTCTGTTTTGTCAGTCATCAAAGAGATGCTCTCTCAACTTTCTTTTATCCATGGAGTCTCTTTTCTTTTGTATCCTGGACAGGGAGTGATTGGATTAGTGTGAAAACCTCTGTGCGGCATAGCACGATTCTTGTGTATTTTATGAATTCTGCTTGCTAAAACCAACGGTTTTCTTGTTTGTGAGGTTGTTTTAGTTGTTTTTGGTACTACATCAAGGAAAGACCTTTAAAAGTTTGAATAGGCTTGTCTCCGTTGTTAGGAATTCTACTGGCATTGGTAGCATTTATCTTGTAAAATTTGTCTTTACAAGAATAACTTGTTCACCATCCATACCATAGCTGTCTTATTCAATGTTCCTTTAGGACAGGATACATTTTTGTCATTGCCAACAATATTATATGGCTATTCCTGAAATTTGGTAACATTTCCTCCATTCTATAGGTTGTGCAGTTTTCACATCATTGAGTGCTCGTGAATTATTATTACTTTAAATCATATTACCAATCTACACCATCTAGAATAAAATCATTATAATATGCAAGCCTTAGAAGAAATAAAATCCAAAATTTGGCTTAGTACGAACTGAATTTAAGTACTATGGATCCATGCTATCCGTGGGGAATGTTGTTGCTCTGTAGGTAATATAAAGGACCCTAATATAATATAATAGATAACTGGACCTAGAATTATGTTGATCATATTGCTCCAATAACTCTTACATGTCAAATTGAGTTTTAACTCACAAGGAGGTCCTTTGATTCGCCATAAGTATCTTGTAACCGCTAAAGGTCCTACCCTATCTTTCATCAGATTCTCATTAAGGTACAACTCCCAAAAGGTTTTATGGGTTGTCCATACATGGTAGTTTTTTTATAAGTATGTTGTAGATTTGTCACTTTTTTCATATATAGTGTTGGATAGTTTCCATTTATCTTCTTCTCTGTTCATCTTTTCGCTTAAATTTTAAATTTTAGATTTTAAGTCTTGCATTTATGAATTCACGTGAAAAAGGACTCTGTGATTGTTTATGTTCAGTGAGAGGGGGAGGGAGATACTAGGAGTGGCTCTTTTCTATAGGAGATCATGTGAAAGTTGAAGTTGAACTCATGTAGATTATTACTTTCCAGTTCTAGAGTTGCTTCATTGATGGCTATCATATTTCTTGCATTTTCCATCTGTTCTCTCCCCAACTCATCAATACATCTAAACTTATTGTGTATCACAATTTATACTGGTTGAAATCTGAGCTATCAAATTCTGGTTTATATGCTCAAGATGAAGCTTGTGTTTATGTGCATTTCTGAGTTTTGGATATGATGTTAGTTTTTTCAACATGCTTTTCTAATCAGATCCTCAAATGAAATTAGGCATATACTTTGGTGATGAAAAGGTGATACACTTCACTCGGGGATCAGGCCAAGAAATTGGCACAGGAACTGTGTTAGACCGTCTTATTTTCAGCTCATCTCCTGCTCATCCTTCAGATAATCCATGCCCAAAATGTGGTGATCAATCAAGTCTTGATGGTGTCATCTCATCCTGCATTGACTGTTTCCTCTCAGGTGGCTATCTCTACCTCTTTGAGTATGATGTCTCTCCAGCTCTCTTCATTGCTAAACCACGAGGTGGCACCTGCACCCTTGCCAAACCCGACCCGCCAGAAGATGTCCTTCACCGTGCTTCTTTCCTCTTGCTAAATGGTTTTGGTGGATATCACATTTTCAAGAACAACTGTGAGGATTTTGCAATCTACTGCAAGACAGGCTTGCTCGTGATGACAAGCCTCAGTGTTGGTCGAAGTGGGCAGGCTGCTTCCTTCATAGCTGCTACTAGTGCTATTGTTTCTTCACCACTTCGATTTCTAACAACCAGCTTTAGCGGCCTGGCAGCTGTGGGATATGGGATGTATTGTGTCAGCCGGCTTGTTTCTGATATCGGAGTTCGTCGCGACGTGGCAAAAATCCCTGTTGAGCGACTTGTTTCCCCTTCCGTCGACTCAATAGAGTCAGAAGCTGTGGCTGACCTGGCCAAGCAAAATTAATTTTATCCCTTACCAACACCGAACCGTGTGGAGTACTAGAAATGTTTAACTATGGATGCTTGATGGCTGCAACTCTAGCTGCAAAAGCTTGGATTTGGAGGCCATCCGCATCTCCTACAGGCATATTCGTTGAATGCAGTATATTTTGTGTACTGTGAAAATGCTTGTTATGAAAGAAATGGCATCAAATCGTTAATTCATGAACTAGTTTGGTGTCTGTGCTTCCTCTATGTTATACACAAACATATATGCAATGTAAATTACTGACGTTTGTTAGTTTCATCTTCTACATTTTACAAAATTATCTAGGGTTTGTGGAGTGGCTTGTTCAATTCATGTTCTTGTTCACGTTCAAAAAATCTATTTTGATTGAATATCTGGCATAGTTATAATCCAAAGCTTGAGTCACTGTCACATGATGGACGGGTTAACTCATGGGTTAATAGATCAACTCAGATCTCACTCGGATTTGTCCATGTCATGGACACTTGAGTCAATTTTCAAACCGGTTTGAAATCAAAACTAGCCCAAACCATGTCCTGGGTTGGTAGATTTCTAGATGGATGTGTTCAGCAAACTTAAATCTGATAACTACACCAAAATATACTACACTACGTGATCAGATGTTATCTTTGTCTATTTTGAAGTGCTTAGATCCCATTCTCTTGTTTCAATAATAATTTTTTCTTCATGCCAAACCTACAATGATTTGGCTTTGATGGAAGATCTTTTGGAAAATATTCTGGAACTCAACGCTCCATGTCTGTGAAATAGAGAGCTTGACCAAAAAGTTTTAGATGCAGAAAGCATGGCAAGATTAATCACTCTTCTCATTTATTTCAGCTGTCTTGCACTGTTACTCATCATGCATTCATGTGTGTAGAGCATAACGTGTAAAGACTCTTCAAGCTTCTTCGGCTCAATGGTAAGTAGATGTGTTCTTTCAGATTCTTGTCTAGGGTTTAAAATCTAAAGAAAGGTTCCGAAAACAGGATTTCTTGTAAATAACAAGGTTGTCAATTCCGTTACATTCCGTTCAGAATGACCGAAACATTCCGTATCAATTCAAAAAACAGAACAAATTTAATCTCATTTTAAATCTCGGTCCGTTCCGGATTTTTCGTCTAAATTCCACCCGGAACGTTCCGGTTTCATTCCACGTGTTCCGTTCCGTTCTTGAAAAGCCATTGAATCAAATTGAACCTTGTTCAATTTAATTAATTAAATCACCCAATTATAAAAAGTTCTTTTTCATTACTATTTTCAATAACAATAATATTAATAATAATATTAAAAATTATTATTACTATTTTCATTAACAATAATATTAATTTTTTAAAATTAGATTTATCACTAATATATATGGTTTATATTCATATTGTTTTTTTTTATGTTTATACTTTGTAGAGATTTGAGCAAAACAAGGGATGTTTTAGATTTCATTAGCTTTGATAGCATTGACATAACTTTATATTTAAAATATTTTTGTTAAAACAATTTACTTTCATAATATTTTGATATTTTATTTAAGTTGAATTACTTTAAGTTAAAGATCTATTTAATCTTGACTATTTAGAAATATTTTAAATTTTCAAATTATATTTGTTTGGCATTGTGTTTGTATTGCATAATTTATAATTAATTTATTTTGAATTTGAATTATGTTTGTTGAATATATATATATATATATATATATATATGAATACAACCCCGAAATGGCATGCCGAAACACTTCGAAATTGAAACATTCCATTCTAATTGAAAAAACGAAATACCTATCGAAACAAAATTGACTACCTTGATAAATAATATCAAACTGTGAATGAATGTTCAAAGATTATGAAGAATTGATCCCTTGATTCCCTTCAAAGAATGGTTGCCCGGCAGCGGCGATAAATTGACCGCCGCTTGAGATGGTGACCCACTGTGACTCATGGTTTGGACCTAGCTAGCTGCTGCGCTTCAACTGGTCATGCTGGTGGCAGTCATGTTAAAGGATCATAAAAGGATGCTTAGCTAAAGACCGGAGTTTAATATTGGACTCTTTACACGGGCAATAAATTAATCAATTTGGACTAGATCTCCCTCGGAAGGAAATCCCCTCCGGAGAGAGGTGAACCTGCATTGTCGGCTGAGAGGAAGTTTCATTGAATCTCCTTTCCTCGGTGAAGGTCTGGCATGCATGACAACCACGGATGTTGATGCGTGTCTACTGTTCATATTTTTTTTATTAGGTAAAAAATCTAAATATATATAAATTATTAATGGGGTTTTGAATATTTAATGGGTATTTATTATCTATTTTTATTTATTAATCAATAAAAAATAAAATAGTTAATATATTTAAAGTATTTATATGTATATTAAATGATAAATACTATTTACATGTATTCTTCAACGATAAAGGGTTTATAAAAAATAATTTAAAAAAAATGAATTGTTAAATTAACTTATTGAGTTAATTATTTTATTAAAATAATATTATTTTATTTTAAAAAATCATTTAATATTCATCCGACACTGGATTTAATCCTGTTTTACGATATCAATATTCAATAATCGAAAATATTGAATAAGTTGTTGAGTCGAGGAAGCTCTAGCAAGGAGTTATTATTGAAGTTGAAAAAATGCCCATATCTCTTGGCCAGTCCCCCATTATTCACCTGCAGCAAGATTGTTTCCAGCTTTTAGCCAGCAATGTAAGATTCACGTGGGCCTGAGTATTATATATTATAAATAAATAAACCAGCCAGTGACCAGTGCACACGTGTGCCTGACCAAATCTTTTGGGCAAATCTAACGGTTCTGATCCGCTAACGGCCCCCGTCTCGTCAAGTTTGGAGAAAGGGCCAAAAGTCCTTTTGGTTTCTTGTAAAAAGACACGGCACCGCACCACAGTTTGGAAGATACGTGTTTGTAAATGTGATTGTGTTTATTTTTTAAAATGTATTTTATTTAGAAATATATTAAGATAATATTTTTTTATTTTTAAAAATTATTTTTGATTTTAGTATATTAAAATAATTTAAAAAAATCTAAAAATATTAATTTAAAATAAAAAAATTTAATTTTTTTACAAATACTTTCAAAATGTAAAAATCGGGTTTTATTGTCACCGGCAGCAACGGTCAACAAAAGTGAAACCACTTTTCTTATAAAGTTCTTCTATGGTGTTCTTATTTTATGCAACTAAATTATCCATGAGAATTAAAATAATTTGATTGGTTGCTGCAATATCTATTGCTTTAATTCATAGATATATTCAATCTTTTTCTTGATATATTCTCAACACGAGAATGTTGGATTGCTTAAAATCATCTATTAAGTTTCAAAACACGGCAAGATTTAGAAATGTCAGCCTTTCATAATAGTTAAAGTGGGATTCTGGCAAGAATTGAAGTGTCCATGCTACTAAAAATTAATTTTTTAAATGTTTTTATATTATTTTAAAATTAATTTTTAAAACATAAAAAATAACATTTTAATATAATTTTAAATAAAAAAATACTTTAAACCACGATCGTTTTATAAGCTAGGATAACATTGTGTTGATGTCTTAAAATAAAAAAATTGAAGAAAATCAAGATAAAAAGAATGTCTTTTATCTTTCTTGTCTTAAAAAAAAACAAAGTTCACTTTAAAATACATTAGAATTTGATTCATCTAAACCTATAATCAACTCATTTTTAAAATCTTTTATGTAATATTAGGTTATTGCCTCATAATGTAGGTCAGGTTAATTTTGTAACATAAAAAATATTTGAGTATTGTTAATGTTTTTTCCAGTATAAAAAAGAATTTAACTATATGAGGATTGATCCTATATAACCTAGTCAACTTAACGGATTTAAAAACAACTCAAATGGTTGGTAAAACATAATTTGAATCAAAATCAATGTACAAAGTAATTTTTTTATATAAATATTGAAATGTAACATATTGAATCGACTAAGGTAAACTCAAGTTAACCTATTAATCAAAATGTTTGGTCATGAGACCATGACAACCCTCTAAAAAGCAAATCAAAACTAATTATGAAACCTATTTTTACAATAAATTCAATGTTATGAAGTCCACCCAGATTAATTTGTCAAACCCGAGATTTAAGTTATGAGATCAAGATAACCCAATAAAAAACATGTTAAAACAAATTATGAAGCCCGTTCTCCAAAACCAACTCGAGTAAACCTAAATTAACATGTTAAACTTATGACTCGAGCTATGAAATTGAGATAATCTCATAAAATGTAAATTAAAAAAAATCATTAAGTTTGATTCTCAATTAACTCATTATTGAATGATTAAATTAAAAAAAAAATTAATTAAAAAAAAACTTGAGCTAACCGGTCAAACTTGCAGTATAGGTCATGAAACTAAGATGACTTTGTAAAAAATAAATAAAAAATAATTATAAAACTCAATGTTTCAAAATAAAAAAATATTGAACAATAAAATTATAAATTAAAATATAAATTAGAAAAAAAATCAAAGAAGACAAAACACCATTAAAGTAAATATGTGTGGTGAGAAAAGTCATCTCTTCTTTTACTTTTTTTTTCTGTTTTTTAACAATTGCCTAGACGCAAGCCAGAACTCTTTCTCTTCAGTCTTCACATGCTATGCGCTTCGAGGGCATCGTTTTTAACGTGTACGGACAAGAGTAGAAGAAAAGTTTTGTTGGCTTTTTATATTAAAATAAAATAAAATAAAATAAAAATTGGAGTGTTGGATTGGATTTTAGCAGAGAAGGTTGATGGAACGGGTAACGGCAGCAAACCGTCTGAATCTGATGATCAGACGACAGCTAAATGGTGCCCAGAATTCCAAGTGTTCACTTTCCAGCCTCCACGTGTTTCTCCTGGAATTTTTTATTTTTTAAAATAGTTTTTATAATTTTATATACCATATTTTCCTGTTGCTATCGTGCATGAATGATATTTGCTAAAATCTTATAGAAATTATTATTTTGAGTATATCAAATAAAAATCTTATAGAAATTAATTTTTAATTGATATATAATGATTAAAAAATATACTTAATTATCAATTAAAAAACAATGTATTTTAAATCATCTTTTATGTGAATTATCTTGAATTTCTTTGTAATTTTTTATTGATAATTTTTTTTAATTCTCTAAATATATAAATATCATTTTTAATTTTATTTATTAGTAATGTACTCTTGATTATGTATTTTTACATAATTTGGACATAAATAATTTCTTACAAGAAAAAATTATAAATAAATTATATTTGATAGTGTTAAAGAGAGAATACATATCATGTATTTAATTACAATAACATCGAGTAAATCACTAAATTCTATGAATTAGATTTATGTCTGCTGAAATTACAATTACAAACGTTCTATGATAAGATTTATTTTATTTATTTATTTATTTATTTTACAAGGAAAAGAAATAAAAGAGGTAAAGGGAATGTGGTGTCATGCGATGAAGACATTGAACAAACCCATTTTTTATCAATTCGTTTATTTTTTTCAATAGACACTATTTTTCTATAACTTCAAAAGTAAAAAATAATTTGTTTTTTATTAGATGTTATAAAGATTATTCATAATCACGCATATTAATATATTTTGTTCATACCGGGTTGCTGAGAAGATTAATATGAGTTCAAAAAATACAGATTCAACACAAGAACAACCTAAATCTTAGAATTTAAAATTTTTTAAATGCATTTATAACTCTTTTTCTATACAAAGTTGTTAATTTTACTGTCAAAAAAATTAACCTTAACATTGAAAAGAAACTTAACTAATCTATAATTCAACCACTAGAAAGCTTAATTCTATAAATACTTCCATTATAACACTTCATCTACACTGTTTCTTCATCATTAAATCATGATGAATAAGTGTACAAGAGCTTCCACGAAAATACTCAAATATTATAAATAAATAAAAAGACCACCAAGAATCCCAGTCCATAATTTCATTGATCCTAAGATCGAATACAATACTATGTAGATTTATTCTAAGCGTCTTATCATATGTTAATAATATTAAAATCAATTACGATCAAAACGTTGAATCTCTGCATTACAAGCTGGGTTCCCTTGAAACCTTCTCCGGTATTGCATATTGAATGTATTTTAATTTGGTCCCTAAACCTTAATTTAATCCTGAAAACAAGGAGACGACTTCTCCCTCAGTCAGCCAAAAACAGATACTTAGCCCTTGATGATCAATTTGGCCAAGTGGGAAAACGTTTTGGACCAACCCTAGCTCGTCACCATCAACACTCTGGAATGCATGCATGCAAACCCTAGCCATCCTTCTTAATTGCACAAAATATCTAGACACGATTTCAACACTGAATAACGTAACCCTCCCCGTTTTCTCTCTTAGCAGACAGAAATCAGTTCTCAGCTAACCTCTTTGATTAATAGTAGATCCTGTTTATTGATCAATATGTATATTCGCAAGAGCAATTGCTTGCTTTTGCAGCTAGCATAACAAGTTTGACTCTAGCAATAATAAGTAATCTTGCTCTTCACATTACCCTTTCTAACTATGAAAAACCTCTTAAAAAAAATATGGAAGAAATTTATCATGTGCTTGTGTTCCAAGCAAGAAAGAAAAACTGTTCTTTGTTTCTACTAAGCAAAGAAGAATAAATGCTGATAGGAATAGTCAACAACCCTAAAATCCTTTTTTTTTTTTCAAAAAAAAAAAACATGAAACTCGCCCTGGCTCGAAAAAGTCTAGAAAAACAAGCGAGCAAACAGGTTCTATGGGAGTGTTGATTTCGTGTGGCATAGATTGCGTGTGCGCGTCCGCATTTCGAGAAGCGCGTAGCCTCCTCATCAAATCCCTTGTTAATAAAATATCACTTCCTGTCGGCGTTGGTGGATTCCAATTGTGAACCGGTTATGCCCGGTTAACTCCCAGATACTCCCGTAACCAATCAATGGCCCCACAATAGTTCCTTTTCTTGGTTTTATCCGGTTAGGTTTTTTTTTTTTTTCCCGAACCATTTTTCACTCATCACATGTACATTTCTTCTGAACAAAATTTAAATAAAAATATTATTTTGCCTGTTTGTAAGGGTTTATCTGAAAATATATGGTAGAAATTACTTTTTAATATATTAAAAAATTATTTTTTTTATTTTTTTAAATTTATTTTCACATTAGCATTTTAAAACAATTTAAAAACACAAAAACATGGGAAAATCAAACATTACCTTAATAGGTTTATGAAAAAAGAAATTCTAATAGTTTATTCATTGATTCAAGATGGGAATAACATAAATGAATAACAAATTTATTTTTCGTCATGGAAATCAAACCTTGAAAGTACAAAAATCAGGGTAAATCTTAAAAACACAGTCCAATTATATAAACACAGTCTCAACCTTATCATTAAATATATTTTTTTACATCGTAAGCTTCATAAAACTATCAATTAAAAACTTTTAATCATTTTCAAAGTCTTCCATCCATATTTCCATTTAAACTCTACTTTTGTTTTAGCAAAAAAACATATTTTTCACCGAGTGATTTTAGCGGAAATGAATCTTTATTGAAAAGTCAAGATAAGATAAAATGAAATTAAAACCGATAAAAGATGATTTTTTCTTCGAATAGCGTGAGGTAGGAGTGATTCGATTTCTGTTAGGCAGTCTCCACCAACTTTCAGTGTCTAGTTAAAGTAGAGTGCGTAGAGATGCCTCGATAGGCCTCTGTGTGTATGTGATTAGCTGTTTATTAGGTGGAGGTGGGGGGCGCAAATCATGAGAGGTAGTGTTTTCGATATTGTGCATTAATGCACTGTGCAAGTTGTAGTTAGGTCAAATAATCTTGCGGATGCTATCTTTCTATGGAGCCACCAAGAGGTCAAGAACAAAGGGTTTTAACCTAGATGTGTGGTCATGCATGACACCTCTGAAAGCTTGGTAAACGACAGGGTATCATGTGATCGAGCATTGGCTTCGAATTACGTGATCTTTTACGTGTTTACATGGTAAGTGAATTTGTTGTGATTTTTAATACAATTTTGTGGGATTTTTTTCTCATAATAACACATCAATGATTCGGATATAAATTGTCTAATCAGGGCTCCATGATTGGCGAAACAAAAGAAAAACCATTTATCGTGATTTATGGGCCATGATGATGGCTTGCAAGATTGCTATAAGAGGCAATCCCTAAAATCGTATCAATAAAAGATTTAATCTCAAATCGAAACATAAGTCTTGTTGTTCGTGATAAATCTGAATGTATTCATATCAAGAAACACAATATTTCTAAAAGTTTCGTTTGATGATTAAAGATGTATTTTCATATATATATATATATATATATGGGTTTGGATTTTGAGAGCCGTATCTAGTAAATATAATCAAACTACTAAAAATCATATGAATAAAATATTTAGTCTCAATTGATATATATAAGCCTTGTTTTTTGTAAAAAAAAATATTTTTTTTTACTGTTTTTTCATTAAACTCAAACACCATTTGAAAACACGGTCTCAATAATTTCATTTTTTTTGTTAAAAATTAATTTTATTTTATATATTTTAGATCGTTTAGATGCGTTGATTTCAGAAATAATTTTTTTAAAATAAAAAAAATATTATTTTAATACATTTTAATATAAAAAATACTTTGAAAAAAACCACAACCATATTTTACATGCTATTATTCAATAGAATACTCAACTTTCATGGCACAATGTAATGTATGCAGCCATGTTCCCATTGCATTTGACTCTAGCCATGAGTTGGCGATCAAGATATATGGTGCTAGGAAGGTGAGTTAGGAACGCAAAGTGTATGGACAAGCTGCAAAGTGTATGATTCTTTTTCAAGAAAAAAAAAAAAAAAAGATGGTAAAAAGGCGATAGTATTTCTTGGATGCTTTAGTTTGCCGACCAATTTCTTAGAAAAGGGTTTGCCCACACGCAACCTGTCATGAAAGGTCAAGATTTAATGGCTGCTGAATTGGTTTTAGTGCAGGCCATGAGAAAGTCAACGATTTGACAAAAACAAAATAAAATTCAGAATATACTCAGCATTTTTTATGACCATGGTTGACCTAACCCTTACCTCCTCCGAGCATGAAGGGTTCCGGGGTCAAATGGGTCAACTAAATGACCCAGCGGAGCTAGACGTTGAAATATGGTACGTGCACGAGTAATTGACAAGAGCATAACCTTTGTCAAGATTTTGAATTTTTTTTTCAAATATCATTAATAATGGTAGCAATAATCGTGATTATCAGATTCAACTCAGAATTTGAGTTATTCAAAGACCGAGTCTATCCTTTTTCGTTCAAAATGACTCAGTGTAGCAAAATGTTGAAATATGTTACATGCACGAGTAGTTGACAAGAATATAACCTTTGTCGAGATTTTGATTTTTTTTTTCTTTCAAATACTTGTAAGTTTTAAGAAAAGAAAAATATTATTAATATCAATAGTAATAATCATGGCTGTAGGGTTTGATTTAAAATTAGAATTATTCAATTAACTTGCTGGTTGTTAAATTTCTTGTTCAAAATGGTTTTATTTTAATTTTTTTTAAAATCATTTAAGTTGATACAGTTGGATCTTGGTTTGGTTTGATTGGACAATTAAAATATACAAGTCATGAATCTAAATTTACTAAATCAAATTTGATAACCATGATAATAATTTATGTAAATATTGTTTTTTAACCATGGATTCGTTCGCGATTAAAAAAATCTAAAATTAACAAAGAAATTGAAGTTAAAAAAAGTTTATTGAATTAGAGGAGAACCTAACCCCTGTATAATTGCCACACCAAGTGGCTCTTTGGACACATTGAATTCATAAATTAATCGTGCCAATGCCAAAACAGATTTATTTATTAATTCTAAAGATAAAGCTATTTAGAGATGGCTCGGTCCTTTTCTTAAAAAAATAAATAAATGGAAATGGCTTGATCTCGAAGCCAAATATTGAAACAGAAGTGGTGGGGATCCCCTTAATTAGGACCACCATTTTAATTAAGCTTAAATACTTCGAGAGGTGATCGATCACCCTACAGCTAGGATGGGCGTGTCTTCATTCCTCCATTGAATAAACTAGTAATTTTCAGGAGAGGGAGAAGCCATCTAATTATCATTTTAGAGTCTTTGGGAAGGGCATAACCCGTATTTTTAATAAATTTAATTTTTATATATATTTTAAATTATTTTAATACGTTGATTTTAAAAACTAATTTTTAAAAAATAAAAAAATATTTTAATATATTTCAGTACGAAATATATTTTAAAAAAGAATAGCAATAACATATTTAAGCATTCTCTTTTTTTATTTACTTTTTATCTAATGATAAATCATTTTTCATATAAATGGAATTGTTATTTACCCAATGTTAGTTTAACTACTAGGTTAATCAATTAAAAGCTGTCCACTTAAAGTGTGTTTGGCAGTGTGTTAGCGGTTACTTTTCAAATAGCTTTTCGTGCTGAAATACATGCCAATAATATTTTTTTATTTTTTAAAAATTATTTTTAATATCAGCACATCAAAACGATCCAAAAAGTACAAACCGAACTTAATTCTAGCAAAAAAAAATTGTTTTTTTTGAATTTTAATAAAATATCGTTTGGAACGCAATGCCAAACAGTGTCTTGACATTTTGCATGGAAATTAATTAGCTCGTGGGTCACCGAAACAATTATGGCCAGTTATTTTTATTTTATTTTTATCAAAAAGAAGTTGCTTCGTTCTAAAAAAAAATAATCTTAGTGCTCATGACTCGGTAAGATTTGACCGAATAAGTTCTAGATAGTGAGTTGAAAAGGAAAATTGATAATCACCGAAGAAAGATGTTTAAGTTATATTCCCGTCAAAATTTAATTTACTCACGGATTTGTCGATGAAAAACACCTAGCCGTCGCAAAATCTATAGATTCAATGGAATAAAATATTAGTTGAATAATTCTGAAAAATAATTTAACTGATTGAATCTTTATCTTGAGTTTGAATTTTTTTAAGGTGAGTTATTAAAAGGTTATATAATTATTAATATTAATTTTAAAACTTATTAAAGTAATTAAAATACATGTAAACTAACCTAAACATGTATAATAATAAAAACAATTATCAAATTAAATTAATTTTTATTTGGACTCTTTAAAAGGGGATAATTGATGTTGATATAAAAGACGTCACATGTATATGATTTAAAGCATGGTTGGAAATATAGTTATGGTTATTTTTTAAAGTATTTTTAACTTAGAAATGTAATAAAATGATTTATTTATTTATTTATTAAAAAATAATTTTGATATTAGCGTATTAAAATAGCCTGAAAAAATATAAAAAAAATATTAATTTAAAATAAAAAAATATATATTTTAAAATATTTTAAAATACAAAAAAAAACCCGACATTACTCATTGTCTTCACCCATTTTCATCGAAGTAAAGAAATACTTTCTGAGCATTCAAGAGGTTTTGTTTTTTTGGCATTGAAGATGGCCTGAAAAGCAAGCAGTGGGCCATGAAAGCTAAAAATATTTTGTCACTCTTCTTAACAAACTTTTAATCTCCTCTACTGAATTACTTGTTTGTCAATCAATTAATATTGTATTTATTGTCATGAAGCTGCTAGGGGCGTTATTGTTACTCCAGAGAGAAAAATAAAGCCAACAGCAGTTGATTACTCCTAGTTTCTGTTTTGGAAGTAAAGACAGTGGCAAGAGCCTAGAGAGAGGGCATGATTTTATCTAGTGAAAAAAATTAATTTTAGCATGCTGTAGAGATCGTTTTAAGTTTATAAATATTATTGTTTATATGTTTTAGAAGTATTTTTAAAAAAAAAATTAAAAAAATTATTTTTATTTCTTGTTTTAAATTTATTTTTTATATTTTAAAATTATTTTAATATACTGATATATTTTAATGTTTAATTTAACTCTGTATATTAAACTGACAATTTAATAAAAAAATTTAAAATTCAAAGCTTAACTTGAATTGATTTTTAGTTAAATTAGAGAAGATGCTGACCTATTTGATCTATACATAGATTTTTAATAATTTTATTCACCTAAATAAATGGGATCCAAACCATGAATTGATCCCATAATCCGACAAATTTGATCCTTAAATTGGGTTTTATTTGTATAAAACTCATTCACTCTTGAAATTTCAAAATTGATGGCAACATTGAAGTTTCCTTTGAACATAGAACAAAAGAGAATTCACTTTAATTTGAAGAAAAAAAAAGGTATCGAAGGACTGCTAATTTGTACCATGTACAGCTTTTTACCATAAACTAATAAAGTTTCCAATATTTTTATATGTCGTAACCTTAAAATATTTTAATTTTATGGTCAGGGCTTTGCCATTGCAGACAGCCTTTTTATGTTTTCAGTACTAGTAAACCGACACCTGTAAGTAAGCAACCGGTTTTAAGACGAAACAGCTACTGGAATTTCGAATCAGGGGGGCCCAAAGGGAGAAAATTTGAAACTAACGGCCCAGGTACCGAAACTTAGCTCAAAGTTCTTCCTTGCTGTTACACGTGTCCGATAAGTCCTTGTCGCTTGCCGTTCTGGATTGCATTTCTTGGGGTTATTGTCTTTGGCTTTTCAGAATAGTTCGTAACTGTCGTGTCAGGTGATCACTGCCTCCTCTCGTATAAAAAAGATCATCTCATCCACACAAGCTTCAGGTTTATCCTCACTTACCTAGCTAAAAGCGTGAGTACACGCTCCTTATATTCTAGGTCTTTGGAGTTTTAGACATGACACGTGTCCAAATTATTATTGGATTAGATGGTCAAATTCTACAAAAACCCATAAGCTTGTCAAATACTGGATGAAGTGTTCAAATAAAAGAGTAATTAGATATTTTTGAGTTGGAAAATCACTTTTTGTAGACATCAATGTTCATCACCTACACATGTATGTGGTCAGAGGTGGTTTTCTCTTGTTATTTTTTAGAATTATTGAAAAAAAAATATGAAAAACAAATGATGAGGAAGTTAATCTTAGAAAGGAATTGATGTGAAAAAATAAATAAATCTACAAGTACTTGAATTTAAAAGAACAAAAAAGGAAAGGATTTACAATTGATATCTAGAAAATTAAAGTATAACAATTATAAGCTTAGCTGTACTACTAGATCAATTCAGTAAATCAACTAGGATAATTTACTAGTTTGAAATATAATAAAAAACAATTTTTTTATCAATCAATTTAAAAATTTACCTAATCAAATACAAATAACATGATAGGTCAACTTGTGACTCAACCAAACCTATATGAATATATTATTATTCAAAGTTTAAAAATATTTGTTTTTAATCTCTTGTCTAAAATGACATGTTTGTTTTTATTAAAATAACTTTATTTTAGGGTTTATTAAGGTTTATTTGTCTACTTATAAGTTGCTTTGATAAGCATATAACCTAAATCTTGTATCAAGTTCATCATCATAATAACTATAATTATAAAAGTATAAATAAGAATAATTATTTTAATATTTTGTTTATTTAAAATACATATAATTTCTTTTATTTTTTTCAATTAAAAAAGAGTAATTTTTTATCAAATTTTGCATCCAACATCAAGATCATGTGAAACAAAATTCTAGTCATATGAAGAGGCATAATGCATTCACATCCACGTATTGAGAAAAAAATATGGTTATTCCATATCGATTCAAAATAGGACAATCGTCGCTAGTGAAAGTGAAGATCACGCATTATAACAACGCGTGGATAATGAATGTCATATCAAGCAAGTACAAAAGAGTTATAACTTCACATGAACAACAACATCAAAGAGTTATGTAATAACATAATTAATCACCGTTGATTTTCTTAAAATTGATCAAATCAAACGGTAAACATTCTCCCTTATATTGTTCATCAAGAATCCTTTCTACCTCGTAAGATAAAAAAAGGAAGAAACTCTCTTCAATTTCTCTCCATAAACTAACCTGTCCATGCGTTTCTCTTTGTAACCCTAGAAAGGGATTCTTGGAAGAATTCAGCACTAACTCCCCAATGGCATCTGGGTTTTCAAGCGGTGGTGGTAGTGGAGGAGGAGGAGGCGGTGGTGGTTTCCAAGATTTCTACACTAATAGATCATCTCTCCCCACCATGAACCTCTCAAATAACCCATCATCATTGCCTCCTTACAGAACCAACCAAATCTTTCTTGACCAAAATTTGTCTTCTCATAATTATCAACAGATCGCTCAACATAGAGCAATCTTGCCCACAAATATGAACGCAACCACCGCAGCCACCACCACCACGCCAACGTTAATCGGCAAGCGCTCGCTTGCCGATTTTCAATCACCGCCGCAGCAAAACTTGCTAAACCAAGCGGCCCTAAATAATCTTCTCCTTCGGTCTGTAAAGCCGAGGATTAATAACAATTTGTTCCAACAAAATACTTCGCCGATTTCAACACTTTCTCCCATTGATTTCTCCGTTAACAACCTGTCTCCTCAACTCCCTAACTTAATGCCTCAACGTTATAGTCTGCCTCTTCTTCAACAACTTCGCTCCAACCAGCAGCAGCAGCAGCAGCAGCGCCCCATGAATCTTATGAGTTCTAACGGTGTCATCAACAACAATAACAACATGATGCCGTATGTGAATATGTTACAGAACCAAAACGGAGGAGGAAACGGAGTACTTATGGGCCAAGATCGGGAGAAAAAGATGCTGAATCAGCTTCAAGAACTGGAAAAACAGCTTTTAGACGACGATGACGACAACCAAGAAGGTGACGATGTAAGTGTTATAACGAACTCTAACAGTGAATGGTCTGAGACGATACAGAATCTCATGAGTTCTTGTCATAATCCGATTTCTCCATCGCCCACTTCATCATCCTCATCCTCATCTTCGACAGTCACCACGCCGGTTTCGAAACAGACAATAATCGAAGCAGCATCAGCAATTTACGAAGGTAAAACTGATGTTTACCCTGAGATCTTGTCTCGTATCTGTCAGGTTGCGAACCCACAAGGGAATTCTGGACAGAGATTGATGGAATACATGTTGATGGCTTTAAAATATCGAGTTAATTCTGCTGAAAAAACACCTTCTGTAAGGGAGTTGTACAACAAGGAACATGTAGATGCAACCCAGTCCTTATATGACTTGTCACCTTGTTTCAAGCTTGGTTTCATGGCTGCCAATCTTGCGATCATTGAGGCCACAAGAGAGCAAGGCCGAGAGATGAATAGCTGCAGCAATGGCTTCCATGTTGTTGATTTTGATATCGGTAAAGGAGGGCAATACATGAACCTTCTACACGCGCTTTCTGGGCTTCAAAATTTGAAGCCAGCCATTGTCAAGATCACAGCTGTTGCAGCTGATAGCAATGGTGGAGAGGAGAAGGAGAGGTTGAGGCTAGTTGGTGAAACGCTGAGTCAACTCGCCCAGCTATTAGGACTAAGTCTGTGTTTCAACGTTGTGAGTTGCAGACTCAGTGAGTTGTCTCGGGAGTCCCTCGGGTGCGAGCCGGAAGAGGCCTTGGCTGTCAATTTTGCGTTCAAGCTGTATAGAATGCCCGATGAGAGCGTGTCCACAGAGAATCCAAGGGATGAGCTTTTGAGGCGCGTGAGGGGGTTGGGGCCGTGCGTTGTGACAATAGTGGAGCAAGAAATGAATACCAATACCGCCCCCTTCATGGCGCGCGTGAACGAATCATGTTCATATTACGGAGCGCTATTCGACTCAATCGACTCAACAATGGAAAGGGATAGCTCAGAGCGAGCCAGGGTCGAGGAGGGACTGGGTCGGACGATAGTAAACTCGGTTGCTTGCGAAGGCAGGGACCGGATTGAAAGATGCGAGGTATTTGGGAAATGGCGGGTCCGGATGGGAATGGCAGGGTTCGAGTTGAAGCCAATGAGTCAAATCGTTGCTGAGTCAATGAAAGCGAGGTTGAGTTTAACAAACCGAGTTAACCCAGGATTTACTGTTAAAGAAGAGAACGGTGGGGTATGTTTTGGTTGGAAGGGAAAAACTCTCACTGTCGCGTCGGCTTGGCGTTAACTTCACTTTCTTCGATATTATTATCATTATTATTAATTGTTTAGTGTAATTTTTATTATTTTTTTTAAAATATATATACTTATTTTAGTACTATTTTTATTTTTAACTTTTTGCTTATAAAAATGGAAACAAAACCAACCAATTTAAATAATATAAAAGGGAGTGTTTGGATTTGAAGGAAAATTCTCTCCAATTGCATTTATAATTATTTTTCAATTGGATTTGTATGTTTATTTTGTGTGTGTGTGATGGAATCTATGTGCTTGGTGTCATGTTAGCTAATTCGTGGATTAGATTTGCATGCCATCGTAAATCATTGATATTATAATGGAGGAGAATTGCCACTATATATATATATATATATAAGAATCTTGGAGTATCTCAATTGACTAGATCATACAAGTGATAGAATTTCCGAGTGTTGTTAAGGGAATTTAACTGAGATAGATTTCACGAAAATAGGGCTTTCATATATTGTAAGATGTGAATTATTTGTGATTAACCACGACCAAATATCCATTAGTGAATCTTGGAAATGGAAGTGTATTTCTTCTTCCCAAAGCAAATCTTCTTGGAGTGGATCAAGAATATTATTTAATGATCCACATCCATGTATATATCATAGATTTTAAATCAAATCTGAGGATTTCCGAGCTATGAGTAGTCTAAATGTTTTTTTTTTTTTAATAATTTCAGGAAAACAAATTAATGTGTTTTCTATGGGTTTTGATTAAATAGCAGAAAATTTTAAAATTTCAATTCGGTTTTAAATGGACTCACAAAGCCGATTTAGGTTTAAAAACAATAGTATATACTAATTTTTACAAGATTTGAGATTTTTATTTAGGACTTGGGAGGGATTGATGGGTTGTGTTGTTTTTATTTAGAATTCACCAAGATTGTGTGTGAATGGGGTGATGGAGGACAAGGGAATTTTCTTTTTACATTGTTTTGGCACCTAAGATCAGAAACATCTATGATCTATCCATACTTTAACATGAAAAGACATAATCAAGTGAGAGGGTAGCTTTCGAGCTTTGCAACCACAAGCCGGAATTTAAAGGGTGTTTGGAAGTGTGGTAGTAATTATTTTTTAAATAGTTTTTTGTGTTGAAATACATATCAATAATATTTTTTTATTTTTTAAAAATCATTTTTGATATTAGCACATCAAAATGATTCAGAAAATACAAACCGTACTCAATTTTAACAAAAAAAAAATAAAATTTTGTAAAAAGCTGGTTGGACCGCAATGCCAAATAAGCACTAAGTGCCTATGTGCAAACAAGAAGGACAATCAATAATCAATTCCAATTTTTTGTTTTCTTAAAAAATAATCCAAGGAGTTACAGCTTAGTAGATATTCATATCCTCCATGTATCAAATCCTTTTTAGTTTGAACTAAATGTGGGTCGGCGCTATAATCTGGGGTTGTATTTTTTTTAATAGAAAATAATGTTTAGATGCCGCATGCACGTTTAAAAAAATTCATTACTCGAGTTACCTTAACTATGTAAAAATTTGTTGGTTTTGTTTTAATTAGATTTTAAACAAAATAGTTTACTATAGTAAATGAACCAAAATTAATTAAAAAATAATAATGATAATATGAAAAAAAAAAACCTTTGGAAGGATAAAATTGAATAAAAAAAAATAATAGTCTAAATCAATCTAAGTTAGTATGATAGATATATAATCTAGGTAATAAGAGACGAGCTAACTCTGATTAACCTTACAAACCCGAGACTCATGTCATGAGATCTGAATAACTCAATAAAAAAAAATTAAAAAACCATAAAACTAATTAAAAAAATTAATCTCGAATGGAAAAATTAAAAAAATCAATAAAAAATATCAACCCGTATTAACTTTTTAAATCCATGATCTGAATCATCAAACCGTGTTAATTGTAAATTTCACCCTTCCTTGTTTTTTTTTAATTTATCTTTCATAATAATTTTTTAAAAAATGATAAGCAAATTTAATTTTCACATAATCATTTTGAGTTTGAATTCAAAATAATATTATATTAAAAAAATGTCTAATAAATATGATGATTTATCATAAATTATGAACATGCTTAGTTTCTATATGCAAAAACTATTTTGAAAAAAAAAAGATTATAATTATAAGAAACAATAAACCAATACATTCATGTGGGTCGAGTGAATTAGGTAAGTTTCTAAAATAAGCACACTATTCCATACAGATATGTCAATAATTACATGTGAACGTTACAAGGACATGCCCAAAAAAGGGTCTCGAGTAGACACGTGTTTCCTATAAGTAGAGAAAAGAACGAACGCTAAGGCTTAATTTATTTAATCTTGAACTAAATATTGTCTCTTTAGAACACTTTAACTTCCCTTCAAAGGTCAATCTCTCCATGTTGCTTGAGGCTAGCAAAACGTGTGATGCACAAGTTGGAAACCTCTCTAGAGAAAAACCCTAATAAATGCACAATAATTCGAGTTATCATGTCATGGAAGGTTTCACATCCATGGCAATGGCGAAACAGTTACTACGTGTGACCTAAAATTGGGAAAGGAAACAAATGCTTTTTGTAACAAAGCTTTGAAAATAGTTGGGGAGGAAAAGGAAGAACATAAATGACACTCATTGTTAGGAACAAGTGATTGATAGATAATTCAATTATCTCAACCAATTGTGTGAAATGTGAAGTAAATTAGAGTATAGATTAGTGATAGAGTTATTAAACACAATTAAGGCTATAAATTACAAGTTGGGTAGGCTAGATGAATCAAAATAATATTTTTAAAAAAAAAAAAATTAAAACAAAGTTATTTTAATATTTTTTTAAAAAATAAAATATGGTTTTGATAGGGTTTCGGGTTGATCCACCTTATTTTTTTTTTTTAAAAATCTATATTATTTAAATCTGAGATTAATCTATTTAAACATTTAAATTCAATTTTTTTTTCTCTAAACATTTAAATTTTATATGAGCTTCATAAAGGAGAGAGGACTTCTTATCTTCTCTACATCCCTTGTCATTTAATGACATAACATGGAGGAGAGTCATCCGGCTCTTGTTGGCATTGATAGTTTTGACATAATAGTGAAAGTAAATCAATTGAAATCTATTTCTAGGAGAAAGAACATGAACTCATATCTCAATTTTACTCTCTCAATTAATTGAAAGACAAACCATGAAACATAGAAAATGATCGAATTATTCGTAAGAAACAATCCAAAATTAATTAATTTTTTTTATCCAAACCGAACCGTTGAAACCAATCCTCACATTCAATACAAAATGTTGAGTATTCCTCCTCTTTTTTTTTTTTTTTTCTTTTTTTTTTATTAACTTCTAGTTTAGGCAGGATGGGATCCCAAGTTTCTTGGGCGGAAAAAATGAAAAATGGGCCAAGCCCAAAATCAGAATACAAGGTCGATACCCTAGCCACCAGGCCGGTGCAAGAGAAAACCAAGCTGAAAAAAGAGAGGCGCCTCCATGGAGCCCATCCTCACAGCCGCAACCGAGAAAACCAGCCTGAAGGTTTCCATTGGAGGGGTGTTGAAAATGGACAGGTGAATCTCCGAACTCACGATCGAGTAGAATGAATGCCTCGAACACTGATAACTTTTGAGTAGAGTGAGGCGGAGCTTTGTCTATCTGAGACCATGGACAGTGATTTGCATTGCTTTTTCTGGGAGGATGATCACAGAATAACACGAAAATAGATCATGGAATGTTGTAAAATAGTGTGATTTGGACTTGACAGTCCCATACTCGTGAGGCCATGCCTGCAACTGCCATAGTTCTCTCAAGCATGGCCACTGCCAATTTTGGCATTCTTGTTTGAGGAATTGGATGAAGGCCAAGACAGGGTGAATCTTTGTAAGCTCAACTCTCATAAATTTTCGGCCTTGCTAGCTTTCAAAGACATTCTCATTTATAGCAGAAGTTCTCACCAACCTCTTAAACATTATTATGTATGTACGTGGCAATTTTGCTTTAAACCCATTTGAAAAAGAATGTAGAATCCAACAAATATTGTTATAAAAATTAGACCGGCTGATGCCAATACAAAACCTGGATTGATCGATTTTAAAGAAAAATGTAAGAAAAAAATCAGTTAATTCAATCAAAAACCTGAGTTGGCTTATAACCTTATTGGCTTGAGACTGATTTAGTTAAAACCCAACTCTCGTAACTATGGACCCGATCCTTCTTGTTCTAGTTCGAGTTTTATAATCATACCAACAGAAAATAATGTTTTTCCATCCTCTCAAATGTGAAAGATTTCATTTATACACATGTTCATTTTCAAGCATAAGCTTATGATGTTTTATAACTAGGAAAACAAAGCAAGTTTTCCATACAATGAAAATCGATGACAAAGGATTTATTACCAATATTTTGAGATGCCATCCTCTTGTCAATTTACCAAGAAGGATGTCATTGGGATTGAGAAATTTTACTTTCAGGAGCTATAAGAGTCGTTTTGTAAACTACAGGGACTAAAGTGTACACTGCATCCAAAAAATGAAGAAACAAAAAACCTCATCTCCTTCAATAACAAAATCTCCAAAACCACACTCCAAAACCCCCCAAAGAACCCACACAAATGGTATCATCTCTTCGACTCCCCTCTCTAACCTCCCTCTTCTCCTCTCCCTACCTCCGCCGCCCTCCTCCCTTACTCCGCTGTCCCCACCACCACCACAAACTCTCCTTACCTCCATCACTAACCACAGCCTTCTCCTCCCAAACCACATCAGCATCCACAACCGAAAACCCCAAGAAACAAACTAACCAAGACCAAAAAGTAATCACTCCTCGGTCTCAAGACTTCAATGCTTGGTATGTTGACATCATTGCTAATGCTGAACTTGCTGATTATGGTCCAGTTCGTGGCACCATGGTCATTCGTCCCTACGGTTATGCCATCTGGGAAGCTATTCAGGTCCTTTAAAATTCAAACTTTTTGATTGAAGGAGGAGAGTTTTGAGCTTTTGTTTTCAATTGGATGTTGAAATTCCTGAGCTTTTTGTGTTTCTTTTGAGTGTACAGGATTATTTGAATGCGAAGTTTAAGGAGACTGGACATAGCAACATGTACTTTCCTCAGGTTTGTTTTGTGGGAGCCTTTTCTCTTTATTGGACTGTTGAATGCTACAAATGTAGGGCTGTGATTGAGTTGAGTGGAGTGTTATGATATGTGGGTTTGGTTTGTTTAGGTCACTTTGAGTTAATGAAGTACTTTAGTTAGATTTGTCCACCTTTTGAACATGTTTAGGTTAATGTTGAGGTTTTATGACACAAAATGATCAAGGTAATATAAACAAGTTATCATGATAATGAATATCAGGATCCATTTGTATTTTTTGTTTCATTAGAAATGCAGCAAAGCAGCATGCTTTAATATGAATTTTTAAAATCAACTCTTAAAAGCATATATTTTGTGGTCATGGACATTTTGAGCCGAGTATTGTATCATTTGAGTTTGTTTGTGAATGATGTTGAATTTGAATTATGTGATTAATTCGGTTTGTTTTGCATACAAAAGAGTTTGTTTACGATGTTTTATTGTGACAAATCCAAGCTGTGCTGTAGTAGCATGGTTTGTTTTTACAATTGCAACTGTATGTGTTTTCTGTGGATGGGGTTTTTGTTTCAGTTTGTCCTTAATACTTATAACGGTAATGTGTGCTGCAGTTTATACCATTCTCTTTTATTGAGAAAGAAGCTAGTCATGTTGAGGGGTTCAGTCCAGAATTGGCTCTTGTAACTATTGGTGGAGGAAAGGAACTTGAAGAAAAACTTGTGGTAACATTTGATTTTGTTTAGTCGTGGAAAATTAATGGTTGATGAAAAATTTATGTTGCTTCATTTTCATGAAAAAAACATGACCTGAGTTTTGGCTTTGATTGTTGCACTTTTTGAGGTTGTGGCAGGTTCGACCCACTAGTGAAACCATAGTGAATCACATGTTTACTCAGTGGATTCATAGTTATCGTGATCTTCCTCTCATGGTAAACCAGGTAAAAGTTTGGTTACCCATTGCAAATAGTTTCCAGTCATGGAGGGTTTGTTATGTACAACTGTTCCTCTTTTTTTCTTTTTTGTTTTTTTTTTTCATTTCCTCCTCTTAGTATTTTTTTTCCCGTTTCAGTGGGCAAATGTCACAAGATGGGAGATGCGCACAAAGCCGTTTGTGAGGACTCTTGAATTTCTGTGGCAGGAGGGTCACACAGCTCATGCAGATCCAGAGGAGGCAGAAAAGGAGGTTTGCATCTTATAGAACTGTAGGATTCTTCGCATCTTATTCACACTGACATTAGTGTTAAATGGGTTTTCGGTGCTGAATTGCAGGCATTGCAGATGATTGACGTCTATACAAAATTTGCTTATGAGCAAGCTGCAATACCTGTTATTGCAGGTAGAAAATCAAAAGCAGAAACTTTTGCTGGTGCTGATAGGACATATACAATAGAGGCTATGATGGGTGATCGGAAGGCATTACAGGCTGGAACTAGCCACAACCTCGGGCAAAACTTTTCTCGGGCTTTTGGAACACAGGTATTTTACTCAGAAGTTAATAGATAAGATTATTTCAGAGACTTTCTGCGAGTTGCTACCAGCTGAGTGTTTTGTTGCTCCATTTCTTACAAGATACCACGTGAATACATAGAAAACCCAACAGTTTAATATTGGAAATCTTTCATTGAATCCTTTTTAGTGAATTATCAGCTAATTTCTGTGAATGAATCTACTGAAAATGGATTCCCCTGGTGGCTTCAAGACCATCACATGCAATGCTTTTTGTCAGAGCACAACTATGGGAAAGGGGATAAACAAATGTTGCAAACTCAAGATTTTATTTAGACTTTTGCATGCATCCATGCTTATTCTGTCACGCGTTAAAATATACCATCCATTGCATGCTCCTATATGAAGTGGGCAGTTGGTGATTTCTGAGTTTTAGACTTTATGAGCATCTCTGGCAAGTGTCTTAGCTAAACTCAGGGGCAGCACAACAATGATCACCTCATATGGACCAGCATTTTGCACTCTTAACATAGGTGTGATTGTTTAGGTTGTTTACCTGCTATGCCAATTGTCTTCATAAAGTATACATAAACATCACTAAAGGTTGGTCACTCTTTTATGCTCACCTTGCTACCAATAAATCTAATGCCCTGCACTCTTGCTTATTCTTTGACTATCTGCATTTGGATGCATGGTTGAGTGGTTGGGAATTTTCCTTTGTTTAACCAACTAAAGTGTAGTTCATTTTTTTGGGTGACTGTCTAGACAGCTTTGTCCTGCTGTTTTATCTTAGATATTATTGAATACTGGACTTTGTTGATTTTCAGTTCTTTGTTATTGGCTATTTCATTTTTTTTCTTCAATATTGTTTCATGTTTTCTTTTTAAGCCTCCAGGTAATTATCTCCACTATCTAAACTGAAATTATGTCCCTTTACAGTTTATGGATGAAAATGGAGAGAGGCAACATGTGTGGCAGACATCATGGGCTGTCAGCACCCGCTTTATTGGTGGTATTATTATGACCCATGGAGATGATTCTGGTCTAATGCTACCCCCAAAAATTGCACCAATACAGGTAATTGTGTATTACTATTATTGATTTCTTAAGTTAGTGTATATGTTTTTGTTATTGTTGTTGTCAATTTACATGCATTCGAATCAAAGGTACTCTGGTACTTGTCAGGAATCTTTCAATTTTATGTACTTGATCTAAAAGGTAGAGATGTCTCATTCTGTTAAGTTTGTTGTCACTCTCTTTTGTGGTTGTAATATATCAGCGCAACCCAGGGGTGTGGTTGCTGTGTTCAGGTACTTAGACAAACAATCTTTTGTCTATTGGAGAAAAATCTTTCATCTGGACAATCTATGCATAATTATTTGGTTTCAGTCTTCTGATGAGTGCTTGTATGAAAGTAAAGTTTGAGTTTCCGAGTTGCCATTTTCTCATTAAATAGATAACAGACAACTTGTTTTCTGATTTATACTATCATTTCAATTTATTCTTCATATCTCTGCTGCATCCTTCCAGGTGGTGATTGTGCCAATCTGGAAAAAAGAGGATGAAAAAACGGGAGTACTCAATGCAGCATCTTCTGTAAAAAAAGTCTTGCAATCTGCTGGTATCAAAGTTAAGCTCGATGACACAGATCAGAGAACCCCAGGATGGAAGTTCAATTTCTGGGAGATGAAGGTCTTTCCTTATTTTTGTTTTAAGTAGATGAACAAAAGAAGAAAAGTGATCAGTCATTAATGATTTATATCCATAATTAATTATGACTTGCATGAAAGGTAACCAAATGAGTCTCAATCATTAAAGCTTATGGTATAATCTGTCAAAAAGAATCTCAATTGGCCATGTCTTCTTGTGCCTGATGACATGCGCATGCCATTGTATGACTTGTGCAATATGTTGGACCTGATCCTCATTTGTTTTATAAGAAAAATAGTTTCAAACATCTTTGATCATAAAAAGAGACCCTTTGAAAAGTGTGGAACAGCACCTTTATCTTTTCATGTAATTCTATATAATACCTTGGTTCTAATAGGGAGTCCCTATGAGGATTGAAATTGGTCCTCGAGATGTTTCAAGTGCAAGTGTGGTCATATCTAGGAGAGACATTCCTGGAAAGCAAGGAAAAGTGTTTGGAATATCCATGGAGCCTTCAATTTTAGAAGCTTATGTCAAGGACAAGTTGGATGAGATCCAGTCATCTCTTCTGGGAAGGGCAACATCATTTCGGGATAGGTGCATTCTCTTGCTCTAACATTTATGTGCAGTGGAGGCTTAGTTATTAATTATGTGTGAGCTCTGCTTTTCAATGTAGTCATCTATTATCACTTTTCAGAATTATAGCATAATCTTATGACATTATTGCACAATTACTTACATGCAAGTTATCTCTTGGTGACAGAATTTGCTTATAAACATTGAACCCGGCACCCCCACCACAATAAAAATGCTAATATTAATGCCTTGCTCACTGTTCATGTCCTTTTTTTATGGACTTTGCTTTGATATCAAGGCAGTGATGGCACCCATAGGACTTCTGATGAGAAAACAGGTTGTCAGATAATGTGAAAATAAGTTGACATTTTCAAACATGTGATGCATAATCGTCAAGACAGACCATCCTGTCAGAAAGAAAAAGAATGCCAGCATGATTAATAGGAAGTGATGAATTGCATTTTATCATTGTGCAATTTTGATAGTGTCCCTCACGTGAGTTCAATTCAATTGGGCTTTTTTTTCTTGTGTTGTTGTGTACTGATTCCAATATTGAAAGCCAACTGTTTTTGAAGTCCATCAGATTCCTGTACTCGCAAAACCATCTGATATTATTTCGACGTTCTCTTGCAGTAACATTGTGGACGTGAGCTCATATGATGAACTCAAAGCGGCAATAACCCTTGGTAAATGGGCAAGGGGTCCGTGGTCAGCTAGGTATTATTTTGTGATGCTTTTGCTCCTGCGCGTAAGTAGCATACTGGCAGACTTGCATGCATGTCTAATACTATGTTGTAATTGTTGACTGTAGTGATGCGGATGAACAAAGAGTAAAAGAAGAAACAGGGGCAACAATTCGGTGTTTCCCCTTTGAACAGCCTCAAGGGACCAAAACATGCTTGATGACTGGCAGCCCAGCAGAAGAAGTTGCAATTTTTGCAAAATCTTATTAAGTATTGTCCCCGTCAGTCAGATGTTCAAATGGTCTCACTTGGGAGAGCATTTACCCATGGTAAATTTTGTCATGGCATCCTGTTCTTCCTTGTTTCAGTGATTTTTATTATTAGATTGACTAAAGCAATGTGTCATATCAATTATATTGAGCTGTTAAAGCTAGGTCTTCTTGTCATATGTTCTTACCATATATGAAAGAGATTTGAGAAAGGGGAAAATTTTTTGCTTTAGGTGGTATAGACAGATCTCCCAGATAACCTTAAGATTTGGTTTCCTGTGTGAACTGTTTCCATCTCAATCAGAGAGCAGAAGAAGTTGAAGAATTGGACTTCAAATATCATTTCTGTATCCTCTGCAAGTAGATTAGCTATCTGATTAAATTTATTTGGAAATGTCAACTTGCTTTGACTTGTAACATGGTGAAGTGCTAGTTTAGGTTGCGACTGCCACATATGGACCTGGTGTATATACTACATGTGTGCAACTTGGATCTGTAATGCACATGAGGTGTAGATATGTCAACTGGATGGATTATTGTTTCATCACTTTTGCTAGAGCTCTTAGCACTCTATCAATTGTTAATAGCAGCATTCTTGTGGAGAGGGTCAACAGTTAGAATACTGTGCTGGAGGAATCCTAGGGCATTCACGTCTACATTTCTGCCCAGATCAGGACAGCTGAAGTTCATCACATGCTGTCTGGTTCAAAGGCATGTGATGGACAACAATGGTTTAGATCCGGGCAATCGTGTCGGTCGATTGTTCTCGTTATTTTCCTAGCGTGCCGCATATCTCCCTAACCCATCTCTAGCACCATTAACACTCATAGGAGTGTTAATATCCCCACCAAGGGTTTCTAATCTTGTTCTTGTGGTCGAATCCTAATTGAACTGGTCTCTTGCAAATGAGTGCTTACTATTTTTACAGCTAATTTGGAAACCCTGCATCCAATGCTGAAAAGGACGTTGATTTTTTCAATGTTTTGGATTGGACATTATAATATCCCAGTATATTGTGATATCTGATCTAAAATGTCGAGAACATTTATGAATTTGTTGAAATATTTTCAAGTTAGTTGTAAAAATCCCAAGCACCTACTTCGAAAAGGAAAGAACAAAAAAAAAAAATGGATGAAACAGTCTGGATGGCTAACAAAATGGGCAGAACGAAGGGATAAGCTTGAGAAGATGTCACCAAAGGCCATCATCATCATCATCTTCAACAAGCATAACGACTTTGTCTGGTCAAACCCTATGTGCTAAGGAGTAGGTGGGACACGATAACACCCCCCCCACCATCCTCTCTTAAAAAGCGTGCTGCAACACTCATGGTGTCTTAACATCGCCACCACTAGATTTTGGGAAGGGTGGCATCTTTCTCACCATTGGACTCGCCCAAAGAGCATTCACCACAGCAGTCAACATGAAAATATTACCGATAATTTCGGGCAATTAGCATATAAATTTTAAAAATAAATGAATTAACACGGCAATTTTTTTTTTGTTGAGAAAATAATATATTTTTACTTGTCATGATTTAGAATCATGACATGTATTAAATAGTGCTATAACTAATTGATATCAATTAATTGTTGTTTAGATTATTTAGATGGAGTTTGGTAGAAGTTGTTGGCTTTTATCCAATTTATACTCAAATAAATTTATCTAAACTTGTTGTGAAAGCTATTTTAATCCAGCCACCTGTTGTAAGATGGATCTGAAGTCAAGTTGTTTTAATGCTATCACATAACATGAGAAATCTAGAACATTAAAAAAAATTATAACAAATAGAACCATTGATTAAAAAAAATATATTTTAATAGTTAACATTTCATGACATGATATTTTAGAAAATTTATGGTGGTTTTCTTAAACATAATTAAAGGGTGTTTGTTATTGCAGTCAAAACTAAGTTTGTCTAAATTTTGAAAAATAAATTATTTAAAATTAAATTTTTAATATTTTTAGATTGTTTTGTTGTGGTAATATTAAAAATAAATTTTAAAAAATAAAAAATATTATTTTAATATTTTTTCAAATAAAAAATAGTTTAAAACGTAAATTTTACCTTTCAAACATGTTCTTTAATAAATAAAATATATAAATTTTTAAAAAAATTATATTTGACTTGTCGTACTATAGCAATAGTTAGTAAAAATATGTTATTTAACCCAATTTTTTTTTTATATGTTATTTAACCTAATTTTTTTTAAAAAAATGTTATTCTACTTTTTTTTAATTAATATGCTAATAAAAAAGAAAACCAAGTATTACAGTATCCGTCTGGATGTGTAGCATTGCTTTTAATTTAAAGGTGTCAGTGAGCAAATAAAGCCCACCTCAACTTGTTCCTTCTTGAATATGCAGTTGTTCCTAAAATTTACCGGGTAAATAAAGAATCATTATAGCGTCCGGTCAAATTAAATTAAATTGGGTTATTTATTTTAATAAAAAATATATTATATTATTTTTAATTTAGTCCAATTAATTTTGGCAAAATTATTCAAATTACTCAAAACTCAGTAAAATCATTTGAATTTTATCATGTTAATGTTTTTTTCAATTAAATTTAAAATTTGGGTTAGATTTCTTAAATCTAAAAATTGAATAACCATGTTTACATTAAGTAAAGATAAAGTTCTTTTTTTTTTTTTTCTATTATTTGAGACCTGAGATAAATATTTGTTGAGTTAGATCAAATGAAATTATTGTTTTTAAATATGTAATATGTGTTTGATATTGGGGTAGTTTATATAGTTATGATTTTAAAAATTAAGTTTTTTTTTTAATTTATTCCTTTTTTTTAAAAAATAGATTTTAAAAAATAAATATTTGGTTAAAATTATTATGAGATAGATTCTTACATGTAAAATTAAAAAAAAATAGATTTTTATAGATTAAAAAACATATTATTTTAATTTCTATAAAATCAATATTTAAAATGTAATTATATAATTATTTTACTAACTAAATAATTTTTTTTAATTTGACAAAAAGAAAAAAGAAAAAACAGAAAGTACTGTGGTATCAAAAGATCAAAATAAGTCAGCCAGATTGGCAGCGATGGTGAAGATGTTACCATCAAGGACATGATCCTTGATCTATGTTGACGAAGCAGAAGGGTTTTGTCTGGATAGAATGCTGAAAGGGGGAGATACGATGTGGAGAGGAGTAGGTAGGATTGGAGTGCCATAGAAGAAAAATGGGTCCATCTTGGCCGTCCATGATGGTAATATGGCAATCAAGGCAGTCCATCTGATGACGTGGAAGGATCAGGTGCGATTGAATTTGTTGGAGAAGAAGGGAGAGGAACCTTGACCTTTTCAATTATGGTGGGGTTCTTGGCGTGGAATAAAAGTCTTAACGTGCGGGTCCCATTTGGAAAGAAAATATATTGGAAAATTAAAAAGAAAAAAAACGAAGAAAGGAAGGTATCGAATTAATGAAGGCGGCAAATTGCAGTTTGGTGACGCAAAGAACTTTCCTTTTCTTTCTTCTTCCTACCCTCTTCCCTTCTTCTACTTTTCCTTTCTTATTACATCACGTATCAACCGAATAAAAAAATAAAAAATAAAAAATAAAAAATAAGTTATAGTAATGTTGTTTTAATTATTTTTTTTTTAAAAAAACTAGTGAGTTTTTACCAAATTAATAAGATTACAAGTTAACTCGAGCTTTTTACAATATCTATTTGGATTTTTTTTTTATGAAAATTTAAATTAGATTTTAAATTGGTTTACTAAGATCATTCAGATATTATAATAATATTTCTCTTTTTATTTATATTATTTGTATTTTTTCCTTATAGAGCATGTATTATCGATAAAATATTAGCAAATTTTTTTTTTTAAAAAGGAGAGAAATTGCTCAAACAATGGAGCCTTGTTTGAATTTGATGTTGCTGGGATGATTGATAATGCATCTTATTATTGGCCCAACAACAACAGAAATAATAATAATTTTAATTTTCTCTGTCCTTTATTGTGAGGAAATTCCCTGGATGAAGAGATTATTAAGATTGATGACATGTAGTTGGTACTTTAAATTGATGTTTTAATTAACATTTTCCTTTCCAACAAAGCAAGTGCACGACTTGTCGTGTGTGTTTTATGTCATCTGTAGGTTTTGAAAAACTTGAAGCCGCCTACAGTTCTTGTTAATGAATCATTCTACATAGTAATAAGACTTGTTTAAAATCCACCTAACAAAATACTTATATTAAATAAATTAAATTTGGTCAAAGATAACCAGCTCGTTAAGACTAAAAGAAGTTAATTTTAGCTCTTTTGGTGAAATCATAAAACATTAGATTAGTTCAAATAAATTATTTTTATTAAAATTATTGTATTTTTTTTATAGGATATTGAATAATTAAAATCTCGGTTGAGTCGAATAAATTTAATTAAGTTAATATCTTATCTAATTAGTTAAAAGAATTAACCCAAAGCATATTCTAAATCTTAAAATTTTCAACTAATCCATCTAGCTGTATTTAACAACAATCGTAATTGTTAATATTTTTGTTTGGGCCTTGATCTTTCAAATTGAACTTTAGATGATGGGCCGTGACTGGGCTTGATGTCCCATCGATCACCGTTGATTTGTTTAAACAAAAATCTAAGACGAATATTCGATAAGAATCCGGCGAAGTAGGAAATTTCGCAAATAAAGAAACTGGAAGATGCCGTGCCCGTCACCCTCACCAAAAGTCAAAATTGTTCCTTTGTCCCCTCCCTCACTATTTTGACTCTTGACCTTTTGCATTAATTACTCTGCCTGTACATCGTCATCAAGCATGAAAGACAGTTTGACACAACCTTCTCTGTTCCTAGTTTTAGATATATTTTTTTTAAAATTATTTTTAATTTTAAAAGTATTGATAGATGGTTTGGTAACGTTATAATGACTGTTTTTATTTTTTATTTATAAATATATTAAAATAATATATATTTTTTATGACATTAATAAAAATTAATTAATTTAAAATAAAAAAAATTATTTTTACAAAATTACTTTTGAACATGAATTTAGATCTTAATGCTTAAATTCATAAATAGATTTAATTTTTAACACAAAAATTTATGAAGTAAATCCTATTTAAAATAAAACACAAAACCTACAACAAATCCAAAGATTTCTCACTTAATAAACAACAAAATATTCTCAAAATCCCAACCATACAAACACAAAAAGGCCAAAAGCCTCCAGCCTCCTCTGCATTCCATGGCTACCAATGAAGGAGGGCATTACAGTCATTTCACGAAAATAATCAAGGGCAGTTTGGGTATAAAGTTGAGAATAAAATGGGGTCGAGGTCGACAGATAGGGCTTCCGTGGCGTTCATCTAAAGTTTTTCTTAAAGCCAAGAAAATTTGGCTTCCTTCTCAGAAAATACCCGAATTTTCTTCACTGGCCGGAGATTGAATCCCCGTCGTCGATCGGATTCCGGCATTGGCTTATATTCCATCTTTACGGAAGACACTTCAAGAAGAAGAAGAAGAAGAATAGAATCTCTTTGAAGATTTTGCTGATCGGAGGAGACGACCAGGATATTACTATTACTATATTTATCATTTGCTTCGAGAAAATTGAGGAGTTGTAGGAGGCGGCGGCGGATATTTTGATGACTATTAAAGGAAAACAAAAGGATTATTTATAAAACGAAAAAAAAGGTATTATTTTGATTAATTTCTACGATTTGCTTGTTTTATTACTGGAGATTAATTTCTCTGGTTTTGATCTTGATCGAGACGGATTTGAGTAAAGAGGAGATTAGATCAGGAGGTGGGGAAGGCAGATCTACTGTATAGAGTGCAAGATTGCGGGAAAGAAGGGTTCTTGAATTAGGGTTTGTTTTGTTGTTGCAGTGATTTATGGAGTGATATGAGTAAGAATTGATGTTTTGTATGTCCTGGAATGATTGCGTAAACTCGCTGGATTTTTGGAATCTGCCGGCGAAGGCTGTTTTTTTTGCTGGATTTTGGAATCTGCCGGAGAAAGTGAGATTTTGTTTTTGTTGTGATGTGTGTTTCCTAGAGTTACTGATGATGGGCTCTTCTGTCCGTGTTGATTTCTTATCTCTTGTTTTTTATGGTATTGGATCTGTCCAATCTCCTTGTTTTTCGCAAATCAATCAATCCCAGTGTTATCCTGCTTTGGAAGGAGCAAAGGATATACGGGTTTGTTCTTGTAGGGTAGTTATTTGTCTAAATCTGACAAACAACAGGATCTGAAGAAGTGAGCCCTGTTGTTTTTGGTTGAGATTAGAAGATGGGTTCTTCATTTTTTCGATGCTATTTGGACCAGGCACAAGTTGATTAGTGTTTCTAGCAAGTAGATTTATTGTCTTGTTTTGTTGTCACATGTTTTAGATACATTAAGGATGAAATACTACTGTCTCATGTCCTGTTTGTGTGACTTCTTCTACTTGATTATCTTATTACATACAAAGAAGAGCTGCAGCAAAGCTATATAGAATCTGAGCTGAGGGAGTCTTTGCAATCCTTCAAAACTGTTTAACACGATCTGCCTGAAGGTCTCGTTATCAGCTTTGAACTACATGGCAGTGTGTTGAAATAGCTGTTCTGTTCTTGCTGAAATCCGTATTGATTTGAGTTGCTGATGTTGTTTTCCTTGTTTTGCAGGCAAGAAGGGCAGAAACATTTTAGAGGTTTGGATCTTTCAGTGATTATCAGAAGGAAATTCTTTCTGTCAAGATTGGGGGAATCAGGGTAAGTTCTGGGATTTTCCAATGTTTCCACATCCATATTTAAAACTAATGTGTTGAATGTTAGATGGTGGTAATGCAAGAACACCAGTAATGATGAGCAGGGACTTGTCATTATAAATTGGTGTTTAATGTGGCTTGCTTTTTGGAATTTGGTAGGGTGTGTGTGATATTCGTATCATACCAGTATGTATATGGCTGATGATTTGTATTTTTTACAGGCTAAATCCTCTTCCACTCCTGTGACCAGTAGGAAGCAAGGAGCCACGGCGTCCTGCAAGAATTTGGGTGGTGGATCATCAGTTGATGGCCTAGAAATCATAGGATCTGCTAGCATGATGAGTGCAGTAGGTCTAGAACTTACGAATTTTATAGATCCTGATTTGACTTGGAAGACATTTACAAAAGGCCACAGGAGTACGTCAAGGCGTAAGCCAGTTGTTAGAAGCTTTAATGGGAAGCCAAAGCTATCAGATGAGAGTACCAGAAATATGGATGACATGACGGTTTCAGATAATGAGAAGGTAAATATTACACTACTTTGTTTGCACTTGTATCTAATTGTTCTTGATTGATGTGCCTCCATCCTGTGTGAGGGTTTTTAACATTGGTTCTCTGCATGGCAGCATGGTGTGGCTGTTCTTGGCCGCCGCTTCAGTGGAAAAAATGAGAAAAAAGAGCATGTACCCATTAAAAAACGAAGACATACAGCCCAGGGTCCTCCACAACCTTCTTGTACCACATCTCCATGCTTTGAAGTGGTTGAACTTAATTCAAGTGGGAAACGACGACGTAGAGTAACTGATGCTGCTGTGCCAAGTAAGCTCAATTTGAAGACATCAGAGGTCCATGATAAGTTTGATTACAGTGATGACTTCTCGGGCATTGAGATACTCGCAGCTGTTGCTTGCAACAATGGTATGATTTATGACGCTGCTCGGGATGAAGAAAGTTCAATAATGGAAGAATCAACACGAGAAGGAGTGGGCTCATCTTCTTCTGCAGTTCCGTTCGAAGAAACTGTTGCATCCCCAAAAGATATGGCTGATGAAGATAGACCAGATGCCTTTCAAAATAGTGAAGTTACAGTTTTGCATACTTCTGCTGGTACCAAGGATAGCGGAACAGGAGAAGGATCTCTATTGTCACGGGATGAAATGTTGAATTTGGACTTGAATGTTACCTGGGAGCAACCTTGTGATACTTCGATCTTTGATTTCAGTGAAAATGATTTACAAAGTTGTGAGGTTAAGCCTGAAGCCTTGGAACAGCAAAACCCTCCTGACAGAGTGGTTTTGTCAGATTTACTTGGGGATACATCCGTTGATTTGATAGGCTTGTCTCTTGGGATATGTGAACCGATTAGAGAGGAACCTGAATCTGAAGCTTGCTCCCTCCATGATGAAAAACACGAAGAATGTTTTCTGTCTCCATCTGGTAATGCCCTGGAACCCTCCATTTGTGATGTTGCCAATGCAGAAACTTCAAGTCAGGCTGTTTATGGGGATGAATCCCTAGATCATCCATCGTGCGATACACTTCCTAGCCTTACTCTCAAGCAGTGTTCAGAAATGCGTTCATCAGATGAACAAGTTATAAAAGTTTTGTCTAATGAAAGTGTGCAGGTTGAGTCATGTAATGTTTCTCCTCACCATCAACCTAACTTAGAGAGAGTTCCTAGTGAGATTGATCTTTCAATCTCAAATGATAACGGAGAGAATTCTCAGATAGCAACCTGCCCACATGAAGATGGGAAGTTAAATACAAGTAGCTTGGAAAACTGTCCACCAATAGGACCTGCGTGGCCTGGAGTTGAATCTGGAGGTCGAGAAGAGGAATCAGGTGACCGGCAGTATTCGCCTAATAGAAGTGATATGTATGCGCCCTGTTTGTCTTCTGAGAAAGGCCAACCTGTGATGGAAGTGGATGCCAATGGAACCAATGAGGCTTCTGCTGCCAATAAACCAGAAGCTCATTCTCCAGTGCAAGCTGGGTCTGAGGAATTGATGCAGAAGTCTTCTGCAGACTCTACTGTCACTCCTGGAGATGCATGCGGAACACATGGTAATGGTTTTACAAGTGGCTCAGCTAAGGTCAATATGGAAGAACTGGAAGATGACAGCTTTGAATCAGATGTTTATCAAGCTGATAAGGTTCACATAGTTGGTATAAACGGTTTAGAACTTCAGGCTGGTTATGATTCTCCGTTCGAGGATGGGGAGTTGAGGGAATCTGATGCACAGTATTGCTGGGATGAAAATGGGGAGGATGGTGAAGTCGAGCAGGTGGACTATGGGTCTGAATGTGATGAAGAAAGACTCTGTGTCTTGGATAATGAGAAGGAAATGAAGGTTGAGAGAGGTTCCAGTTCGGGATCTGATTATGTTAGTAGAAAAATTGGACAATGTGGGTTGGGAGATTCTCTGAGAGATGACTTGCTTATCCCAAAGAGAAGAACTTCGTATGTCACTATTGACAAGGATTCCCTGTCCGGGGTGGTTGGATCAAAGGCATCCAATAGAGATTTCCTGTCGAGCATTGAGGAGTCCAATGCCATATTTAGGAAGCATCGTACACTTAGGAGCAGGTGAATTATTGATTCTTTATCAGTTTTACATGCCTGATTTTTTCATCATAAATTACTTTGTTCTAGCTGCTGATTTGTGCTTATCCTGATATTTCAGAGCCAACAGTTTTTATAATTTATATCATCGAGATGAAAGGGATGCAGGTTCCCATAAATTTATGGGAAGGGACAGGGCTGTTCCTCAAACACGTGGCAGAAGTCCTGGAGGCCATCGCTTTGTCAATGATGCACCAGGCTACTGTGACTCAGAAAGGCGCCATTTTTGTACTTATCGTGGCAATTACACTTCTGGCCCTTCCAGAACTAGAGGTGGTTTTGATAGCCGCAGATATGTAATAACCTCAGACCGTGCAGTCTCTGAAGGAGCAGGGTTTGCGGGATCTGACAGTCGTGCCCGCAGGCGATTTGTTAATCCTTCTTCAAACAGTTCATATGAACGGATCACGAGGAGGAGATCACCTGCCAGCAGAGATGATTTATACCGTATGCATACAGGAACGCAGCCTGTGAGAGATGGTAGCCCAGTCAGGAGTGGGTTTAGAAGATTTCCAAGAGGGGCTGCTACAGGAGGCTTGAGAGGGGAATACCACAGGCCAACGCCCGAGGACAAGATTGAATATTCTAATCGTTATGCACCGCGGATGCTTAGGAGAGAAAGAAGCATCTCACCCCTATGCAGAGGACAACCAAGCTACCCCTTCTCACACAAGAAATCTCGGTCAAGATCCAGAAGTCGCTCTCCTTCATATTTAACTAGGGACAGAAATGAGGCTTCAAGGCTTCGTAGCAGGTCTCCAGATTTTAGGACTGATGCTAGGATGGATAGAGTGAGGTTGCCATTTCAGAAGCGTATTCCAGCTGATTTTGAAGAGGGGTTTATCCCCACAAGAAGAAATCACTTTTCACAGCATAATCCCAGATGGTTTGATGATCGAAATGGTGGTTTAGATAGTTTCAGGGGAAGAAAATCACCTGTGAATATGTTCCGTTCAGATCAAAGATTTGATTCAGTGCGGACCATCCAGAGATTGGATTCAGAGGATCAGTTCAGAGAGATGATACGATCCAGAAAATTTAATGATATGGGGAGCGCTAGCAGGGGAGGTGAATTTGACAGCAGTGATGATGGTAGGAGAAAGCATAATAACAAATTTGAGATTGTTCAGCGAGTGAGACGAAATGATACAGATGGTGGTCTGCGGCGATTCCGGGTTAATGCAGAAGATTCCTTGGTGGCTAATAATGTTACTCCTAACTGTGATGATGGCAACAGAATTACCGACAGAAGGCCTGGAGAGGTCCTTAGAAGGGATGGTGAAGAGTAGTTTATTTGAGATATCACCCAGAAGAGCGAAAACTTTGCTTTGGGTTTATCTGATGATAGATGGGGGTTTTTTCCTTCCTTTTCTTTCGTTTATTGTATAAACATTTCAAGTTTTGGTAGGAAGTATCTCAATTCCATCTTTTTTTCCCTACTGGTCGTGCATGTGAGGGAGCACTCTCACGAGTTGTATTTTCCCTGGCAAGACACTGCTTCTTCCTTTTCTTAGGGGTTAGACTATGCATTTATTATTTTTTTTTTCCTCTTTCCATGTTTTTTTTCTCATCCTTTACCTAATTTTTGTCCACAAGCCAACTCTGGCTGTTGTAACCTCAGTTTTGAGGTCATTAAGGTATATAGTGATCAATGGAACTCAGAAATGGTTTTTGGTTTTCTTTTGCTGATCAGTAACCATGAATCTTTCGCCTCTCTCGTAGCATGCAGTCACTGGCCAACTTTTGTTTCTGATTATTTATTACGTACAAGGCTAAGAGTAAAATAACCCTTCTCGTTCTCTTTCGTTTATTGGGGGAGAGAGGGAAGGCAGTGCTTGATGTTGAGTGAAGTCCACTGTTTCTTGCTTTTGCTAGAGGAATAGTGGGATACAGTTGGATTTGAGGCTCCTATCTTGGAAAAAGGACATGCACATGCAGTAGTGTTTGATTTTCTGCACTTGTTCCGTCTCGATCAGTTTCAAAGAACTTGAATTCGAAGTCATATAGTTCTTGCTTTTGCTCGAGTAATAGTGGGATACAATTGGATTTGAGGCTCGTCTGTTTAGGAAAAGGACAGGCACAGGCCGCAATGTTTGATTTCAGGGGCTTGTTTTGTCAGAGAAAGAACTTCAATTCAAAGTCAGAGAAAGACAACTTGGCACCTCGAAATTCTCATGCTTTAAATATTTCCTTTTCCTTCAATTCTAAGGAATCCATTTAATCTGGTGTCTTGATGGCTAAGTTGATGCTCATGTGCTTCCTCTTTCAAACTTGTATTAATATCCCAGAAGAAGAAGAGTCGATTTGCTATAGAGACTGCATATGTTTCTGTTGCAGCAAAGCTTTCGAGCTTCTGTTTATCTTCAGACATGAGTCATGGCCAATGGGCAAATTGGGTTCACTCAGACTTCAAAATGGTATGAACTTTCCTTCCTTTTTTTTCTTTTCAATATCCTTCAATTTGCTACCACTCAATTACAAACCATAATTAGAGTTTGATCCTAGTGTTATAAGAATAAGCTTGGCAGGTGAGGCATGGACCAGGCCGAGATAGTGAAAAACTTGGATATTTTTTAAAATAAAATGATATCGGTTGGGTTTTTTTAAAAATCTAAAATTGTAAATTTATGTTTACTTTTTTCTTAAAAATACAAAATGATAGTTTCATGATTAAAAAAAATATAGGTTTGGTTGACCTGCTGATCTAGGAATCATTCCTCTTGACCCGTGACTGGAACGGTAGGTCAATTCTTGAGTTGATGATATTTAACCAAAACACTGAAACAACTTTTGAAAGTCGTAGAGCTATTGTGCGGTGTGATAAACTCACTTTTATAGTTTAGCGACGAAAAGAGACAAGGATTTATAATTTACAAATTTCTCGAATAGAATTGTTCTAAATCACCAGCTAAAGCTGATGGACTCAAAATGAAGATTATCTGCTGAAAAAGATGAACAGACTGCTGCCACTTCTTGCCTCATCGTCCCCGGTCCGCTAACATAAACTCCTACATTTTCCTCCTTCAATTCTGATAATATTTCTGCAAGAATCCAAAAATTTATATCCAAAGGAAACATGATTTACATATAAACAAATCTGTTTGTTAGAAGTTTGTAAATTCACTCATGGGAGGCAAGAACTGCTTACTTTTCAGATTTGGCCTTCGCCCGAGCTGCACTGTGGTGGCTTGACGAAGAGATTGGTGAGGAAGGCTTTCTAGTTCTGTTTCATACAACAACGAAGCAGGTGTTGACATATCTGTGGTCCGAATTTGATTTAGTTCCTTAGCATTTTCTCTTTTGTTCCATAGAAAAGCTGCAGAGGCAGCAATTGTTATGGCTACACACACAAATAACATGCCGAAAGCTGAACTTGCTGGCATTGGATACTTCATGTTGGTATTGTGGTCGATTGGGAATATGTAGAATCGTGTGAGAAGGCCAGTCAACAGAAGGAAAATGATAAAAGAGGAGGAGATTATCACGCTGAGCCACAGCCAGCTGTTAGGGCCTAATACTGCAGAAACTGGTGCATCAGATGGATTAGGCTTGAACAATATTGTTCTAATAGAACTCTGGTCCACTGTTTTTGGCTCTGTCTCTTGGGTTATGTAGGCGTCAATTTGCAGCTGCAATCGAGAGAGGTCAAGAGTGGTCCCTGAAACTGGGAGAAGAAGTTCAAGCATGGCGAGATTGGCATATTTCTTGAATGCACATATAAGGTGAATCGCTGGAGTCTTGCTGCCTGTTGTGTTGGATTTAAAGATGATCTCGCGGATGATGGAGATGAAAGGAGTCACGCCACTTCCACCACTCACCAACACTAGCATCTCATACCTGGGACAATTTTTTCTATGTTAATTTAGCTGCCCCAAAAATTTCAATCTTGATATATAGATTCTGCTAACATTTGATTACCTCATAAAATTGGTTGAAGGAGGGCCACATGGTCCTTCAATAGAGACCTCAAGCCTGTTAGTAGGAGAAGGGGAGGACAGAATCTGATACAACTTGTGAGACCAACTTCCATCGCATTTGATGACAACGCTTAGCTTGTCGGAATCCATATTGCTGTTGGAGGTAACAGTAAAGGGATGCCATTGTATCCTGGAAATGCTAGGCACGTTTATGAATGCAATGCTTGTTGGTGCATAGCTCAATCCTGGCACAACGATGAACAAAAAGAATGTCAAATAATATATCGAGTAAGTGAAAAATTTGATTGCAAAAGCTTTCAGTAACATCTAGTTACAAAATCTTGACTTCACCTGAACTCTTGGAGAAATTCAACTCTACTGTTTCAGATGGTAAAATGCGTGCTGTGACAGAACGGATTTTTTGCTGAGATTGCAACAATCTCAAATATCGATCGATCAAGAAGAGGTAGAAACCAGGAAGGATGAGGCAAAATTCAGCAAAACCAACATGGAACACATAGAAGATAACAAACACAACGTAGAGATGATGACTATAGTAGAAGAGCTCGAAGATCTTTCGCCTTATCCGTCCGAAACTCGTTGCCCACATGACCAATCCAGCAAGCAAAGCTATTTCTCCAGCCACATTGGAAACTATGAACTTGCCCCATTTGAGCATCTGCCACATTCACCATAAACAAGGTCCATAGTTTCAGTAGCTAGCACTTAACCAATACACAGTGACTTAGAGTTAGAAGAATCCATAGAATATTACCTGCAATATCTGATTTGTAAGGGACCAATAAGTAACGTAACATAAACCATGTGCAGTGAAGATGGCCATGGTAATATGACCTAGCCATATATGGTACTTGATGCTTGCCTCTGATGTGAGGCCAACATACTGCAAAACTGAAGATCCTCTAGCCACTGGAAAGAAGAGAAAGGCCAGGCAGGTGTTTCCTACAAGCCCTAGACTCAGACCTGCAGTTTCCAACTTAACTTCCCACCTGCCAAAAAGCTCAATAAATCAACCACCCTTCAAATATTAATCAAATTTTTTGTAAGACTTTAAAAACGTCGCTCTGCAAGTTGAGAAAGAAACAAGCCTTACACTTGAAATTTTTCTTGAGCAGCTTCTACTGCAGCAAATGCAAACATATCATGCATGTAAGAATACAAGGACCAAACCAATAAAGAAACAAACATGGCCATAAATGTTAGCTCTGTCCAGGTAACAATCCCAAGTGGACCTCTTGTTATCGCCAGCCGTTTCGACAATATCATCCGAGAAAACGACTTGCTATTTCAAGAAAAATTTGGTTCATTAGTTAATAACTTTCCTCAATAAAACCTTTCCATAATCAAACAATACTTAACCTTGTATATAGTTATTTACCTGGTGTTGTGATCATGATCATACTTCTTTTCGAGATGAAGATACAAGGAGGCAATGGTAGCAATGAAGAGGATAGGAAATGCACAAATCAGAATGGTTGAACCTACAAATCAAAGCAACAACATAACATAAACACACACTCTCTTCTTTTCTTCAATTTGACAACTAAAACCTTACAAAACATACCTTGTTTTCCAAGATAAGTGGAACTGGTTTTTTTCTCAACATCAGGAAACCAATTCAAGTAAAAGGTGTTAGTAGGCTTCATGAACCAAATCATCATGTACCCCAGAAAAACCACCATTAACAACAAGTTTATCAAAGCTGAAACTATCTTCATTGATGCGCCAGAAGGTCCACAACCCATCTCTTCCTATCTATCCTGGAGAACACAGTAGGACTACTTCTGGTCTTAAATGAGTCTCTATGTACTTCCCTGTTATATATAGTGAATTATACCAACATATAGATTAACAATCATTCATGCATGTTTGAACACATGTGACTCATGCCTGTCCCTACAAACTATAATATTTTAAAAAATAAGTTTCTAGCTGTGCTATTTTGTATATAATTTTTTAGCCACGGTGTTATTTTTGAAAAAACTCATATATTAGTGCAAATAGTATTGTAATCTGTGACCACAAAGTGGATGAAATATGAAGACTTTTGACCCCCGTTGTTTTGTTGTATCTTCAAAAAGCAGTGGTCATAAGCAAAGCTACTGCATGGCCTGCAATCATTTGGTTGTTTCATTTTCTTTTGTCCTGAGACATATCCTACATTTCGACCAATTCTTTTTCATTTATAATTATATCTTTTTTGAAAAAAGTACTATATATTTGATTTTTTACAGATATTTTTCTTTTGGTTTCAGTAATAAGGTTATCTTTTATAGCTACCGTGGATAAATCGAGTTAGACATCATGAGGCCGGGTCTGACTAAAAGTGTTCTAAGTATTTGAGTATTTAAGTAAAGAAAGAGAGTATAACTGTTTTTTTTAAGAATGAAAGGAATGGATTGCTACACGTTCACAACATTCTGTACATATTTATAGAAATAAATTCAAACTGAAATGCTAACTTATAATAATATATCATGCTATGATTTATTAACAAACTAACAGATAAACAAATTTCTAGAGACTATAATCTTTTATTATTGTAGAAAAAATTATAACAGAAATAAACAGAGTTTTTGAAAGCAATCTTGAAGCAAACTTCAACACTCCTCTTTGCTTTAAGAGCTATAGACTCCTATCATTTGTCTTAGAAACTCAAATTTACTTATTAGAAGTGGTTTAATAAACAAATCTGCTAATTGATCTTCAGACCTGCAGTAAATCAACTTAACATCACCATTTCTCTGCATTTCATGTAAAAAATAAAGTTTGATGTTAAAGTGTTTGGTTTTTTCATGAAACACTGGATTATGAGAGATTGCAATGGCTGTTTGATTGTCAATTGAGATCTATGTTGCTTCTTCTTCCTTTATATGCAAATCACGTAATATCTTTTGAAGCCACAGTGCTTGATTTAATATTGCTATGGCTACAATGAACTCTGTCTATGTAGTAGATTGTGCTACAATATCTTGCTTCTTAAATGACCATGAAAATATTGCTAATCCTAGATTGAAACAGAATCCAAAAGTGCTTTTCATATCATTAATGAATTCACCCCAATCACTATAACAGAAACCATGCAATCTTAACTCTTGAAACTTAAAAAAATTAATACCAAAACTTCATGTTCTTTTGATGAATCTCAGAATTCTTTTGGCTGCTCTCATATGTATTTCACTTGGACAATGCATAAAACGAGATAGAAGGTTTATTGCATGAAGTATATCAAGTATGGTTGATGTTAAATACAATAAACAACCAATGAAGCTTCTGAATTTCTCTTCATCAACTTTGGTAGTTCCATCTTCTTAATTTGTTGAATTTGTCTTTTTTATTTATTGGAGTGGCTGTTGGTTTGCAATTTTCCATATAAAATTTCTTCAAGATTTCGTTTGAATATTTCTTCTAACAAATGAATATTTCTTCTTTGCTTTGCTTGATTTCCATTCCCAGAAAAAAAACTCATAAGACCAAGATTGATCATTTCAAAAACTTGCATCATATTCTGCTTGAATTCTTCAACATGTTGTGTATTGCTTCTTGTCACTAAAAGATCATCAACATAGAGTGATATTATAAGAACATCATTGTTAATCTTCTTCACATAGAGAGTTGCTTTATATAAGCTTTTCTGAAAACTAGAACTTGTCAAATAGTCATCAATTTTGCCATACTAGGCTCTAGGTGCCTACTTCAATCCATAGAGATCTTTTTTTAATAGATACACTTTGTCCTCTTTTCCTTAAATCACAAACCTAGCTGGCTATTCAACATAAATTTCTTCTTGCAGAATGCCATTTAAGAAAGCTGATTTAACATCTAACTGGAATACTTTCTAGTTCTTATGTGTAGCAACAACAAACAAAAATATGATGGTATCCATCCTTGCTACAGGTGAAAATGTATCTGAATAATCAACACTATAAATACGAGCATACCCCTTAACAACCAGCCTAGCTTTATGTTTGTTGATGGTGCTATCTACATTCAGTTTGGTCCTGAATACCCACTTCACACCAATGATATTTTTGTTTAGTGGTCTGTCAACTAGTTCCCATGTGCAGTTCTTTTTAATCATGGATATCTCCTCTTGCATTGCTTCCTGCCATTCTAGGTTCTACTGAGCTTTTTCATAGCTTTCTGGTTCGCAGACTGCTACATTACTCCTAACATAAATGTTTTTAAGAAATCGGGCACCTCTGATTGGTGAATCATCAAATGATTCATCCTGCAATGGAGGTCTGATTTGATCTGCAAGCAACACATTTCTTTATGAGTCTTCCCAGTCCCATTATTCTTCTTCATGGAAATGAACATCCGTGGCAATGGCCATCTTCTGAGTCTGAGGATGGTATACTTTATAGGCTTTAGAAACAGTATTATAGCCAACAAAGATACCTGACATAACCTTCTTATCAACCTTGCCCCTTTTGATATGTGGAACATGAACAAAACATATACTGCCAAAGATTTTAAGAAAGCTTAGTGAAGGTTTGTAATTATATCAAATTTCAAAAGTGTCTTTTCTTACAATAATTTTGTTGGAAGTCGGTTTTGAAGAAAAATAGTTGTGTTAGCTGCTTCTGCCCAAAACATCTTTGTCAAATTCTTTTCATGTAGCATGCATCTAACTATCTCCATAATGTATATGTTTCTCCTCTCACTAGCTCCATTCTGTTCTGAAGTGTAAGGAACAGTGAGTTGATTTTCAATGAGTTTATTTTCAATGCCAGCATCTTCACATTGAAGATTGAATTCTGATGAAGTATATTCTTTACCATCGTCTGAATGAATGGCTTGAATTCTGCAGCTGCTCTGATTTTCCACATTCTTCTTAAATCTCCAAAAAATCCCAGCTACTTCTGACTTGAATTTCATAAAGAAAATCCAATACATTTTAGTGAAATCATCAATAAAGAGAGTGTAATATTGATTACCTTTAAGTGAAGGAGTGCTTAGAGGACTGACAACATCAGTATGAATTAATTAAAGTTTCTGTGTAGACCTCCATGTTGATTTTGAAAATGGTTTCCTGTTTTTCTTACCAAACTAACAAGCATTACAATTTGGTAAGGAATTAGTGAATGCAGGCACACCTTTTACAACATCATGCTGCTTTATATTGAGCATCCGTTGTTGATGACAGTATCCTAGCCTCTTATGCCATACTTCTACGTCATTTAGCTTTGTTGAAAAAGCTGCGTGCTCCTCCTCAAATGGTAGAAATGAAAAACTTTTGCCTCTCATCCTGGCTTGCAATATTTTTTGTCCAGCAACATTAAATATATATCAAGATTGATTTTCAAAAATCACCTCTATACCTTTCTCTATTAATTTCCTAACACTTAACACATTCTGATCTATACCAGGTACATAGAGAATATAAGAAATTGTTTTTGTATGTGAGTTTGTTGTGATGGCAACTGTCCCTTTTTCTTTAGTTGCTATACAATCACCATTTCCAATCCTGACGTTTGCAACTTTAGTAGATTGTAAAGTTTTGAAGAGATTTTTATCAAAAGTCATGTGGTTTGTGCAACCATTATCGATCAGCCAATGATCTGAGGAGTTTTGAACTGAAAAACATATGGCTGCAAACATCTAATCTTTATCATGTTGACTAACAACTTGAGCATCTTTTTTTTTTTTGAGGTTTTGTTCTGCAGATAATTGCTTCATGACCAAGCTAGTTACATTTGCTACACCTTGCATCAGGTCTTTTCTAGCACGTGTATAGTGGATGACCTATCTTATTATAGTGTTGACATGGTGGAAAATTTCTCTCCTTTGCTTTGAAATTGACCGGCATTAGTAGTCTTACTGCTGCTTGAAGCCTGTTTTTTTTTTAAAAACTTCTTTTTTCAGAATCAGGATACTTGGCTTGTAAAACACCTTCTATAACACGATCTTACCTCATAAGTCTTATTTGCTCCTGAGCTTATAAAGCATTTAAAAGTTCTGTTAATGTAATCTTTGACAAATCTTTTGTATTCTCCAATGTAGTAATTGAAGCTTCATATTTTTCTGGTACTATAACCATAATTTTTTCAACAACCCTAGAGTCTGTAAATGATGTTCCCAGAAACCTGACTTTGTTTACAATTCTAAGCAATCTATCTTAGTATTCTTTTATGGTCTCAGATTCCTTCATTCTCTAGAGCTCAAACTCTCGTATCAAGTTAAGACTTTGCATTCCATAAATTCTTTCATCTCCTGCAGATTCCTTCTTCAAATAATCCCAAACATCTTTTGCTGATTTAAGAGACATAATTCTGGTGAAAATGGTTATTGAAACAGCAACAAACAAACATGCTTTTGCTTTTGATTTCCTTGTTTTTCTCTCTTTGTGATTTTTGATCTGAGCTACAGTTGGATTGTTTAGCAGCAGATGAATTTCATAGTCTTCTTTAATAGCTTCCCATAGATCAAATACCTCTAGGTATGTTTCCATTTTCATAGCCCAAAATTGGTAGTTTACTCTATCAAAGATAGGAGGAGCAATTTGAGAAAAACTGGCTTCAGCTTCCATCACAGATCTATTAAGAAAATGCTCTGATATCAATTAAAAGTGTTTTAAGTGTTTGAGTATTTAAGTAAAGAAAGAAAGTAAAAGAAAATTTAAACCATCAACTTATTGCTACTGTTTTATTAAGAATGAAAGGAATTGATTGCTACAAGTTCACAACAATCTTTATATATTTATAGAAACAAATTCAAACTGAAATGCTAACTTATAGCAACATATCATGCCATGATTTGTTAACAAACTAACAGATAAATAGATTCCTAGAAACTAGGACAACCCTTTGTTATTGCAGAAAAAATTATAACAGAAATAAACAGTCTTTGACAACAATCTTGAAGCAAATTTCAACACTCACAACCACGCGAGAAAAGAAAAAACTTAATGCGAAAAAGGGTTTATGAACCATAGAAATCACAAAGATTTCAAGAAAAACTTTGTACATATCCACAAAGAAAGAGTTCCTGATATAGTAGTGCATTGTACTGAAGAAACCCCATTTTTATTCTCTTTAGCAATAAGTAGCATCACCAGTTGAAGCTAATGGACTCAAAGTGCAAGTTATCTGCCAAGCCAGATGAACAAATTTCGGCAATCTCATGTCGCATTTTCCTTGGTCCACAAGCCAGGACTCCAACATCCGAGGCTTTGCAATCGAACAAAATTCCTGCAATGCCATCAGGAAATGATTAGTCCTATATATGAGAAAAATGGGAAAAACACGCAAGCTATTGAAGTGATTATTCCTGTGATTAGTTGCATTTGCTTACTCTTAAGATCAGGCCTTGCACCAAAATGCACCTTGGTAACTTGAACAAGTGACTGATGAGGTTGGCTTTCGAGCTCCCTATTGGCGTTCTGAAACCAGGAACCCGGTGATGTGGTTGGAGTTGGCACTTCCAAGTTCTGAATTTGCTTCCCTTCCATGGCATGCTCTTTCTTGAGAAAAAGGAAGACTGCACTGGAAGCTATAAAAATGCAGGCACACAGCAAAAACATGTCCCAAAGCACATAATAGGAATAGTGGTATGTCTCCCCAGTGTTGTGATCAAAGGGGTAAATATAGTAACGCGTGACGATGCCTAGTATGAGGAGAAACATGACAAATGATGAAACTATTATTGCACCAAGCCATAGCCAATTGTTGTTGCCTAGGCTTGCATTAATGGGCGAGTCCAGTTGGTTTGGCTTGAACCAAATGGTTTGGAGAAGCTTTAGGTTATCTTCCGTAGGCAGCTCTCCCTCTCTGGTGATATAGGCTTCAATTTGCAGCTGCATTTGGAGTATGTTTGAAGGTGTGCCATTGACTGGAAGCAAGAGGTCTAGCATTGCAAGATCAGCTGAGTTCTTGAATGCACAAACAAGGAGGACTCGAGGAACTCGACAGTTCTGTTTTGTGCTTTCGAAAATAATCTCACGGATTATGGAGATGAAGGGAGTGATGCCACTACCTCCACTCACCAAAACAAGCAATTCATGCCTGTAGAAAGGTAAATCAAACTTGATGTCTATATCATAAATTCATGTACAGTTTTCTAAATACAGGATTTCTTTCCAGCCGGTAAGCTTACCTCAGAAAATGAGAAGAAGTTGGTCCATAGGGTCCTTCAACAGATAATTCGAGACGATCCACAGAAGAAGAAATTTGTCGGTAAAGCTCTTGGGACCAACTTCCCAATCTTTTGACAACTACACTTAGCTTATCTTGCTCCAAATTGCAGCTTGAAGTTATAGTAAAAGGATGCCATTGTAGTTTCGAAATGCTCGGCACATTTAGAAATAGTATGCTTGTTGGGTTATAATACAACCCTGAGAGGGGAGAAGAAAGACAAAACATTAATTTATAATAACATAAAATGTTTCAATTTCTGCTTCTAGATCAAAATGTGTTCTTACCTGGACTCTTGGAGAAAGTCAGCTCAATACTTCCACATGGCAAGAGACGAGCTGAGTCTAATCTCGCCCGTCGCTGTGACTGTAAGAATCTCAGGTATCGGTCTACGACGAAGAGGAAGATCCCAGGCAAGATCATGCAGAAATAGGCAGCACCAACATGCAATACATAGAAGACTATGTAGAGAATGTATAGTTGATGGGTGTAGAAGAAAACCTCAAACATTTTACGCCTAATACGGTAAGAGCTAGTCACCCACATTGCCAATGCAAGTACAGTTGCAATCTCTCCAGCAACATTCGATACATAGGTTTTGCTCCATTCTAGCATCTGCATGGTCCCATGAAATTTTCACAGTGAAAAACACTTAGCAAATGCAGGAAACACCATTGGCATCACTAGGACTTCAGGTATAACACCAAAAGTATTTATTTTTATTAGTCACCAACGGTCGTTTAGTTCACTTGGTAGCACACCTCAGCTACTGATAAGAGAAGCCGGGGTAAAGGGGAAAATAGAATCCAGCACCTTAATTATGCCAATAGGTGCTACCAAGAGTACCAAAGATCTGTTGATGACTGACTAAATTCATAAGGCTAATCCACTAATTGCCTAACTATTTACATTTGCCAATTTTGTCACCATTTTTTGAATTAAGGGTTTCACAATTTATTTTATTAATTAATTTTAATTATAAAAAAATAAAAAATAAATATCTAAAAACTCAATCGTCTTGTTATCAGCAATTTAATACTATATTAAATAACTATTTTAACTCAAAAATATAAACTAATAAATGATTTATATTATCTTTAATACTCTACAATCCACTAAAAGACTGATAAAAGACTGATCTCATCATATAATCAAATGTCAATGTGCATGCTAGCAGATTATGTGTAAGAAACCATGCCCCATGTCCTGAAAAGCCTCTTTCCTTTTGGTATTTTGTTTTTCTTTCTTGTATTTTGATGCTGTTAATGTTCATAGATGGTGCGTTCTCCCTAAGAAACTTTTAACACTGACAAAGAAAGAAAAGCTTTGAGCAAAAGGAATCTAAGACCACTTTCAGGTCCCTCACTTCTGTCCAAAAAAAAAAAAACGACAACATGATTGGTTTCCAAGGAAAAAAAGACGATAAATTAAGCTCTCCCATCACACAAAAAGTTAAAGAGATTCCACACCTTTGATCTGATATTCTGAGGACAAAACAATCAGGATCATAGGATAAAAAGTATGACCACTCAAAAGCTAAAGGCCACAATATTGACCAAGAAAGTCTAACTAAACATGATTAGTAGTAATGCAAGTACCATAGCCATTTGGTTAGTCATTGCCCAGTATATGATGAAACCAACAGTATGGGCAACAAAAAGAATCATCGAAAGATGACCGAGCCATATATGATACTTGATACTGGACTCAGATGTAAGTCCAACGAGAGGCAGAATTGAAGATCCTCGAGTGACAGGAAAGAAGAGAAATGCCCAGCATATGTTTCCAATATATCCAAGTCTCAGTGATACACTTCGGAACTTAGCTTGCCACCTGCGAAAGTTGATTGATGGGTGAAAAGCAGCACATCAATGAATGGATTTTGAAGAAGACGTAGATGAATTGAGATGAACATAAAGATGAAAGGGTTCGATCTTACACTTTCTCCCCTTGTTTATGCATGTGAAGATGTCCAAAACTGACATATAAGTAGTTGGCAAGAGACCAGATCAAGAGTGCAACAAACATGGCTACAAAAGCAAGCTCCATTGCAGTAACAATTCCCAGAGGGGCCATCACGAGTGCCGGACGTCTTAAGAATGACAGACGATTGCTTGTAACAACACTGCAATCAGTTTAATATGCAATAATGTGATGAAATCCAAATCATGGAATGCACATTTCACTCTTAAAAATCAAAACAATAGAAAGAATTGAAGTGCCCTAGGAAGAAAATACAACCTTCTGGAGTTTGGCTTTCTCAGGTTCTTCTGTAAATGAAGATATACACATCCAAAGGCAGCTATGAACATCACAGGGAACGAAAACAGCAGAAGATTTGTGCCTGTGTAGCAATGTAGAAAAATCAATCAGAAGAATGAAATAAAACGTATTCACAGCAGAATGATTTAAGCTAGTTATCTGGATAGGAAAGGATTGTCAAAAAACAACCTTGTCCTTCAAAATATGTTGAATTAAGCTTGCCGTTGAGTTTAGGAGTCCATTCATTTTTGTAAACTTTAGTCGGCAACATAACCCAAATCATTAGCCATCCAAGAAACATCACTAGGAAGATTAGCCTGAAGACTGTCATGCTGCTCATCTCCTTTGCTTTGTGAGGGTGTTAAGTTGGAGTTAATTGAAACCCTGCAAACTTTGATGAAGTGCTGTAAGTTAACAGCTTTCGAAACGAATTTATAGACCATGTATGACCTTTCTTGTAGGCCACGATCTTTGGTAGAAGTACAAAGAAACAGCTTGACTCAATCTGATAACCCCATTTGCAAGTAAACTACATTTTGCAGACAATGTGATTTGGCTCAATCTGGACAGTCAAAAACATTTAAACATGAGAAAATGCCTCTTTTAAGCAGGAAAAAACATATAATAAGTGCAGAATATGTTATAGTAATTAACACACATATAAATTAATCCCTCGCGTAAACATTGAAAAAGAATGATTTATCCTAAATGACGTTTACATGTGCATATTTGCATATATTAAGATGCATTATTTTTGCTAAACCATTATTATGTCCCTTTCATTAATTCGTTTACAGATTCTGAAGATATTAAGTTCTTGATGGTGGATATTTTGGAGGAGTTCGAGCAACAAGATATAGAGTTGATGGTGATGGACTCCCTTGACAGGGCATATTAACACAAGGATGGTAGGAAATAGTATTTTGGTTCCGGTTTAGGGATGTTTTTGCCCACCCTCAAGTATTTATTTTGGCCACAACTTTTGATGCAGGTGCCAGAATGATGCAAATCACTCCGATTTAGAAAGCTCGTTTAGAGGCTCAGGTTGCAGGCAACCAGGTATGCTCATTTCGAGGTTGCTTCAAATTCCATCATTTAGACCTACGTTTTCGTTTTTTGCTTTTTTGGTAATTTTCAAGACTTTATTTCACAGTGATTTTTCTTCCTTTTTCTTCTTAAATTTTGTGGATTGACTTGTTTTAGGCAGTATTTTTAATTTCCTTAATAATCAAAACTTTTTTATTGACAAATTTTCCAACACTGGCTATTTAAACTTGACTCAGTGGGCTGTTTTGGATATCCAGAATATCTTTTAAATTTTTCTTATCTTTGTGTGAGATTTACGGTAGCTTAGAGTTCTCTCAAACGCTTATCATTTTTTATCTTCATATTTTTACTTTTCAATCTAAATTATCATAGTTCAAGCTTCTCAACATGTGGACACATCATGGAAATCTCATGAGTATAGATTTTCACATCTTTCATCAATCTGAAGCAAAAGCTGAAGCTTGAATTGCCTCATGCACCATTGATTTATGTAAATGGTTTGCAATCTGACAATGTCAGCAGTGCTTTGATATATGTTCTTCTAGTTAGTACCAGTTATTGGAGAAAAGTACATAAATGTACAGTACATGAACTACAGAACATACAATGGTTACTAGTGCAAGTACAGTTGACTTTTTTAAGTCAATGCAAGTACAGTTGACTAGTGGCTGCGGAGCGGTGAAGTACATCAGTACCAAAATGAGGGGTTGGCTTCCTCTATCAGCTAGCATGCAATATTTTTTTATGCAAAACGCAGTAGAACATGCTTTAATAAAAAAATAATAGAAGGGAAGAGGTGACAACTCTGCCCTAAAATAAGGATAGGGTTCTCAAGTCTTCCAGCAAAAGCGAAAGCTCATGAGTTTGAAACAAAGGGTAGGAAGGGTTAAATATCAGGAAAAAACATGCAAGGGAAAGCTCCAAACATACAAGTTTGGATAGAGCCAGATCTAAGTATTGGCTAGGTAAGAGCAGTCGTTACGAACCTGTAGACTATCCCCATGGGGGTGGTGAAGGTAGGGCTCCGAATGATCATTGGCAACATAAATGCAAACAGAATGATTTCAACATGCAGCAGCTTTAATTTTGATACCGCATAAATTTTTTTTACAAGTTTCATATAGTGCAACACAGTATAAAAGGTTCTGTTATACAGTATTGTTAGCTTCTACAAGTATCTAAGGACCATCATTCCAAAGCCAATACCAAGAAAAGTTGCAATGGAAACCCCAAAAATGCCTGCAAGAATTCCAGGAACTACCAGAGAACCCCATCCTTTGGCTGTGGCCATTCCACATGCTGTCGTAGGGCCTCCGATGTTGGCATTCGATGCTAGAAGTAATAGCTTTAAGTCAAAGCGCAACAGCTTTCCAAATCCAAGAATCACAGCAAGATGAACAGTAACTTGAACTAGAGCAAATAAAAATATACTTGGTGCTGTGTTGATGACATTCCATATGCTCCCACCAGCACCAACTACAGCAAAAAATACCTGTTGGGAAAAGCAGCCAGTGTACAAAAGTGAGATATCCTGTGCTTATTTTATTGCTGGAAATTGGAATCCTTCAACGGTAATGTCAAGTTCAAATTTTCAGATACAGGTCAATGGGGATTATTAAGCATTCAGAAACTCAAGGGAGGCACATTTTTGAGATAAAAGAACAAGAGGTCAATGCTATCGACAACAGACAGCAATTTCAGATTAGAAAATTGAGTGGTGTTTCTTCAACAATATTTATAACCAGTTTAGAGCCATTGAATTAAAGGTTATCCTTAAACAATTTGCAACTTTACACACGCATGCCATAATTTTTTATGTCCGAAATGAAACCAAGAGGCAATGTATTTCTTTCTACCCTTGCCCTTCATAGCCTCAAAACTCCTATAGAGCTATGACTTTCTTTCTTTCACTTTATAAGCATGCTTTATCCTATGTGCATACAAATCATTTGAAAAATCATCTACGAGAAAATATCCAAGAAAAAGATAACACCTTGAATCTATAAGGGGTAATTATTAGGAGCCTAGAATTAACAAATGAAGCAGCTTAAGTACAGAAACAACAAAGATATTAAGGGGTAAGCTCTTGAAAGAGACACTTAATAAGGCACCAATAAACAAAACTAGAAACAACGTTTTTTACCTGCATCAGAACCATAGCAAGAGTATCGCCAGCAGGAGCAAGATAACCAAATTGTGCTGGAAATAATGTTGCTAAAAAGACAACAATAGCCGTTACTGCTGGCAGAGTACCTCCTTGAATCTTGCAAAGTTGCGTGAGATACGCGCCAATCTTACATATCATAAAGGAGATAGCAAGTGCAGTAGCAGTCTGTAGCACAGGGACTTTGCCTTCTGAATTGGATGACAAATCCACTTCAGCACCTGCCAAAGTGTCAGGTTCTGATATAATTAGGAACTCTTTTAACCATCAATAAAACATGTCCATTTGGTTGTTTTGTTTCCTTAATAAACAATTAAAGACTGTTCCAAGAAATTAGGTAAGAAGTTACTACATACCATTAGTTGAGGTTGAAACCTCAGGAGGTATTTTAGAGGCTAATCCAAATAATACCATGAAATATATAGCACAGATTACATTGTCCGCAGCAACTCCTGCAGCCACAACTGATGGAGAAGCAGCAAGTGCCTCTGTAACCGCAACATAATTAACAGCTACAATGACAAAGGAAACAATGTACAATCAAAATAAGCAGGCAGCATAGCAGTATGACCAGCAGGCCAATTATGAAGATGCAACAACTTACATCCACCAATATAACTCCCCATGAGAGCAGAAGCTATTTTCCAATTATCTTGGCCAAGTGATCGCATAGGCACCATCAGAAAGGCAACTAAAGTTCCAATCACAGTTGCAACTGTAAAATAGAATGAAGTTACCAGAAATCAAAGGAAATTAGAGCATAAAAAGACAGAGAAAGAAAATGAAAATATATAGAGCTTAATAGCCAAAGTTACATTCACACGTTTCCATTCAATATCCACATAAGCAATGTACAGAGAGTCTGAAGCTCTACAGCAGAGCATTGGGAGTGCTCGGCACTTATGAGACAGCGGTAAATTTCAAAGGACCACACGGATGGAAGAAAATACCGTGTTGAATTATTTGAACATAAATTACATTTTTACCAGTTGATAAATCTGTAATTAGCAGAAGTTACTTAGCACCTTGATACATGCTAGGACAACATATGGCTCGACAGTAAGCTGAAGACATTCAGCCAACGGGAAGAATTTCATAATTGAAACAAAATCGATGTCTTGTTCAGCAAAGACCATTCAGTTTTGGTTCAGTTGCATGCCGTGGGCCATAAAGCAGCGGATGCTGGTAAAACATCACATGCCACGACAGACTTAGAGTTGAGATATGCAGCGCTAGCTCCTTACAAGAGTCCAGTCATCATACAATGATTCACACACGGACTCTACCATAAAATTAAAAGCGAATTGATTTTAGATTAAAAGAAAAAATCACATGGACATGGAGGAACTTACATGAACTGACAATAATTACTCTCTCACAATCTTCTTCTCAGTTATGATGTTTGAACACATGGGCACCTTCAGTCAAACACTAGGATCCTACTGCTTCCATCAGCTAACCTAGATTACATCCAAGATGATACGTATTAGACTCTTTGATTTGATAAAACTAAGACTGATCATTCTTCACATAAATCTCATACATTTTGACCCTGGATTCATGATGTTGCCCCCAGTAACAACCACACCTAATCCTTAACATTCTAAACTTCAAATCTCAATATGAAAATCCTATTCTTTCTGTGCATAAGCAAAACTATTTAGGTACCTTAGGAGATAAATTTACATGATATATACAGGAAATGACGCTTGATTGAGAAATTTGAACACAATTACACATAGTTAAGAGGAAAAACAAACCTGAACCAAGCAAGAAAGCTAAGAGCAAAGTCCCAGTTGATCTAAACACATTCCGCAAGTCAGCTCTGAACAACAGCAAAGGAATAGTTAGGGGTAGCAGATACTCCAACACAACTGAATATGCCCTTGCTTCATAAGGAATGATTCCTACATTACTAGCTGCAAGTCCAACCAATATGCTCACCAAGGCCGCACTCAGCATACTCCCAATTTTTGTCCTCTCAGACCTTCAAAAACAATCAAAACCCACCATTAATGTTCATTTTTACCTATCCAAGAACAACATTAGTCTAACTCACACAACCGTGACAATCTTCTCTAAGGTGGGTCCTTAGTTTAGGGCCCACGTGACCATGCCATCAACAACTGAGATAAACAGACATGAAATATGTGACACAGAAGCAAGTTAGTTAATTACCAGATACCGAAAGCCCCTGTAGCAAAGAGGGCAGTCCAGGTGCCCCAATGGTCATCTGGAGAAATGATGGGATACCTCAACTGCGAACAAACTTTTACTGATTGAATTGGTTTGCAGCTCTTGTTAGGCCTTGTACATATTGTAGAAGATAAAGGTGTAGATTTTGAAGAAGTGAGGTGGAGGGAGTCATGAAGGGCTGAAGAGGGTGGTGACTGGTGTAACAGTATTCTTGATGAGGGGGAGAGAGGGAGATAAGGTGTTAGTGTTGGAGAAGCCATTAATGGAAGGTGTTTAAGAGAGGAATTCTCAGTGAAGTGATACATCCTTGGAGGGTTAACCAGTTTGTTTGGGTTTTTTTGCAGAGATGCTCACGTGGCCAAACCGAAGAGACCCACATGACGACAACCTATGAATATACAAAGGTATTGTCCTTTGTGTTTGTTACTTGGTTATGATTGAGGGTGATGCTTTATCTATGAAAAGTGTCTTCAAAACCCGGTGCGCTTTGGAGTTTGTTTTTTCCGTGATTTTGACTGTTTTTTAAATAATTTTTTATATTAAGATATATATTAATAATATTTTTTTTATTTTTTTAAAATTATTTTTAATATTAATAAATTAAAATATATTAAAAATATATTAATTTAAAATTAATAAAAACATAAAAAAAAATTTTGTTTGGTAATGCGGTCTCAACTCTCAAGTGTCTTTCCAATTTCAACAGCAACATCCAATGGGCCTAAGCTATCACAACTATACGTGGGATCCCGAATTCATGCATACGGAATTCAACGAAGGCCCAGATTGCAGGATCGCGACCAACACCAAAATATCATAATTAAAAAGCAAGAAAAGGGGTGGTGAATTCCCAGATACCGAAAGCACCAGTGGCAAAGAGAGCAGTCCAGGTAACCCCATGGACCAGTAGGAGGAATAAGAGGGAAATTCAGATTCAGATCAAACAGTTACAGATGATCGAATCAAATTTGGGTCTTTAGAGGATTCAATTGAAGAGAAAGAAATGATGTCTTGTTCCTGTTCTTTGCTGACAGTAATTTTTATCTGGTGGGGTTGGTGGTGGCAGTAAGAATATTGTGGAGGGGAATGGAATGTGTCCGGTGGGTTTCCGGTGATGGGACTGCCGGTGAGTGGAGAAATGGAGGTTTTGAAGCCATTGAAGAGTTGCTGCTGAGGTCAGAGGGAGACAAAAGGAGGCAAAGACAGGAGGAGGAAGTGAAGATAGAAGTTACAGTACAACTTTAACCACAAGATTTACATCTGAGTACCAATGATCAAAACTACCAAAGAGAGAAATGGAAGAAATTAACCAAAAGAAAATTATACCAATTTAAATCCTCGTATAGCTTAAGAGGATTTTCATAATAAAAAATATAATTAATTATACCATCTTATAAAGAAAAAAACATTGACGAAAGGATATATTAAGAGATTAAATATTATACAAGAATATTATTAAATTATTCATGTAAACATGGTAGAATTTTGCAGTAACAATTAATCTCACACAGGTCTAATGATGCTCATTACTGTGATTAATAACAGCAACACCTCTTGGCGAAGGATACAAGGGGGAATGATAATGCCCAAGAACAATAAGAATACACAAGCAAGCTGTTACTCCCAAAACAAAGAAAATAAAAAAAATCCAAAAATGTAAGCAATAATGGCATGAGCAACCAAAGAACTCCACCCTTTAGCATTGGCCATTCCAGATGCGGTTGTCGGGCCTCCAGTATTAGCATTTGATGCAATCAGCAACGGCTTTTGGTCGAATCGAAATAGCTTTCCAAGTCCGAGGATCACAACAAGATGAATGGCAACCTGAACAAGAACAGATATCAAAATGCTGGGCCACAGGGGCCCTTTTAGCCGTTAGGGACCTTTTGTGATTACTTGACGCAGTATGTTTTTGGGATTATAAAATATATTTGATGTATTCTTGAGATTATTTCGAAAGTTCTTCAAACCGCACTGTTTCTATTACAGTGAAACTTTTTTTTTATATGTAGTTGTTTTTGTTTTTCTGTTGTGATTAATAATCTTATCAGGTTGAGTGATCCTATGATCAACGGGTGATGCAAATGAACTAACTAAATAGAAATCCTGTAAATCTCAGCTCACCTGCGTCAGAATCATAGCCAAAGCCTCACCAGATGGTGCAAGGAGATTGAACTGGGTTGGAAATGCAGCTGCTATAGCCACGCTATATATCCAGAATCGGTACCATCATACAGGCCAATACTGTTCTAACTATTTTTTCAACTGTCACGCAACAAACCCCTCAAAACCCATCTTCTAATCAGATAACATCGAAAACCCGCAAACAAATTCCCATTTCAGAATCAAACCCAATAGTTTTTTAGCTGATTTTCATACTAAAAAAAAAATCTGATTTTTACCTGTTCCTGTCAGGAAAGCCAGAAGAAATATCCCAGTAGACGTAAACACGCGACGCAAATCAGCTCTAAACAGCAATAGTGGAATTGTCAATGGAAACAGGAACTCCAATAGGATAGAATAAGCAGGAGATTCAAAAGAAATAATCCCCAGACTACTAGCTGCTAGCCCAAGTAAAGCACTCACTGATGCACCATTCAATGCACTTCCAATCTTGGTCCCTTCTGACCTGAAAAAAAACAAGAATTCAGACCAGATCTGAAGCATCCGATACTTTTGACAACAAAGCATAATCAACAGAGATTGGATCCACAGAACATTCAGATTGAAGGAAGTACGTGCTAGAAAAGACCATAAACCTGCCTTGCTTGGATTGGCAAGCCAGATGCCGAAAGCTCCAGTGGCGAAAAGAATAGTCCAGGAGCCCCATTGATCAGTACGTCAAGATATAATCTTGATCTAACACTCACAGATCGAATTAGTGAACTGGTCAGCCTTTTGCTTTTAGTGACCGTGGACGGAAAGCATTGGTTCTAGCTTCTGTTGTTTGCTAATAATAATGTTTGTCTGGTACGGTTGTTGGTGGTTCGTGAGATTTCTGTAATAGCAATATTTTGGCGGGAAATGAAATTGGACCATTGGGTTTCTGGTGATGGTGCAACAGGAAAGTGGAGAATTTTTTTTTTATATACTAAATTACTTGACTGGAGCAATAAAAAATGTTGGTGTATAAAAAAGAAATTCATGGATTTGATTTACATAAAATGAAAGTCGGAATATCAATAGAGTTTTTGAAGGACAACTGATATATCACAGAAAAATTGATAAAAGGTAAATGGAAGCATTAGATTGAAATTTTTTTAAAATTATCAGCGTTCTCAAAATGAAACAAAATTAGAATTCATATACTCGAATCGAGGAAAAATATAAAATTGATGCCCTAAATGCAATTATTCCCATAACATAATAGGTGAAAGAAGTTAATTAAGACTAAAAACTAAACCCCCCGAAGAAAACCAACATGGCAGTAGTTGATGCACTCGAGTTTACAGAGACCGAATGTTTTGAGCACTCAGGTGAGAATTGTATACTATGAGATGAGAATTTGACTCAAGAAAACTATGTAAATAGCTTAATACATGTTTGTTATGTATCAGTAAATATGTCTAGGTCTAAGAGTAAATCTAATCATATATATATATATATATATATATATATATATATATATATTTTAAACTGAGATAATAAAAAGTTTAATAATTTTATCGAGCTTCAAATTTTCTAAGTAATTTTACAAATAATTTTCCCTCGTTGTTTGTTGAATCTTTTGGAATTAGGCCTATAAATTGTCATTTGAGCCAATTTTTTTTATTTTTATTAGAGTTTTTAGATTATTTCTTAGTAGAGATTGATTTTTCTAGCTTATGTAAATGCTTGAAAATCCACCACCATTTATTTAAATTTAAAAAATAAAATTACATATTTATAATTATAACTTTTTTTGCCCATTATTTTTTTTCCATGTAATTGTTGTCTTATTAACTTCCGCATGTATTATTAATTGGGTTTTTAAAGTTGTGGTGCCCTTTTTACTATGCTTCTCTCTGTTTTTTCTTTTTAATTATTATTATTACAGTAAAATATTGATACCGTTCTCTTATGTGGAGATGAATAATTTGGCTTCAGGTGGATTTTGTTTAAAATTCTTAACAATCCGGTACTGTAAACGACCATATTATTTTTATGGATAATATTTTTAACGAGACTGATTTTTATTTTGTTCCTAACTTTATTTTCCAGCAAGTTAATTTCTTATCGGCCATTCAAGTCACAATCTTCTAAATAACTATCTTTAATTTATCACACTTAATCATTAAAAAGAGATGATCAGATCAATAGCAGAAGCTCTCGCAGATTTTTGTAAGTGTGTTAAAGTGTAAATCTAATTCGTTTATAAGCTCAGTATCAAGCTAAGCAACTTAAACGAGCTTAGTTCAAACATAATAAAACGTGACTCGAGTCATTTGCAGCACAATATGTCCATATCTAACGCGAGAGAGGAACCTCCCCATGCATTGCTAGGGGTGAGCAAAAAAACCGAAAAATTAAGTAAACCGAATAAACCGAGAAAAAAAAAATCAAAAAAACCAAACCGAAAAAAAAACCGATGAAACCGATTATTTTTTTTCAAAAAATTTTCGGTTCGGTTCGGTTTCGGTTTCCGGTTTTGGAAACCGGAAAAACCCCAACCGAATCGAACCGGTTCGATTTAAGGGGTACTATAAATAGGGAAAAAAAATCACTCCTCACAGCCGCGCCTCAATCCTCACAGCTGCACCTCACACAATTCCCACTTTGTAACAAAATCGACTCCATCTCCTCACAGTCGCGCCTCAATCTTCGATTCTTCATCCATATCCCTCTCTGGCTCTCCCACGCCATCTTCATCTTCAAAAGCCCTCCGACAGAAAGGGTTGAATACATCCAAGCTATGGTAGGAAATAAAATCATGAAAAGCGCGGTTCCTCTTTCCGAACCCAACTTACAGTTCAGATCTGTTATTTCTCCTCCTCTCCAGTCGCTCCTTTTCTATTTAAGGCACGCCTCCCTTTTCTTTGCTTTCAGACCTCTACAAAAAATTCTCTTTGGTGATTATTGATTTGTCTGCGAACACATTAATACAGGTTTTGGTTTTTATGAAGGAGAGAGAGACTCACGTTTACATGGCCAAGCTCGCTGAGCAGGCTGAGCGCTATGATGGTAACTTTAATATAGGTTTTCCGGTTTTTATGAAAAAAAACCCGAACTGAAATCGGTCGGTTTGAACCGGTTTCGGTTCGATTTCGGTTTGAATTTTTAAGTTTTTCAAATTTCGGTTTTGGTTAGTTTTTTAGATAAAAACCGAACCGAACCGGTTTTGCTCACCCCTATGCATGGCGATATCTGATGAAATAGTTCAAAGGCTTTTTTATTTCTTATTTCACACTTAGCTAGTTAATACATCGGTGATAACAAGCACATGCCATAAAAGCCCACACTTAACAAGCCACAACACTTGAAGGGAAAAAAAGAAGAAAAAAGGCACACACTGTAGGGACTATGGACACCACCTATCTCCACATTGGTATGATATTGTCCACTTTGGGCCTAAGTCCTCATGGATTTGCTCTTGGGCTATACCCCAAAAGGCCTCATATCAATGGAGATATTTATCCATCCTTATATACCCTTGATCCTCCCCATTTCTAGCCAATGTGGGACTTTGGTCGTATACCCAACAATCCTCCCCTAAAACAAAGGACCATCGAGCCTCCCCTCAAACGATCATTCATCCGTCCACTCTCTATCAACCATGATTCTTCATTCTCCACTTCACCGTGTTGGGGTCAGGACACGTCCATCAAGCATCCGAAGAGCACTACCTGACTTGAGAGTTTGCTCTTTCTAGGTCAACTCCTCTTCACCATATTGGAGCCAGGACACGTCCGTGAAGCATCTGGAGCACACCGCCTATCCATTAGAGCTGATCCACAAATTATATCGTGATTTACTTGGGGGCCCACCACCTTTTGTTTGGCATTCCGAGGATTCATCCATCATGGCTAACTCCGGGGCAAGGCTCTGATACCACTTGTAGGGACTATGGACTAGGGATGAGCAAAACCGGTTCGGTTCGGTTTTTATCTAAAAAACTAACCAAAACTGAAATTTGAAAAACTTAAAAATTCAAACCGAAATCGAACCGGAACCGGTTCAAACCGACTGATTTCGGTTCGGTTCGGTTCAGGTTTTTTTTCATAAAAACCGGAAAACCTGTATTAAAGTTACCATCATAGCGCTCAGCCTGCTCAGCGAGCTTGGCCATGTAAACGTGAGTCTCTCTCTCCTTCATAAAAACCAAAACCTGTATTAATGTGTTCGCAGACAAATCAATAATCACCAGAGAGAATTTTTTGTAGAGGTCTGAAAGCAAAGAAAAGGGAGGCGTGCCTTAAATAGAAAAGGAGCGACTGGAGAGGAGGAGAAATAACAGATCTGAACTGTAAGTTGGGTTCGGAAAGAGGAACCGCGCTTTTCATGATTTTATTTCCTACCATAGCTTGGATGTATTCAACTCTTTCTGTCAGAGGGCTTTTGAAGATGAAGATGGCGTGGGAGAGCCAGAGAGGGATATGGATGAAGAATCGAAGATTGAGGCGCGACTGTGAGGAGATGGAGTCGATTTTGTTACAAAGTGGGAATTGTGTGAGGTGCGGCTGTGAGGATTGAGGCGCGGCTGTGAGGAGTGATTTTTTTTCCTATTTATAGTACCCCTTAAATCGAACCGGTTCGGTTCAGTTTGGGTTTTTCCGGTTTCCAAAACCGGAAACCGAAACCGAACCGAACCGAAAATTTTTTGAAAAAAAATAATCGGTTTCATCGGTTTTTTTTTCGGTTTGGTTTTTTTGATTTTTTGTTTACTCGGTTTTTCGGTTTTTTTGCTCACCCCTACTATGGACACCACCTATCTCCACATTGGTATGATATTGTCCATTTTGGGTCTAAGCCCTCATGGATTTGCTCTTGTGCTATACCCCAAAAGGCCTCATACCAATGGAGATATTTATTCATCCTTATATACCCTTGATCCTCCCCATTTCTAGCCAACGTGGGACTTTGATCGTATACCCAACACACACAACTAGAAGAAGAAGAAAGCACAGACCACGAGAAACACAACAGCGCATCCCACCATGTTTCTTAAACCTTCACCACCCATCTTCTTCTCCCTTTTTTTCCGGTACACAGACATTATGTTTTTGTTCGCAAACGAAATTTTCACAACAATGGGCATTTCCATCGCATCGTTGGCCATCATGGAGACAGCGTTCATTGATTTCATCAGCAAACATGATGTTTAAGAGTGGAACTTGCCTCGTCGCAACCGTGGAACTAGGAACAGTGGCCACTACGAGCAAGGCCACCATGAGAAGCAAACCAACCTTCTTGCACTCCATGATCTCTCCACTCTCAATCATTAAAGTATCTGTATGTAATTATATATTATTGCATGGATGATACCTCTTGGAGAGCCTGCGTTTTATAGTGGTTGGAATCATGCAAAGACCCTATCTTTCTCATTAATAATTGCAAGGCCACATGTGGTGGAAAAAAGACCACATCTTTGGCTTCTCACTAGAAAAGTCATCCAAGTTATGCTGAGGGCCAAGTCAAATTTATTTCAACATCAAAGAAATATTCATGTGATGATAATATGAATCAGCCCGAGATAATATTATTAATAAGCAATCTGGGATAAAATATTGAGATAAGAGCAAAAAAAAAATTTAAGAAAAATCAGAAAATACAAGATCTAATAATTTAATATCAAATAATAAAATTTTAAAAAAAATTAATTTAAAAAAATCAAAGAAAAAACACATTAGTCAACCCAGATATATTTAACTAACCCGCTAAACATGAAATGAGATAAAGATAAAAAAAATTAAAATTAAAAAAAAAAACCAAAGTTAAATAAATAAAAAAATGATAAAAAAACTTAAGTTCATCCAAGTTAACTTGACTAACACTAATCTTAGATAACCTCATAAAAAGAAAAGTGAAAAAACTGCATAATTCAATGAGCAATAATTTAATGTCAAAGTATGAAAGTTAAAAAATTTAATTTTAAAGAAAATGTTGAGAAAAAAATCTGAGCCAACATGAGTTAAATCAAAACCCATTACCCGGGACATGAGATAAGGATAACCCCATAGAAAAAGCGGGACAAATCATGAAGCTTAATTCCAAGAATCCAATATCAAAAAACAAATAGGGATGAAATTGAAAAAATAAATTTAAAAAGCATTAAAATCAACATGAATAGGAATCAAAACAATAAGTGCTAAAAATAAAATAAATAAAAATTAAAGAGTATGTATTTTATTCTTTAAGTCATTTAAAAAAACAAAAAGACCATAAATCCTCTATTAGCTATGTAATTCATTTTTTTATTCTAAGAGTAAATTATAAATTTCATTATGCAATAAAAATATAAAAAGAATAATTTATTAATTCAATTTGAAAACACAAATTGAAACGATGTGAAAAGATTATTTTTTCTTTAATTTTGTTATTCCTTAGAGGTCTACATGGAATGTAAATAAATTATTACATTATCGCAATCTATAGTATAATAAATTTTGTTTTATAGTGAAACACTTAGGCCCTTTAATTGTTTCTAATACTTATCTCTCATGTAAAATAATACTACATGAACATTTTTGTTAGAATATAAGTGTGTTTAGTTATGCATGCATGGTGTTTTTGTTAAAGTATCTTTTACTTAAAATAATATTTTTTTAGTTTTTTTATTTTAGATATAAGGATATATATTAAAATCATAAAAAAAACATCTAAATATATCAATTTAATTTATTTAAAATAAAAAAAATTTAAAAAAATGAATTTAACAACGTCGTTAGCCAACCTCACTTGTATTTATTGGAATTATACGAGGATAACGAGTAAATATAGCTTTCCACTAATAATAATAACAATTGCAAGCAAGATTGCATGTGATGGAACATTATCGCCATTTACATTTAGAGGAATATTTCAAGACATTTTTACAAATTGATTTCAACTGTTGTTTTTTTTTTTTTAAGTTTTGATTAAGAAAATAAAAATATAATTATGCACGTTTAGGAACTATAAAACTCAAAATCCTCTCATATCATTTAAAAAAAAATAAAAAAATTCCACCTAAGAGCTAAATTTATTAGATAATTAATTATATTTCATAACATTAACATAATATCAATAGTAAATTTGATAGATCATCTCCTATTTTAATTGCAATTTAATTTATCCACCCATCCTTGAAAATCTTCAAGAACTTTCCTCTCTTTAACTCTTTTAGTAAATTCGTCAGAACTTGTTCTCTATTTTCCTAACCAGCTGAAAACCTCCTCCCCTCTCCTCTCCTCCTTTCCATTTCTTTTACTTGTCGTTGATGTCCATGGCCAAGGCTGCTTACGCTGTCCATCAACAATGCACGATCGAGGGATCACAACTCAGTGGAGGGTCACAAACATCTTTTATAAAGTGTGCAGTATACTGTCTTGCGATTGGTTGTCAATCAGAGCTGGTCTTCTTCGATCCAACCATCTGCAGACCCAACCATCTGCTCGTGAAAAATGAACACCCTTCTAGATCAATAATTGTCGAACACCCTTCTAGATATTCAATAATTGGCCACAATAGTGATAATTTAATTCGAAATCAATAGTTATTCATTACTCGTGCGAGATAATTATATATAAAAAAATCATCTATTTATGTTGGGTGTGTATATATATGTATATATTATTTTTTATTGAATATTAAATAATAGTTGAATAATTGATATTTATATGGATACTCAAAACCCAATAAATATAATATAAATATCTAATTTTTTTTATTTAATAAATAAAATATAAATCTAGAAAAACCCAAATCATGATGCCATTGCCATCGCTAATTGGCTGTAGTGGGTACGTAGCAAGAGCATTTCTTTGGCGGTCCCTTTTGTTAGTAGTTTCCAGTAAGCATGTGTAAGAAAATTTACAATCGTTGGTATTAGAATTATATATCCTTTTCCAATAGAATTTACATATTAGATTAATATAATAACGAGTATTGTTTCACTTATAATAACCTGTGTTTGTCATTAATCTTACAGTACTATTAATTAAGTTTGAATCTAAAATATTATTTATATTATTTTTAAATATACTAGTATCGGCCAACCCCCTCGCGGCGGGCCTTTCCTTTGCCGGGGGTACGTAGCATGCCGCAGCGCTGGCTCCGCCAGTTTCGACAGAGCCAATGCCCGAGGTGAGCAGCACGAGAGCATATATATATCGTCTAGCATCGGCCGCCCCCCTCGCGGCAGGCCTTTCCTTTGCCGGGGGTAGCATGCTGCAGCGGTGGCTCCTCCAGTTTCGACAGAGCCAACACACAAGGTGAGCAGCGCGAGCGCGTCTTCTATGAACGGAAGTTTTTTTTTTTTTTTTTTTTTAGTTTGAGGCAAGCTCTTGAATAGTAAGTTGGCCATCAATCCACCCAAGGGGACGAACATTATCTCGTTAGTGACGTCCTTTATCATCTTTTTAGAGTTAGTGTTATTGAATACCTTTATAAAGAGCTGAAAGGTAGACCTTTTCATTGATGATTGCAAGCCTGTCCTGTACAAGTATTCCATCTTTTCAATATCATATAATTCGATTCCGAATTATTAATATATAATATAAAATCATTTTCAAAAACCTTCTTAATAATTTAAATTTTTTTATTAAAATAGTTATTTAATTTGATATAAAAGTTTTATTAATCACGAATCCTTCCTATCATGCAAATTAATATCAAGCAAGGATGGGTTTGACCAATTTTTAAATCTTTACTTTAAGGGATACGCCGAAGATTAGATTAAAATTATATTAAAACTGCACTTAATATTTTAATTTTCTAAGTTGAGAGGATTCTTTGGTAAATATAATAACCGAGTAATATGGTCAAGATAAGTCATAATAAATACTTTTATTTTCTACACAAAGTCAAGAAAGAAAAAATATATATATCCAACAAATGTACAAAACATTTCAAAACAATAAAAAAATAAAGTTTTTTTTCCTAAAAAAAAAAAACTAGATCATTGCTTTCATGCCAGATAAAGTCTCTAATTGATGAATTAAAAAGATTACTTTCATGCCATAAGTCTCTAAAGAATTTGAAAGATTCAAATATAGTCTCACTGTGGATGATATATAAACAGTTTAAGATTAGATTTTTTTTGTTCTGGAAATGGGGGTAATGATTACTCTATTAATTAACAATTAAATTTACGCTTAAATCCAATCCTCATAAACCTTTATTTGATTTTTATTTAAACAATAGAAGAAAAGTGGTTATCATTTTTTATGGGAAATTTTGTGTGAAGCACTCAAGCTAGCTAGATATATCGTAGCAATTGATCATAAATTCATCTTAAAATTATTATTTAGACTAGCCAAAGCAGAGCTCTCTGGAAGAGCCTTTGGGCCATCCCACCCTAAACTTTAAAAAAGTTTATGTTTTAGTCTAGCAACCTTTTGAATTAGACCATTCAAATCAAGGATTCTTTAATCATGTTGCCACTCCACCGTCGCTACTCGGCCCCTTGACTAGCAGATAACATAGAAATAGAGCAGTAAGCACCCATGGCTAGGATTAAAAAAATAAATAAAATAGAAAGTGAGCTAGCAGTTTAGCTAACAATGAGGAGATGATTAGGAGGAAAAGATATTTCTAGTTTGCATATATATTACTACTTGTATTTTCTATCCTAGAAATGTGTAATCTACTAGTTAGATTAGTTAATTAGAATCCTAGTTGGTTTGAGGTTATAAATATAAAGGTCAAAGTATGCCAAATGAAGCTGATTTAATCAATCTATAAAATCTCAGGATATGAAATATTTGAGTGTTTAGTGCTTTTAATAATTGGTATATATCAAAGTTTAGATACTTGAGACAGCAAGGGAAAAAAAAATCATATGCAGCAGCAAAAACAGTAGACGAAGACGCAACATCCGTCTCACTGCAGTAGCAGCGACATAAATAGAAGCAGTCTCCCATCAGCAGCAGCAACTTCCTTTCGTGTTTCTCCAAAAGCACCTATGGCACTTGTTTCACGGAAAAAACAAATCAACGGTGTTGTAACCCATTTTTGGTGGAACATTTTCGACGCCGGTACATGTGCGACAAACGGTAAACTCCTTCACGTAACAGCAACTCGACGTACAAGAGTCCTCCCAGTTCTACACGTACGTAACAGCAGCAGCAGTAACTTGACAGTCAGCACCTCAAACTGACACAACAGTCGCGTCAAACAGTTGTAGCAGCAGCTCCAAACAGTTCCAAGAAGCAACAGCTTAGTCTCTTATTCGCAACAGAAGCAGCACTGCAATAAATGGTTTCAACAGCAGCTAACAGTAGACTTCCACAACAATTCAGAGAAGCAGCAGTTGTGTAGTAACGTAGATCAGCGAAGCAAACGTAGGCTCTTTCGACACTGTGTTTAAATCATATTTTTAAAAAATTTTAAAATTTTTTTAGTTTTAAATTAATTTTTTAGTATTTTTTTATCATATGTGATGATATTAAAAATTAAAAATATATTTTAATATATTTTTAAATAAAAAAAATATTTTAAAAAATAATCTCCACTGTACTTTTAAACAGTCTCATCAAAATAAAAATAGCAACACAACCATAAACACCCTATCCTTCATGTAAATTTAAACAAAAATTATATGATATTTAGAAAATGAATGTAACAACCATACAACTGAAGACAAGTTAGTTTTTTAAAATTTAAATGAATCTTATCAAGATTTTATGATGTTTGGTGTTGAGTCTAAAATTTCTGTTGCGGGAAAAGAAATGATAGCGATTCAAATCAAGAAGAACACTATCCATACCATATTTGATGTTTTTTTTTTGTTTTTTTATAAAATTAAAAATAAATTTACATAGCAAATTCAAGAAAAGAGGTATGGAGTAAAATTGAAAATGACAGATTAGGCTTAATTTTTAAAGTTAACATGAGAATGAATCAATTGTTTCTTCTATATCTTCAAAACATTACTCGTTCACATTTTTCTATGAGGTTAAAGGAGGAAGCATGGCAACGACATTTTCGCTATGAACATTTTAATTTTGACGGATTGAAAATTCAGTGTTTTCTAACCACTGTTTCTCAAATTCGTGAAGAATGAGTTGTTAGAAAACAACAATATTGAAACTAATCCTTTTTATTGAGGATTATCGCCAGATCTTGTTCTCTCTTTTTCTAACCCCATAACTCCCCGTTTCCATTTTCCTTTCTTCTTGTCGTTAATGTCCATGGCCAGGGCTGCCTAGCTTGCCCATAAACAAAGCTCAATCGAGGGATCACAAACATCTTTTATAAAGTGCGCAATATCCAGTCTTGCTATTGGCGCTTGTCAATCAGAGTTGGGCCTCTTCCCTTTCACTCAATCCGCAGACCCTACCTTCTGTTTGGGAAAATGCCCCGCCAACACAAACTGAATCTATCTATTTATTTTTATTTTTATTTTTATATTTTAAAAATATTTTTTTAAAAAATAATATTTTATATTTTTAGATCATTTTAATGTGCTAATATCAAAAATAAATTTTAAAAACTAAAACAACTTATTTTTAATATATTTTCAAATAAAAAATAATTATTATTATATTTTCAAACACCTTTAAATTTTCCATCAATCCACCTAAGGATACCATTGTCGCGTTAGTGATACACATTATCTTTTTAGAGTTAGTGTTATTGAATACCTTTATTCAAGAAGCTGAAAGGGAGACCTTAGACGTGCATTACCTAGTATTATTAATTAATTTAAATTTTAAAAAAATAATAAGAGTGATAAAACTTGAACTCTTATCATTAAATCAACAAAGTTATCATATCAAAAGAAAACCCAAAATATAATTTATATTCGAATTACAACACTCAAATATCTATTACTCTGTCCAGAATCAAATTAAGGCATGCTCTTAAATTGTACGTTGTCCATCAATCCACCTAAGGTGGGGACGAACAACATTATCTTGTTAATTAGTGACCTACGTGCGTTATCTTTTTAGAGTTAGTTTTATTGAATAGAGAGGGAGACCTTTTCATTGATGATTGCAAGCATTTCCTGTACAAGGATTCCATCTTATCATATAATTCGATTCAGAATTATTCATCAATAAAAAAAATCTAAAAAAAAAAACTCTTGATAATTTAAATTCTTGAGTTAAGATTATTATTTAACTTATTAATCACGAATTCTTTCTATCATACCATTGACTGCAAAAGCAATGATGGGTTTGAACAATTTTTAAATCTTTACTTTTAAGTGGTATGCCAAAAATTACCAAAATTCGAGTTTTATTCAAACAATAGAAGCAAAGTGGTCAACATTATAATGGAAAATTTTATGTGAAGCACTCAAGCTAGGTATACAGTGCAGCAATTCATAACTTTATCTTAAAATTATTATTTAGACTGGCTCAAGCAAAGCACTAGGAAGATCTTGAGGCCATGGCCCCGTAACTTTAAAAAAGTTTACGTTTTAGTCTAAAAACTTTTCAAGACCATTCACATCATGGGATTATTACAAGCATTGTAACCAAGGACTTGTTAAAAGTGCAACTGTTCGAGGTGTCATGAGTGTGGAAATATACGAAAGCTCTAGATTTACCATACGTCCTTTTAATTGTAAGAATTGATTTCCATTATACCTCGTTAATATTATAACTCGTTAAAAATATTTAACAAACATTATAACAAACATATGGTTACAATTTAGATTGTTTTATATGGTTTACGTACCCACATACATATAATGTGGTTAAATATTATGAAAAGTACTTTACCCACTTGATTATTGAACTTTCTAAGATTAGTGTAATAAAAAGGGTAATTATTTTGTGTTGGGCCATCAAATTGTTGCTCAAAGTTTGTACGTGTGATCAGAATGAATTGGATGATTATTCTCTCACCTAAAAGCATTTATTAACGAGTTATAATGTTTGTTATGGTGGTATTGGTGATTTTTAAATATTTTGTTAAACCAGCTTATTGTGCTTAATCTAGTATTACTTTATTTCAAATTATATCTTATTTTCTCATCAAACTTTTCATAATATTTATTTATGGTTTAAAACTAAAATAAATTGGAAAAAATTATATAAAATGAATGGAAAGGTCTGACTAATAAGTTTTTGAAACAAAAGGAACTAATTAATTCATTTCTCAATATTAGATTAATTGTTTTGTAATTCACTCAAAATGGACGCATACATAAACTGCATCGACAATAATAATGCATACCACAACTTCTATAAAATCATTTTTTTATGAGAAAAATGTTAGCTTTCAAGTTTGCTAAACATAATTATTGTTGGGTTTAATTTTATGATTGCTTATATTCTTTGTTTTTTAAATTATTTTTTATTTAAAAAATATTAAATTAAATTTTTATATATTAATATTGAAAAAACTTTAAAAATTATTTTAAATGAAAAAGATTTTTAAAACACACCAATTATATATTATCAAATGCATACAAAGTATCTACCTCAATTAAGAAACTTTTAAACAAAATGTTGAGAAGATGGTTGGATAGTGGGCCGCAAAGTAGTCCAACTACTAGCCTCTAATTCTTATAAATTGGATTAACTAGGGGATGCACTCCACTATTCTAGTGCTGTTTTTGTTGTTTTGATTCTGACTAAATGAATTAAAAGGGGCTAAAATCAACTTGCAAAACCAAACTTTGCAATTTGCCTAGACTAGTTGCAAGGATGAATTATTAACAGCCTTTAATCACTTTGATCTAGTACTATCGATCTTCCTTTCAGGTATAATTACTAGAAGGTATAATTTGTAAAATTATAGATTTTAATGTGTCAAACATAAACTAGTGTTTGTAATCTTCATCCTACTACAACTATTGTTTTATCTTTTCCTTTTTATAATGGTTTTTCATCCACTTGATAGCCAGTTTAATAAATTTCCTTGATTTTCATAAATACTATATATAAAAAAAAAATTAGCTTGAATTGGTTTGCTAAGTACTTAGAACTTTTTTGGTAATGTGGTTATGATTGTTTTTTAAAATATTTTTTACTTGAAAATACATTGAAATAATATTTTTTTAAATTTTAGTTTTAATATCACTACATCAAAAAGATTTAAAACACTAAAAAAATTATTTTGAAGCAAATTTAAAAAAAAAATCAAAAGCATTTTTGAAACATAAATATAAATAGACTCTTAATAGCTCATATAATTTAAGATATAATAAATTTATACAAATATATATGTTTTTAAAACTTGATATAGAAATAAACTAAGTGTGAACTTAGATAAGCTTAATTCATTAAAATGTTACTTTTAAAATTGTTTTTTACTTGAAAATATATTAAAATAATATTTTTTTAATTACTTTAAAGATATCACTAGAAAAATTTAGATTTTAATAAAAAAAAACAATTCAACTTTAATACCGAACAAAGTTTAAGTCGGCTGAGTAAGAAGCTCATTTAATTAAATACTTGAAAATGAATTCATTTGTAAGCTTGTGAAAACTTAAAAGGATAGCCAAGTTGTATAAAATTTTATAAAATAGACTAATTTAATAGTTATTATGTGTGTGTATTATATGATAGAGTGAAAAAAATATAAATATGTTTTGTTTAAGAATCCATGAAATACATTATGCTATTAAGGATTTTTATGATATTGTAACTATATAAGATTTTCACAAGTATATTAAAGTTTAAGCCTGATTTGTTTAAAAATACATTAAGCAACTTAAACGAGTTGAGTTCGAGAACTAACCACCGAACTTAAGCCTCGTGCTTTAAACTTGTCGTGAACACGAACCGAGTTTATAAACCTTGCTGAACTCAAATAAGCTAAGCTCGAACACATCAAAACTCAACTCAATCAAACGACGATGAGAGAATTAATTAACGAAATGGTTCAAAGACCTTTTATTTCTTATTCTTACTTTATTATTAATACATCAGGGCGGATATATAACAAGCAAATCTCATGAAAATCCATACATAACAAATTAACCACAACACTTGAGAAAAAAAAAAAACACACAAATAGAAAAGGAAAGCTCAGACCCGAGAATTAAACACGACATCCCACCAAGTTTCTTAAACCTTCACCGCCCATTTTCACTTATCAACGCAGACTCCAAATGGTACTGCGCAAATACCACAACAAACGACAGATAAAAAGCAGGGGTATCCAGTAGGGATACATTGATCCCCTTTACCCACCGAAAGGATGTCTGAGAGTGGAACTTGCCTCACGGCAACTGCGGGATGAGGAACGGTGGCCACTACGAGCAAGACCGCCATGATCAGAAGCAAACCAACCTTCTTGCAGTACTCCATGATCTCTCCACTCTCAATCAATATATATATATATATATATATATATATATATATATATATATATATATATATATATATATATATTATTGCATGCGTGATACCCCTTGGAGAGGCTGCGTTTTATATATAGTGGTTGGAATCATGCAAAGACCATATCGATCTTCCTCATTAATAGTCACTTGTGGTGGAAAAAAGACCACATCTTTAGTTCCTTTTTATTTCTCACGTAAAATAAGACTCCATGAACATCTTCTTTTTGTCAGAGTATAATAACTCAACGAGCCAACTTCACGTAAAATATGTCTCTTGTTTGCTCAAGATAAGCATGTGTATAGTTTTTTTTATAGTTTTTTTTGCAATAGAATTTATTATCTTTTTTAAAAAAATTAGATTAATATGATAGCAGAGTATTTGTTTCTCTTCACTTGTATTCGCTATTGAGTTTAAATTGCTAAGTAAAACATTAAGATATAATTTATTTATTCTGTTATATCTCATATCTTAGTGCTATCATTTCATCGATAAGATACTAATATTATATCCAAAAAAAAATTATATCAATCTTGAAATTTGGGCATAATCCTAGCATGAAAATTTATATATTTTTTCTTCCAATGATTACAACACTCGAATTTCTCTTACTCTGTCCACATTTAAATTAAGGCATGCTCTTAAATGGAATGTTGTCATCAATCCAGTAAGGTGGGGACGAACATTATCTTCTGGAGATTGTGGGATAACATTATCCATTGGTTGCATGCATGATTGATACCTCTATTCAAGGAGGTGCAATTATAAGGGATGTTCTTCTTTGATGATCGCATGCATGTCCTGTTTAAGTATTCCATATTATCTTTTTCACATAATTCGATTACAATTGTTAGCGTATATAATACATGTTTTAGGAATTTACTTAATAGTTAAAATTCTTAAATTAAAATAATTGCTTAAATTAAAATCAAGATTGCCGAACAAAAGCACAAAACATTTAAAAATAAAAAAGTACAAAACTACTGTACCTTGAAGAAAAATCTCTTTTGGATGAGGGTCAGCTCTTCATTTAATTTGCTATAAAGCAAAGTAATTAATTATGGGCTGTCTATATATATTTAAGTTGACGGGTCCCAGGAATTAAATCGATGAGGATAGCGCCAAAGAATTAAAAAGAATCAAATATAGTTTTCACTGTGGATGATATATCAACAGTTTAAGATTTGAGATTTTTGCTAGCTAGAAATGTGATGAACGGTTTATATAATCATCTTAAATAATTCTGAGATGAGCGGATGCAGCCAAGTATAATCTCCTCAAGGTAAACGGTTTTGAAGTCTCTTTAATATCTACACTTCTTAATTACTTTGTCCTGTAATAAATTTTAATATTACTATTCTCAATAAAAAAAAATTAAATATAAAATAATATAAACTTGTATAAATTTAAAAACTAAAAAATTTAATTCACTTGAAAGAATATATAAATTATATTTTATGACCTTACTTACTGCTTAAGGTAAATTAATTATACAAGCATGTCTTGTCCAAGTATTCCATCTTATCACATAATTTGATTCAGAATTATTAATAAATAATATAAAACTATTTAAACAAAAATCTTAATAATTTAAATCTTTAAATTAAAATAGTTATTTAATAAATATATAAATTTTATTAATTAAGTAGTTACAAAATATTCCCATAGTAGAATCTAATATAAATTAATCAATGATGGGTTTGAACAATTTTTATATTTTTATTTTAAGGGGCATGCTATGGAGTATTATTTTGATTTTTTGGGTTCAGGTAATTTTTCTTTTTCCTTTTATTTTCTACGCAAAATCAAGTAATGAAAGAAAAAATAATCAAGATTGTCCAACAAAAGAACAGAATATTTCAAAGTAATAAGAAAAAATCACGTTTTGTTTTAATAAAACTTTCATGCCATAATTAAGTCTCTTTCAGTTTGATGGTGGGCAGGTGCAGCTAGCTCCAGCTACTCTGCCTTGCAAAAGTACCCCTTTTGAATTCACGTCGACCTTTCATTTTGCTATGAAGCCAAATAATTAATCGTGGTCTGTCTGTTCTTAGGATAACTGGTCCCAAGAATTAATTAAAAAGATTCAATAATAGTTTCACTGTGGATATTGATATATCAACACTCCTCTTTTTTTATAAATTGCTAGGACCGGCTCACATCCAGGTCCTAAGGGAAGTTTGAAGAATGCAAGAGAAATTGAATGCTGAGCAATAGGTTCAGATATCTTAATTTATGAGATGCAATAGGAAGCTAAAGCTATCAGGTTGAATTTCTTTTGGGTTGAAGCCCTAGCAGCATTGATTAGAAAGTGGAGAGTCATTTTTTGTAGTAGATCTCTTGATTCTAGCCTCGGATATTGGGGTCATTTTCCCTGCTGGCAGTGGTTTCAGAACAGTAGTGATCATTGATCCGGCAGGAATAGATAACCTTCTTCTAGGTGGCCATGCAGATTTGTCCTCGCCGGACAAATCAAGAACACCCATTGATTTGGTGGCAGATCTTAATGGATACCTAAACTTGGATTTTCATACTAGAACAGCAGCAGACTGACTGCAGCTCTAATATTTCCATTTCCCTCTTGTTGAAGTGGTCTACCTTCAGAATCTTCAGAGATTATGATCCCGTCATGAGCATCTGTTTTCTGATTTCAAATTCGATGCTGCCGTAACATGGAAGCTCCTCCTTCTGGACACTCCTTTTCCACCAGGACACTAGTTCCTGTCGTGTCCCTTTGCTGGCTTCTCCTTGCTTCATCCACAGCCTGCCTGATCTGTTATACTCTTTTTTCAAACGCCTTCCTTGATCCTCATCAACTTGTCAAAACCCCATCTGGCCCCATAAATACATTTTAAATTTGCAGACGAGGGATATGAATCAAAAATGATAATGAGATACTGAAAACTACTAAGCGTTTTTATTTGTTGTACATAATATTAAATCAAATTATCATAAGATAAAAAAACAAATCAAGATTTCTCCGTCGATGACAGGGTGTTTGTCTTGTCCAATTTTTTTTTATAAAATAATATTTCAAATGCGAATGTTTCTCTTGTCCAATTTAAAAGATTTTAACTTTTGTATCAGTTCCAAATGTTCCCATTCCAATATCCCATTTCTGGGATTCTTGAGTCCCTGAACGCAGCAACTACAACCAAGATTGGAACTGATTCTTTAAAGACAAAGCACCCACCAATGTACAGTGCCAAAAAGAGACCTGCTCTCCATTCCCTGCTGCATACCGTAAAGCATCGGAGATAATTGACAAGGGCGTGGATGAGTGTTGGATAGTTGTTGATATTGTCCTATTGAAATACGAAGATTTATGGCATGATTCAGAGACCATTTTTCAAATAGAACAAGTTGAACAACAACTAGAGATCATATGCCAGGATGGCCAAGATTTTAAGAATTGTATAGTGGGCTTAAGAGGCTTCATGGGCTGAATAACCGAGTCAATACATGTTAGAAGTTTTTTCTTAGCTTCAACAATTCGAGTTTTTTGACAGTGTTGTTGTTGCTACTTTTTAAATAATTTTTCGTGTTAAAATACATGTTAATGATATTTTTTTTATTTTTAAAAATTCACTTTTGACATCAACACATCAAAATGATTTGAAAACACTAAAAATATAATAATTTAAAGTTAATAAAAAAATAAAAAATAATTTTTTTTTAAAACATAGAAATAAACAGGCCCTGAAATAGAGCTTTCTAGCATTAAACTACTTGTTTCTTTGTAGGGATAAATAGGTTACTTATGGGGTCTGAGAGTGGAAATGGCCGCATAGCAGAAGCGGAATGACCACAAATGGCAACGAAAAGAAAGGCCACCACCAGTAGCAAACCAGCCTTCTTGCTCAACATTTCCATGATCTCTCCTGCAGTCAACACTCTCCATCAATTAAACTACTTTATTTTGTGTTTTTTTTATATATATATATCATACCTCTTGCAAGAGCAGACTCCATTATATAGAAGGACCACGCGTGCTATTCCATTGATAATTGCAAGAAATTTGCAAGTGATGTGTGGTGGAACAAGTGCCAACACTGGGATTTTCTTTTCTTTTCTGTGGTTGCAACGCATTACGAAAAAATTGCCCCAATACTAACATAAAGATCGGTTGGTAACATATTGAATAACGGTTGAAAAAAAAATTACTTGAACAAGAAACACAAATTATTCAACCAAGCTACTAATTGATCTTCTTTATGAAGATTCTATTTTTGCTAAAATATATGCTACACCCTTAAACCATTAATTTGTGTATATATATGGGGTCCAAAAATAGATAAAAACAAAAGAGAATAGATCTCATTAATTATTTGAGTAACCCTTAATATTGCAAGTTCTCCATTAATAATTGCAAGTTGGGCACAACCCAAACGAGGGTTTTTCAATATTTTTTTTTAATCAGTAAAAATCAAATACTAAATCAATTGAGTAAATTTTTATGTTAAATTAGTTTTTTAATATTGTATCAGAAATTTAATAATGAAATGGTGATGAGTTTGAATCTCATATTTCTATTTATATAATAAAAATTAAGCATAAAATAATATCTCGCATGCATTATATTTGGATACCAATTTCACTTTTTTTATATGTACATTGTCATGAACATTCTCTTTGGAGGATGAAAATTATGAATAGAACTGAGATTTTGCTTCCCTGATCCAAGAACGCGGCGTTTGTCTTTGAATGGGTTAATTTTGCTATTTTAACAAACCTTGTTATCCCTCTGTATGCTGCATCAATGGTGACTCCAGAACACCTTTTTATCAAAGTGTATGTTTGGTATTGCGGTTACTGCTGTGGTTGTGGTTTTAAAAAAATTATTTTATAAAAAGTAATTTTAGTTGAGGTTAGTTTGGAAAAATATATGTTTGGTTAAAACTATGGTTGAAATTGAGGTTGAATAACAAGTAATTTAATGTGTTTGGTTAAAAAAATGCTTTTCAAATTGAGGTTATAAAATAATTTAAAAATATTTTGAATTTAAATATTGTAGATTTAACTACTATTATTATATCATGAAATAAATAATATTGATATCAAATATTTTTTTATTATTCAATTAAACTATATGCAATGTCTTCACATACGAAATCTATCCAACAATGACTATATTTTTCATGGTTTCTTAAGCACGCAACAACAAAAACTGAATTTTTTGTTCCATTATTAAGCAATATCTTTCTAATTTTTTGAATAAAACATAATTAAAATAAAACTAAAAATTGAATATTTTTTAACTGGGTCGGACCCAACAAGAACATAATTGGAATTGCGATCAAATTCCACAAATGCTTTGTCATTATGTGATGTCCTTCTAATTTATGTAGTGTTATTAAATAATATCAAATACTAGTTTTTCAAGTAAAACTCAATTTTTTTAAAAAAAAAAATTACAATTTCATTACGTACAAAATTCATTCGATAAGAACTATACTTTTCATGATTTTTTGAGCATACAATAAAATTAGGTAAAATATTATCAGGAATAAAGTTGAGATTACAGTACGAGTAAATTTAATTCATCTTAAACTATTTTTTTAACAAACAAAAAAAATATTGTTCACGTTCACGTGAATAATGCGAGTGAAATCAATTAATTGCACTGATTTTTCAAAAAAAAAAACCTAAACTTTTCATGTGAACAGTGTAGCACACTGGTTTTTCAAAATTTTTTAAAAAAAACTGTTTACTTTAGTGAACAGCTACAGTGGAGCCATTGAACAATGGAGTCATGCTCCATTGTTAGACGAGAAGCAGTAAAATGTTGCTTCTCATAAAACTCTGGTGCCATGTGGATTCTACCCACTAATTAAAAACAATTTTCTTTGAGTTATCAAATGTTAATTAACATGGCTACGAGTGAACATCATTTACAATCACGTTACCAAACAACCACTTCACTTGTAAAACAAAAACAAAGGACAAGTTCATGCCATAAATGATTTAAATTTTAAAGCTGCTTTAAGCATCCAAGTGATTCCAATTCTTTGAAAAAGAAGATTAATTGGATGGTACCCATTTGTCAAACTTATTTGAAAACTGAAGTGGACTCATTTGTTAAGGAAGGTTGTCCTTCTTTTTCGTAGGATGGTGCTGCTGGGCAATCAAAGCTCCTTATTTTATACGTTGTATGTTCAAAATCAATTAGCTATTCCTCACCTATTAATTACTCTTTATACGGAAACTATTCCCATTTTTTGCCCTGGAAGTTTCAAGCCTTCATAGCTTTTTTCTTTCCTTTTTCAGAATGTCAATAAAAGGAACAATTAATAGCATAAAACTATATACTGCAGCTTTAAGTAAAAAACTTAAATTTTTTGGTGGGGATGATCATTAATATTTTATATATAGGGCTAATAACATGTTTTCTCCTCTTAATTTTGATCTTTTATGCATTTTTCTCCATGTACTTTTGATCTTTTATGGATTTTGTCTTCAAAGATTTTTTATTTATTTTTTGGATTTGATACTTGTATCATCATAGATTACGTTAAAGTTTATATTTTATTTATTGGACATACAAAAAATTATATTTGCAAATTTTAAAAATAATCAAAACATTAAAAAACATATATGAAAGAAATTAAATTGCAAATATAGAAAAAAAGCGTTAGTTTTTTCAGAATTATAAATATACTAAAAAACTAAATTAAGTTTATAGGATAAAGAATTACCTTTTTTTCCTTTATCAAATATTAAATACTACTAATTTATGATATATGAGCTTGTTAGTTTGTTATTAAAATAAATATGAGTCTGTTAGTTTTTTTTGTTTTTTTGTGTTATCACACTCTATTTTTTTAATTTCTATCCTTTTTTTTTTTCATGTACAATGTTTTTAAGCATATTTTTTTTTAAACTAAATTCTCACTTTTATTCAATTTTAGGATAAATTTTTGTTGGTTTGGGGTTTTAGTTTAAATATTATGCAATTCAATATAAACACACATATACAATTTCTGAAAGACTCTAATCCTGGAAATCAACATGACATGATTTTTAATCAAACGGACTAACACATTATTCTAATTAAATTAAGCTTTGATTATTGATTGATTGACCAATGATATATTTTAAAACGCTTTTTTTTACAATATTTTTAATATTCTATCATGTTTTTACAGGCAGATACCTAAAAGTTAACATAACATGTTATTTAATAAATAAATAAAAACTGTACATCTAATTGAATCAAGCTCTGATTCAATTAACCAATAACATATTTAATGTAGCTAGAAGTTCTTTTGCATTAATGTAGAACTCATAAGAGATACTTTGAGTAGAAAATTAAATAACATAACCTTCAATAAGAGGGAATTACATATGAAACTAATCATCGAATCATTCTTTGATTGTTAGTTCATTAATCAATAATACATTTCATGAACTTTTCCAATATTTTTAGATATCCTATCATGGTTTTTAGACATAAATAACTAATTTTTTTTCTCGGAAATCATCGATACGCAGAGCTTAATTCATGAATCGAGCTGCTGGTTAATGAAAAAAAAATACTTTTTTAAAAAATAAAATTAATTGGTTTGATTAAATTGCGGGTCAATTTCCTATGTATTCAGGAAACTGTGCTTAACAGAGGTAAATTCATGGTATCATGATATAAAGATTACAGCTCATACGTATAATGCACCATGAAAATGACAGCCACCAAGCAAAGCAAATTCAATCCATTTATGTACACAGTGATGCCACCACACCCACAAGCTTTAGGAGCATCCAGAGAGGCCACAACTATCAACACAATAAAGACACTTGATTCCCTGGCACCCCTTTTTGTCAAACCGTGTTTTGGACATAAACGGTGAGTTAACTCGCAGAAATTTCAGTCTTTCTTTTTACTTTTTCTGCCCCAACTTAAATTTGTGGCTCAGGTGATATCCATGGCTTGCTTGTGTGGTTTAACTCGGGGTTTAGCTAAGGTGATTGAAATTTCAACTCATTTCTTATTGTTTTTTTGCTAATATAAGTATCCGGAGCAGTTTATGTGTACCTCGATTAATTTTACAAGTTTTAAAGTTAACAATCATGTAAATCTTTAATGATTATAAATATTAACAACCACAAAACTCGAATATAAAATTATATAAAAAAAAAATATTTCAATCTTAAATTTGTATCACTGTGACTAAGATGTAATAACAGGAATCGCAAGTGGATTGATGATTTCGGTCATCCACTTTGTGAAAGCTAGTGCAACTACCCAATTTGCTCATTAATTTCCCAAACCAATTCAATAAATGAATCCATATTTATTCAACATAGATAATCCACAATTTAAACCAAAAAAAAATTGTTAACTCAGTAAATCTAAGGGGCCGTTTGGCATTGCGGCCAAACCTGCTTTTCGAAAAAATTCAAAAATTTTTTTTATTTTTTTTTGCTAAAATTAAGTGCGGTTTGTATTTTTTAGATCGTTTTGATGTGCTGATGTCAAAAATGATTTTTAAAAAATGAAAAAAACATTATTGACATACTTTTTGACACGAAAAGCTATTTGAAAAGCAACCGCTACCACACTCCCAAACACGTAATCTAAGAAGTTGACGTGTGACCGAACCTAATACAAAATTAGCCGGTTCAATGCCAAAAATATTTTAAAAGAAATGACAAAGTTGAGAACCCTAAGATTAGATATTAAAATATTTTTTTTGTTTTATATATTTTTTTAATATCCACTGTTTCTTGATTCTAGTACAGTAAGTTTTTATTTTAAAATATAATAATAGTTGTTTTTTAAAATATTTTATACTAAAAAATATATTAAAATAATATTTTTTTATTTTTAAAAATTATTTTTAATACATCAAAATAATATAAAAAATAAATATAAATCAAAAATATTTTTTAAACATGAAAACTCGCACTATAACACTAGTCACCCGTGCTTGATTATTCATACCTTTCTATAATGGAAACACACCTAACTCAAAGCTTATCTACTTTCTGCAAATGCCAAAACAACATTTTGCATCCCTGAAAAAGGATCAAAAACTACTGCCAAAATAATCATTGAGGTTGCACCTTCGTGTCGAAGATTCAAATGTCAAACATCTACTTGGGACACAACTGATGCCGAATCTCAATCATACACGTATGGCATGCCGATGTATATGTCAAAGTTCACATGCGCATGTTGCCTTGGACATGACAAAACAAACACTAGGATGACAGCAATCCTCAAAGTCAAGTTTCTAGTGACCCTGTTCTTACACAAGCAAAGTCTATCTTCTACAGTTCACCATCATGCACTCTTCAGTCTCCATATCTTAGAAGGTCTCTTTCTTTACTTTTTCCCTCTTTCTCTTGATGAACCCCAGGAAACCTCCTTCAATGGAAACCAACACCCTTCTTCTTCTCTCCCTAGCACTGCTGTCTCTCATCTGTTTCTCCACCTCTTTCAGTCCCATAGACAACTTCCTCGTCAATTGTGGCTCGAACACCAACACCTCCTTCACTCCTACAGATAGCAGAATCTTTCTGCCTGATTCCACTAAACAAGGTCCAGTCTTTCTCGCAAAAGGCCAGTCCATTTCACTCAAGAACCAAAACCCATCTCCAAACTCACCGACTTTGTACAGCACAGCTAGAGTTTTCACTACTGCTTCAAGCTACCAGTTCAATATTAAGAGAAATGGGACTCACTTGGTACGATTTCATTTCTCTCCATTTAAAGCTCAAGGCTTTGATTTATCAACTGCAAAGTTTAGTATTTTTGGAAATGGGAATTTGCTATTGAGTGAATTTAGTACCAAAGTTGTTGTGCTTAAAGAGTATATTTTGAGAGTAGATGGTAATGCTCTTGAGATTCTGTTTAGTCCTGTTGGTGAATCAAGTTTTGGGTTTGTGAATGCAATTGAAGTGTTTTCAGCTCCTAAGGATTTTATTCTTGATGAGGGAGCTAAATTGGTTAGTGCAAATGGAATTGAAGTGTACAAGAATCTTTCTTCGCATGTTTTAGAGACAATTCATAGGATTAATGTTGGAGGTTCAAAATTGGTGCCTTTCAATGATACTTTGTGGAGAACCTGGATTCCTGATGAGGATTTTCTTGTTTTGAAATCTGCTGCTAAACGTGCAGTCACTACTCATGTTCCTAATTATCAGAGTGGGGGTGCTAGTAGGGAGATTGCGCCCGAAAATGTATATATGACTGCACAGCAGATGAACAAGGATAATAACCCATTGCAGTCAAGATTTAATATCACATGGAATTTTCCTGTGGGTTCTGGTGGGGTTCGACACTTGGTTCGATTACATTTCTGTGATATTGTTAGTACTTCACTTAATCAGTTGTACTTTGATGTGTACCTAAACGAATACTCTGCCTACAATGATCTTGATTTGTCATCCCTTACATTCCATGTACTTTCATCACCAATGTACATAGACTTTATTGTGGATTCTAATGATTTAGGGGCTGTGCAAGTGAGTATTGGACCTTCGGCTGTTAGTAGTCTTATGAAGGTCAACGCCATTTTGAATGGGGTAGAGATCATGAAGATGGTAAATCCTTCTCATCTGCATGGTGGATCCAAGAAGAGAACGGTTTGGATTGTGGTGGCTTCAAGTATAGGAGGCTTTGTTCTGTGTTTGGCTGTCTTTGTAGTTATACTTGCATGTAAATGCAAGAAGAAGAAGCCGAAACCAACACGAGTCGAAAGTGCAGGTTGGACACCTTTACGTGTATATGGAGGTAGCACGCATAGTAGAATGTCTGAAGTGACTGTCAATGAATATCGAAGCTTGAAGATCCCCTTCGCCGATGTACAGTTGGCAACCAACAATTTTGATAACAGTCTGATAATTGGTTCTGGTGGATTTGGTATGGTTTTCAAAGGGGTTCTTAAAGACAACACCAAGGTTGCTGTAAAGAGGGGTGTGCCAGGATCCAGGCAAGGACTCCCAGAATTCCAAACTGAAATAACAGTTTTGTCAAAGATACGCCACCGCCATCTTGTTTCCCTCGTTGGGTATTGTGAAGAACAGTCAGAAATGATCCTTGTTTATGAGTACATGGAAAAGGGGCCATTGAAGAAGCATTTGTATGGCCCAGGGTGTTCTCATCTTTCTTGGAAGCAAAGGCTTGAGATTTGCATTGGCGCAGCGAGAGGTCTTCACTACCTGCATACAGGTTCTGCTCAAGGCATTATCCATCGTGACATCAAATCTACGAATATTTTGCTTGATGAAAATTACGTGGCCAAGGTTGCTGATTTCGGTCTTTCACGATCTGGCCCGTGTCTTGATGAGACCCATGTAAGTACTGGTGTAAAAGGCAGCTTTGGATATCTTGATCCAGAGTACTTCCGAAGACAGCAGCTTACTGATAAATCAGATGTTTATTCATTTGGAGTTGTGCTTCTTGAAGTTCTTTGCGCTAGGCCCGCTGTTGATCCATTAATTGCTAGGGAGCAGGTGAATTTAGCAGAATGGGCAATGCAATGGCAGAAGAAGGGCATACTCGAGCAAATTATCGATCCTCATCTCATGGGACAGATAAAGCAAAATTCTCTGAAGAAATTCGGAGAGACAGCAGAGAAATGCTTGGCTGACTATGGTGTCGATAGGCCAAGCATGGGTGACGTGTTATGGAATTTGGAGTATGCACTTCAACTTCAAGAATCTGATTCTAAACCATCACGAGAACCACGTGACAACAGCAATGCAAATGCACCAGAGCTCACAACACCTAGAATAGCTCCCCAAGCTCCATCAATTAACACAGAGACAGAAACCGACAGCGGTGATGGTCCTTCAGAGATTAGAAACAGCCAAGTTTTTTCACAGTTGATGACCAATGATGGCAGATAGTTCTTTTGATTCTTACCTTGACATAAACAATCTACATTATGGGATTATTTCAATGTCACTGCACGATACCATGCCTCAAAAGTTCTCCTAGACGTAATTCCATAGGTACATTAGAGACACCTCCACTTACCTTTCTTTTTCTCTATTTATACTTTTATGCTGTATTTTTTCTTGATTTCATACTGAATCTAAATGGATCTAGGTTATATATTAGTCCCTTGAGGTTAATATTTCTGCTGTATTTTAATCGTCTGCTGCTAAATTTATACTATATACCAGGTCAACTGAATCAATGAATATTGGAATTATGTGTAAGGGCTTTGCTATAGCCTTATTCCGGGCAGCGTGCTTAGCCACTCTGGATTCTATCTTCGCCACTACCTCTGTTATTTGGATGTCATTGTAAAGCATAAGATAGCTTTTGGATGTTTTTAGTGGGAATGAGAAATAAAGTAGCTTAGACAAGTGAAGTAATCTTCTCGCTTTCTAAACCCCTTCAATCTCATAGGATTGAATGGCATTTTTACAACTTGAACCAGATGGGACTGCAGGTCTGATGCAGTGGTACATGACCACATCTGTGCTAGTTCAGACATGAAGGAATAATACTGTATAATCCTTTTCCAATTTAGGAATGTAAATTTAGTTGCGTTGTCCAGCTGCATGATGCTGATTTGCTCAAGTTGATGATTAAAGAACTCAAAAAATCAAAGATTGATTGTTGTGCACTTGCATCTAGAGGGTTCTTGTGGATGATTCAGCCTCAAACTAATTATTAATTAGCCCGCAAGTCAATTATGAAGCAAACAAAGCTGGCAATCACTTGCCTCTGTCACCATGATAAATTCCTGACATCATGGTATTGGACATTTCCTAGCTCACGCTGTCAAGATACATCGAGGATCAAGGAGAATTTCAGGAGTGTTTTGTGTTGATATTAGAGGTGCATGGACTAGGCTCACTGTGAGCTCATGGCCATGGACAAGGCAAGGGGTCATCTTCTCTGTATCAAGATATTAATCAAACCCTAATAGTGTCATAATTCTTCATAGCTATGAGGTAAGGTGTCATCTTCCTTGTACCAAAACTTGAAAAAGTAGCCATGGCAATACTTTTTTGAGAGTAAGATTATTACAGCACATGATATCTAATGATCATTTTGACCATCAAATATTTTGATTGGATGGATCTTCTCCCTTGCATCTCACTTCATTTCACTCCAAAGTCCAAACATGGGGTATAACATTGCAATGAGAGGTGTTTCCCCTTTCCATCACAGTCGCATAGAATCCCTGCATAGCCATTCTTCAAGAAGAAATCTAACATAACTCGTATAAGCTCTGACTGTATAATTTAGACAAACCCTCTTGTTTAATTAACAATATTTTGTCTAATTTCCCTCGTCTCAAAATTGAGGTTTTCGAACGTCAACATGCAACTCAAAAGGTTGGATTAATAATTAAGAAAGTCGGTATCAAGGCTGCAGTTACAAGTTAGATAATTTAAAACAACTTTGTTTTAAGATTTAAGATTTAAGAAAAAAGTTAAAATAATGTATTGAGTTTTTTTCTAAAAAGATCAAATAGGATTTTAATAAAATTTACTGAACAAGATTAACCTATTAAGTCAATTGGGTATATCCAGATCAAATATCATCTAATTTAATTTAAAATATAGCTTTAATTAAATTTAAAATATATGATTTAACAAATTAACTTTTCAGATAAATATTATAAAACAAATGGTTAATAATATCTAAATTTTATATCAATTACTAAGAAATATGATCATTATGAATATACCTAAGATTTTAATAATGACTTAAGGATATCTATTCTTAAATAAAAGATATTTATTTAAATAAGTATATTAAAATACCTATGTTTGTTTGTTTTCTTTTTCAGAAAACAAAAAAATATGAGTATATTATATTAGTATACCCATTTAACTATATATACTTATATTTGTTTGATACTGCTGTCTTTATAACTAGTTATTTTTTTCTCTATATGGTTGAATACTCATAAAAAAAACCATTTGTGAAATACAATTTTTACCCTAAAAAACTAACAATTTCATATTCTTTTCCATTTTTAAAAATTAATTTGATTGTTAAAAATGTTTATTATCTTCCTAATTTTATTCATTAATTAACGTATCATTATGAACTTCATTCAATATCCTTTTCAATTCACAACAATAAAAACCAAAATACATTTTTTATTTTATTTTTTACTTTCTTAATTAAAAAAAGAAGAGAGATAAAGGCCAGTTAAAAATTAAAATTCAAACTAAAAGAGAGGGCATTATCGTAATTAAGATAAAGACTGGCCTCGGAGGATATGATAAATGCCATTGCCATCATGGTGGGGTCCTACTTTTTCCCGATCCCCACTCTTCCTAATCATTACTGAAGGCTTCTCCACTAGTGGCAGACAGTTGTTAAATATAAAAAGAAGCCCTTCTTTTAGGGTTTAATTATAATTCTCCCAAATATCTGGGACCGATTTAACAAATCCAATTCCTTTCCCTTCAAAAAAAAAAAAAAGTTTGGATTAGCTATATATCAGTCCCCACTTAGTTAGCGTCATATCAAATCAGTCCCCGGTTAGACCTTTCACCTTTATTTATGTAGACAAAATAAAATAAAGTTAAAACTTAAAAGGACTAAATTGAAGCAGAGTTTTAGTTAGGGAATAAAGTTGAAAACCCAAAAACAAAAATCATGATGGTTAGGCACAATTTCTTAGATTCCCATAATCAAACTCTTCTTCCTTCATCTCTCTTCAAATAAAAAAAAGCAATTTTTTAGCATTTCGTGGCCAAAATCTACAAATCCCGAATTCCTCACACACAGCGAGAAAGAGGGAGGGAGGGACATAATTGAATAGAAGTTGAACGAGGCAGAGAGTAAGATCGAGAGAGAGAGAGAGAGAGAGAGTGACAGAGAGCTTTTCTGTGTGTGATTTTGGTGAAATTAGGGTTAGGGTTTTTGGACTGGATTGGATTGGTTAAAAAGAGGGAGAGGATGACGGAGGTGATATTGCATGTATATGACGTGACAAATAGTGGATCGGAGAAGACGAACAACACTATTTTGAACATCAACAAGATCTTCAAAGACACTATTGGTCTCGGCGGCATCTTCCACAGCGCCGTTCAGGTCTCTCCCTCTCTCTCTATTGTTTGTTTAATTGCAGCTGTGACGGTGGAGTTAGTGTAAAATTAGAGAGATCCAGGGTTAATTAAGTATTTACTGAAATAGTTTGATTTAATGCTTTTCCAGTGGAAAGTGAGATCTATGGTTTTGGTTCTGGTTCTGGTTCCAGTACTTAAATAAGTCACTGATTTATGGATTGAATTATTGTGTGGTAAAATAAGCAAAAAGTTTTAAACTTTGTTGGAATTTTAATTTTTAATTGAGAGAGGTAGTTACTGTTTTCTGGTCCCTGCCATTTATATGGTGGATTATTGGTGTTTTGAGGTCTCTGTGTTGATAGAACTAGAAGTCTTGTCGTTCAAGATCTGGAAGTTTCAACTGTGCTGTAAATTGGGTTTTCCCTGAACAATAATTACTTGACTGTGTTGAAGAGATTAAAGTCAAGCTGGGATGGGGGGAGGGGATTTGTTTTGACATGCAATATGTGGAGGGGACATTTTTTCATAATCATGAATTTTATGTATTTTGCTGCTTCCTTTTGACGTAGTTCAGTTTTCTGACTCAGCATTGTAAAAGGATTTGTCGTGTGATTAAGTTTTAGGTAAAGTTTCCTAGTATCAGTGAAGTTGTTTATGGAAAACCACAAGCTTGTGCACAGACTGAGTCCATTGATGTGTTGTGCGTGCAGTGTGATGAAGCTCTGTTATCTATAGTTAGTTCCCAAGTACTGAATTATGCAGTAAGGTGACTAGATATAGACAAATGAATTCATGCCTTAAACTAGACACTGAGCTCTTATATTTTAATACTATGTTGCACCTTTTACTTTCTTGTTGGTATTTTTTATTTTCAGGCTGTTTCCATTATTCTCTTCAGATGAAGTGAATGTATGACTTGAGGGTAATAGGTCTGTTTCTTTTATGCATGTCAGGTATATGGAGAAGATGAATGGTCTTTTGGGTTTTGTGAACATGGAACTGGAGTTTTTAGCTGCCCTTCTGGAAAGAATCCAATGTATACATACCGTGAGAGAATTGTACTAGGAAAAACCAGCTTTTCAATCTTTAAGGTGAATCAGATCTTGCGGGAACTTAGTAGAGAATGGCCTGGAAGTGACTATGACTTGTTGGCCAAGAACTGTAATCACTTCTGTGATGAATTTTGTGAAAGGCTCGGTGTGCCAAAACTTCCAGGTAAGAATTTTTATTTTTCTGAGAAGAATATCTAAAACTTGAATCTTGATAAATTGGCCGGCTATTTATTGCGATTGGTGTGCTCTGCTTGTATACTGGAACACTGTTCTCTTTCTGAATGTAATTGTCCAGTAGACTCAGATTCATGATCAAGAAATAGAGCAGTATGTGGAGACATTTATGTGTATTTTTCATGCTGTCAGATGTCCTCTTGAGTTTGACAATGTCCTTAAACCTGGCAAGATTTTTCTCTCGCCCATCCTCCCTCCCATTCTCCAGGAAATCTGTGTGGAAAAGCTTCCTCATCCAAAAATCCTTTAAAGTTGCTTGGCTAAGCACCTGCACTATTAACCTTAGCGTCTGAGGAGTATATGTAATTATGGAAGATCACAAAAAAGAGTCATTCTGCATTTTGTGCTCTACTCTGCCTTAGGGTGGGCTGGGCTCTGTTTCTTCATAGTGCTGCCCCATCCCTCTTGACAACTGGCCCTGCATTTTTAGTTGTAAACTATGGCTCCTTTGCCAACAATAAAGTAAATTTTTTCTATGAATTATAAGCTTAGCCCTTGTTTCTTTGGGATTGTAACCATTTTTCACCTTTTTCAACTTAAGAAACAAACGTGTTGTTCCAGCACATTTTATTTTTGCATTTTCCCTGAAGTGGATGTTCCTGTGATTTGTCTGACAGGTTGGGTCAATCGGTTTGCCAATGCTGGTGATGCTGCCATGGAAATAGCAGGAAATACAGCTTTCCGGGTGAGATGTTCTCCTGTATTTATTTTTCTTTTTTTGCCTGGATTGTATCCCGCACTTGGGTTGATTATCATTGTCAACTTCGTGTAATTAGTGCTCTCCACGTGTGCACTCACTGGAGCTATAGAGACCCAAAGTCCATATTCTTGTACACCCACCCTCCACACACAATTCATAACAGGTGGTAATTCATTAATGCCATGTGAAGTGCAATCTGTGTTATGCTTCACTTTCCTATATTTCTGTGCTTTTCCCTGTTTATTTTTTTCCAAAGTTATTTTTTTAGGATTTTTCTATGTTTGAAATCATTGAGGATGTGAACGTAGTTCTTACCATTTATCAAACATGCGGTATCTTCTTCTGCTTCAAACAATAGTACAGAAGATTGTGAATTAAATCTGCACCAGTGAAATCGCCCACAGTGCATCCAGTATATTTTCTTTGGTTCATCCTTTTTTATAATAGTGGCTTCATGTTCTATTGTCACTGTTTCAAAAATGGCCTGAAAGTGGTGATTAATCAGATTGGAACGTGGATGTTTGATCACCAAAAAGAAAAAGAATTTAGTTTGATAGTCATATGAACTGATGTAGGCTTTAGAGCCTGCCTATCGTGATTAGCTTTTCCCTAATCCCTAAATGCGTGGTTTTGCTAATTGCAGTTTAGACAAGCCAAGACTGAGATTGTATCCGCCAGCAAAGTTGCATATAGATTCCTTGCGGGTGTCACTTCCAGCAATGGATCTGCTCCTGAGTCCCCCGCAAACTCAAACACAGGAGTCCCTAGATTCCAAGCATCCTGGTTTAAAAACCTCATCACAAATGGTGCCAAACCTAGTGGCACAGAAGTTGATGATCAGGATGCAGATGTACTGCTTCAGCGGCAACTGAGTAAGCAAGGATCAGATCAACCATCTTGGCAGAACTCACAACAAGAACCAGAGCTACCACCACTGCATCGGAATTTTAGGCATACATCTAGCTGATCAAAGATTCATTCATTGTGTATCGTTGTAAAATTGTTCATTGCTTGTCCAACTGAATTGCTTTTCTGATGGTGCCTCAAAGCACCAAAGCACGTTGAAAAGATTATCAATGTGAAGTGTTTTTCTCTTTTCCACATCCATATGCCACCATTAATCGTCACGGAATCTGGACATGCTTTTCTGGTATAAAAAATACATGATCAGAGTGATCTCAACTCTTGACCTCAACCCTTGCCGGGGTTCTGTTGGGCGTCAAGACTGAGACTTCTTCCACTAAAATTTGCTGCATCCGCAAGAGCTTGAATTCGAGACCACGAACATCACTCAGGCCTATTTAAGTTACTACATTTTTTTCAATAAACGTAGAACATATAACGTTTTTTCTTGTAATTGTTACTTGTGTTATAGGGTCGTGCTAAAATTCTCTCTTTACGTGACATGATGTGATGGAGGCTAATAATTGTTGTTCCTTGAACTATAATTGTTAAGTTCCATCCATTTTCGGTGGATTAATCAAAGAAATCTGTGACTTATCCGACAAAAATTCTTCAAATAAAAGGATTGAAATTGACTTGTAATTTGATTGATATAATTAAACCTAGTCTAAATTTGATAAAGTTAATATCATTAATTTTAGTAAAAATAATTAATCTATATTAATTAAATAATCTAGGTTCTTTTTCAAGTATATCTTTGGATCGGGTCTGAGATGTAGTTGAACTAGTTTCAATATCTCCCTTCTTTTCAACATAGATTGATTTCATACCATTTTTTTAATATAAAAAAACCTGGAGGACCTTTTTATCTTCTATCAAGATCCTTAAGGAATCATTTGCCTTCCAACGTGTTTTCTAACTATATGGATTGTCAAATAAAAGATGGATGGCACGAGCGCAAGTTGAGATGGAGAACTGTAGTTTCAATCACAACTTTCATTATTATTATTTTTTAAAATATTTTTATTTAGAAATATATTAAAATAATATATATTTTTAAAATTTTATTTTTAATATTAATATATCAAAATATCAGAAAACAAAAAAAAAATAAAAAAAATAAAAATCAATTTTCTTTCAAAAACGTTTCCAGACGTAAAAACAAAAATCTTGCCCACAAAATCATCAATGACAATCGGATAAGGTTTTTTTCCCCTCTTATTCAAAGATTAGAGAAATTCTCAAATCATTTTTTTTCCCTGACATAGACAATTCGTTTTCAGCTGGATTTTAGATGTGTTATGATATTATTTATTTTTGTGTTTTAAAAATATTTTTTTTTATTTTAATATATTTTTAAATAAAAAATATTTTAAAAAATAACTAATAATATGTAATTTTATTCTGATCGAGAAAACTTGTTTTTGGCAACCTATCTTCGAATTCGAACCCAAGAGAAATGTGAAAAGTGAGTTGCCGACATTATACAGAAACCTGTACATTGTTATCAGTAACGTCTATCTTGTAGTAGTGGACAGTAGACAGTTTGGAAGGAATTCATTGGTTGCCATGGAAGTTGAGCTACGTGCTATGCCTAGTTGTCTTCTCATCCAGCTCCTAACACAGATCAACAATCATCATGGGAATCTTGTTAGCAATGTTGATAAACCTGGCCTCTGTCTCAAGAATTAGTTTACGGGTTGAATGGATAAATCCGGATAAATTAAAAATAGTATTATTTTAAAAAAGTTTTGACCTGATAATATAACTGTAAATTGTTTTGCGAGGTTTATTGGATTGATACTTTATCTATTTTAATTTTAAACCCGAACTGGTTAAAAGATAAATTAACGAGTCGTCAACTTGCTAGGCCAAGTTTAATAATAAGGCTTGTCAAGTGAAGAGATGGTGAAGAAACAGGAGAGGATTCGAGTAAACTCGTGGGATTATAGAAGCAGCACCACCGGTCTCTTGCTTCAATACTTGAAGCAATGAATACTTCAGGTGCCATCCCGGTCTTCCATAGCTCACGTAGATGCTGGTGAGCCCCATTGGAGCGTGCCCGGATGAAGATATCGGCATTCCGTTCTTGTTCCCAGCACTCGCCTTTCAGAGTGACTGTTACCTTCGATTCAACTATGTGTTCTTATCAACAGAACCACGAGTTCACCTTCATCTATACATGAACAAGAGAACTACTCATCAATATCAAGAGAAATTGCAGTGGATACCACACACACCCCGTGAGTGATGTGAGGCTACAATGCCATACATCCAACTCATGATATAGATCACCGCGTCACAGTTTTGATATTTTTTTTAACAGAGGATTGCGAATCAAATGTTAACATGATTCTAATGAACGTTGAACCAAAAAGAAAAGAAAAGAAAAGAAAAATCTCAATAAAATGGACGTTATTGCTTTAGCTGTCAACGATAAAGGTAGTCTGTTAGAATTAATCAAAGAAATCGTTCCACAAGGAAAACAAAGTACCAGTAAAATAATGTTTCCAGTACCAAAAAATTAAACATGCTTCTTGAGCAAATGACATGATGAAACACAAGGAGATAACAAGTGCAACATTTGTTCAAACCAGAAGCAGCAACACGCAAATCTGATAAATGACAGTAAGACATTCACGAATATATACAAAACCATTATTTTGGAACAATAACTGTGCCTCGTTTTTGAAAGGCAGCGGAGAATTGCTTCTCTACCGTCTTAGCATTCCATCAAAGAGAAATGTATCCCCATGCGCATCCTCTGCAATCTGGAGAGAAGAAACAGCTTGTGCTGCAATAAGTCCTGCTGAGAATTCTGTAGTACCCCAACTGCCATCGTCAAAGTATTGCACTGGCATACTCCTTCGAAGAGACTCGTATGAAAATGTTAAGTCATTATTTTCCCTCTCCCCCCATTGGCATCCAGTTCCATAAGTACAAGGGAACCAGCCTATCCTTTCAAATGAATTCCCTGAGCAGTCCTTGTGAGGGAGAGATGGCCTCTTTTCACCCACAAAAAGGTCAATATTGCCAGCACAACTCCAAGTGTTGAAAACTTCCTCTTTGTTTAGCACAATTTTACATGAATCATCAGAGTCCTCGCCAAGTAAGACATGTAGAGCAACAGCCTCTGCAATTGCAGCACCCTCTTCATCAAGTCTCTGCTGTTCTTCCTTCTTTTTTTGTTTCTTCTTCTCTAGCTCAGATCGGATTGCCGCAGATGTAGCTAGAGCTTTCTCCAAACGCCTCTTCTTCTTCTCAGCCTGCCTGAGACGATCCATCTCACCTTTGACCTGCTTCTTCTTCACTTTCCTCACAACAGGTTGCACTTTATTACATGCTATGCTATCCATAACTACTGAACTCCAAATATTGTCCTGTTTTCAACTTATGAAGCTTAAAGAGAACTCCTCTAAAATGTGTACATTTCCCTATAACTTTCTTTTGTTCTTTATCTGTTCCCTTTTCACCCTTTGTTTACTACTAAACAACACTACCTAATTTCAGTATAAAAAACTAATGAAATCTCAGAAGTTCGAGAACTACACCCACTCAGGTCTGAAGGAATACCTCATCTTTCGGACAATACAATCCCAAACAGAAACAACAGGAGACAATAGAAGAGAGAAATGATAGGCATCCACAGAATCATCCATTGACACCATTCGTCCTAATTTTCCACAACCCTCGCATTTGCCCATTTTGTGCACACCAATAAAACCACAAAGCCGATCAAAATTGCAAAAACAACAATCTCACTCCAGGACTTCAAACAGCTCACATGGCCTTCTCTCCTGCAGTCGAAAAGCTAAACAAGTCAAAAAATGAAGCCACACTAGAAACCATCCAAAAAACCTTAAACAAGCAATAATACACGGATAGGTCACATTGCACAGAATTACCAAACATAATCTAACCTCATTTAAATCCTTGTTTCAGCCACAAAAATAAGTTTTAAAGCATCTACCCTCTAACTATTTAATAATTCACAACAATTTAATTGTCAATTATATAACCCTAACCAACAAAACAGATCCTCACATTGATAAAGTTGTGTTCTGTGCATCGGTGCCAGCAGAAACTAATGCCATATTGATAAAAATATTAACTGGATCCTGTTATTAATAATCAAAAGTCCAAAACATACAGAAACTAAACCTAATCCTCACTCCCTTGATCAATTATCATTGCCATCCTTCAACTCATTCATTGTTATACTATCCTATATCAAGTCAATTAGAAATCACTCTTTCTTCAGCTGATTCCATGATTGAACATCACAATCTCTTAGTTCAGATTTCAGATCCCAAAAGACTCCAACACTTATGCATCCAATTAACCATTCAAGTAACAAACCACATCTAAAAATTCCAACCAGTTCCAAGTCTTCAACTTTTGAGACAGAAAATAACATCATAATTCAAATTTCAATCCTTTATTAGATCCCAGGCTACAACTACAACTCTTACCAATAATCATAATTCAAATCAAATCTTAGACAAACAAAACAAACCCACATCACCAAACTATTAAACATGCAATAAGAAACCAGTTAAACAGATACAATAACATTAGATCCAAAAAACCCATCAAGCTAAAAGACACAAAATTCATTAAAAAACATTAATTCAATAAAACCATACTAAAATCAATAAGCCCACAAATAAAAATTGAATAAAAATCAAAACTTTAAAGGTATAAAAAAACAAACCTTTTTCACTGAGAGATTGAAAGGGTCTTCACTTCTCCCTCTAAAACTGAAGAGAAAACAGAGAAACAGGGAGAGAACTGAAAATATAGAGAACTTATAATGGAGTGTTTGGATCCACAGAAAGCAAGAGAAAAGGTGAGAGAAAATCAAAGGGAGAGGGATAAAATAACTGATCACATGAGATAGGTGACAAGAGAGAAAGGGTAATCCTGTAATTCTCAGATTAGATTAGGAGACGTGGCAATTCATGGGTTGCTGACAGGAGGGTGTCTGGTGTCACTTATAATGTCATGCCACATGGCAGGTTTTGGTGAGAGTGGGTCCCATAGGTAGTGCTTGCTAGACCGTCAGATTTAGGTTTCTTGTTCGGGAGAAATTAGATGGATGGTGTAGATTATTGTTGGGGGTGGTAAGTAGAGATCAAGTTGGTTTTGGAAATTGGGACTGACTTATCAAGTGAAGTGAAGTGAAGTGATCGACAACTCTCATGGACAAAACAGTAAAAACAAAATGATATTAAAAGAACTCTCATGATAATGAGTTGGATTTTGGATATTATTATTATTTTTCTTAACATTTCTTTTTAAATTAATATAGATATTTAGGTCAGCTGACATGTATCTCAATTAATTTCGCAGATTCTAAAATTAACAACTATATAAGTTTCTAATAGCCTTAAAAAAACTCGTACTTGTGATCATTAAAGAACAAACTCAAGGTATGACCATCTGAGTTACCTCTCAGCTGAGTTAGATATCAATTTGTATCCTAAGCACTACTAAATTAAACCTTTATATATATATATATATATATATATATATATATATATATATATATATATATATATATATCAAAGTTATCAAACCTGATATGGCCACAATCTAGTCTAAAATTCAAGTCATAAGTTAATTGTGTTGATTTAGGCTGATTCAATCAATTTAAAATAATGTTATATAATTATTTTTTTGTTATAAATAAAACAATATTATTTTGATTTTATATTAATTAAATTGGACTTTTACCAAGTCAATTTATACTTATTTATTTTAAAATTCAACTCGAGTTAAGGGTTGGATCGACGAGTTATCTAGTTAACCTGTCTGGCTGACCGAGTTTAATAATAATAATAATAATAATTACAGAGGAATATATCTATGGATGAGAAATAAAGTTCTTATAATTTTTTTATATTTTAATTGTAAAATAATAATGTTGAAATAATAATAATTTGTGTTGTTTAACCATTATTCAATTCTGTCATTTCATCTTTAAAGTATTTGGAGTGAATTTTGGACATTTCATATTGTCAAAAAAATTTACCTCGGTTTAACCTCGTATAAAATTTGAATAAAATAGCTATAAACAAATTCTAACTAATCTTTTCATAAAAAAACATAGCTAATATCTATTTTGTTGTCATTATTGCATTATCAATTCAAAGCAAGGGTGAGAAATATAATCAAATGATTTGGAATATTCATAGAAATAAATCTAAAATTAACTGAAATAATCAATCCGAGAATTCAAATCAAGAAAACTAATTAAAACATAATTTTGTTAAGTTTTAGATTTTAGAAATAAAAAACCAAAAATTATGAAACAAAGTGAAAAAAGATAAGACTATATATATTTTAACTCATGGCTTTACCTTTAGATTGGGCTTAACTTTCAATGAACAAGTGAGCTCAAGCCTTAGCACTATGAGCATTATGAAGGGGGAAAAACAAACAATAAACACTTGAAATCAAATGCTACATAAGTTTGGCATCATTCTTGCTCTCAGTCTGTGGAGACTTGAGGAATAAAACTCACCTACATACCACCCAGATAGACCCAAAATAATTGGGCTTAAGTTTCACACATGAAACTCATCACCTCCTTAACCAAAAAAATCCCACCTCATTTCCCAACAACTTATACAATTTCCAAATCTCAAATTAATTAGCTTTTGCTTCCCTTATCTTTCAGTCGTTTTTATATCACCTTTCCTAAATCCTAACTTCCATAACTCAATCAATTCCTTGTATTTGATATCATATCTTAAAAATATATTTTTAAAATTTAGACTCGCTTGACAAGTCAATCTAAAATTTAACTAATTAGAAGCCTGAACGGGTTGAGATTAGAAAAAAATAAAAGTAATTTGACTTGATTTAGTTGAAAATCCATGTTAACTATCTAATTGATCCATAGTAAAACCTGGTTATAACTAAGCATTAACTTTGTTTTGAATTTTTTTTTTGATAAAAAACTATGTTGTTTTGATATTTGAAGAAAAATTTGGATTGAACCTCTCATGCCTAACTTTTGTCAGGTTTTATACAGATACAAGTTAACATGGCTTGGACTATCTTGCTCACCAAAGATGGTACATTAAATGCCTAAAATTGGACAGAAGGGTGGATTATAAGGTATATTTAGGATTGTGATAATGGTTATAGTTTAAAGTGTTTTTTGCTTAGAAATATATTAAAATAATTTTTTTTATTTTTTAAAAATTATTTTTAAGATCAACACATCAAAATGATCTGAAAAACATAAAAAAATTAATTTTTAGTAAATTTTTTTTTTTCAAAATTTAAAGGAACGCAGTTTGGATCGCGTTCCCAAACAGATCATAAATATAGATTTAGGAGGAGGGTTATATTAAAACAAATAATCTACAGAAGGACGCATCAGAAAAAAAACATAAAAGTTCAAGGATGTGAAACTAAATTAACCCCAAAAGGCTAAAACTACCTGCTCCTTTGTCCCACTAAGATGATCTTCCTCTTCCTCAACCCCCAAAGCAACCGTCCTCTCTTATTCTCACTTGCTTAGAGACAAAAACACTTGAATGTGGATTAGTTTTTATACTTATGCATATTCCAAATTGTTATGTATGGACACAAACTGGCTGCATGACGGCGTCAACAATGGTTGCTGGCGGCGTCAAAGATGGCGGCAAGGACGGTGGATAGTGGCTGCTAGGTGGCAATGACGGTGGTTGCCATATTTGACCAAAGTTGGAGAGAATTATCTCCTACCTCTGCTATAAATAGAGGATGCTAATGAGAGCTTGTTGTAACACATGGAATAGAGAGAAAACACAGAGAGAGAGCTTGGGAGAGTTGAGTTGAGTAGAGAAGAATTTTCTCCTCCTCCTTGTATTGTTATTTGTATTGTTTGTAAGCTTGATTAATACAAACCAGTAGCTCCGTGGAGTAGGCAAGTTGCCGAACCACGTAAATTTGTGCGTGTTTGAGTTCTGGAAATACCCCAACAACTGGTATCGGAGCTTGTTCTTGAAAAAGAGGGTGTTTGATCCAAACTCAAAAATCAGTGTTCTCCAAACGTGTTTTTGAACATACCATCGTGTAGAGGACAACCGGACGAATCCACTGGTGAAAACCCAGCGAAGAACCGATGTCCTGCATGCCCGCACGCGCCGACGTCCAGACTGCCCACACCGTACACGCGCCACGCTCCTTCTTCGCCCGGCTTCTGCAAAACGGGTCGGGCTGACCGGACACGTCAGCACATCCGTACGGTCAACGTCCACGTCATCCAGCCACGTCATCGTGCCATGTCATCACCTGAGTTTTGTTCCGGTGTGTCGCAGAAGCTGCTATTCGGACACGTGGCTACATCATCACCGTAGAGGGGTTTTGATCCGGTGCGACGCAGGATCTAATTAGCTGAAACGTGGCTTAATCAGAACCGCTGCTGAGTTTTGATCCAGTGTGATGCAGGCCATAATCGGCTGACACGTGGCTTAATCTGCACCGCTGCTGAGTTTTGATCTAGTGCGACGCAGGCGGTACTCCGGCTGACACGCGGCTGCATCTGCACCATCCGTTTATCCAAAACTTTGATTGCTAAAATCTGAGCCATCCGAAGTCCGATTTGGGTGATCTCAGTGTCATTTCCAACATTTTTGGCCGTTCCGGACACATCCGTAAGGTCCGATTTGGCAGATTCAAATTGGAAAAATATTAAAAATGGCACATGAAATTAAAGCTGCTGGAATTGAAAAATTTGACGGAACAGATTTTGGATACTGGAAAATGCAAATTGAGGATTATTTATATGGGAAGAAACTTCATCTTCCCTTGTTGGGGAGCAAACCAGAAAATATGCAAGAAGAAGATTGGCTACTTCTTGATAGACAAGTTCTGGGCATTGTCCGGTTATCCTTATCAAGAAGAGTTGCTCACAATGTTACTAAAGAAAGATCCACTGAAAGATTGATGGAAGCCTTGTCTGGGATGTATGAGAAGCCGTCAGCAAATAATAAAGTGCACCTGATGAAAAAGTTGTTCAACTTGAAGATGGTTGAAAACACTTCTGTGACACAACACCTCAACAACTTTAATACCATCACAAATCAATTATCATCTGTTGAGATTGAGTTTGATGATGAGATTCGTGCACTCATCTTGCTAGCTTCACTTCCAAGCAGTTGGGAAGGCATGAGGACAGCCGTGAGCAATTCAGCTGGAAAATCCAAACTGAAGTATGATGACATTCGAGACTTGATTTTGGCTGAAGAAGTGCGAAGGAAAGACTCAGGTGAAAGTTCAAGCTCAGGATCAGCTCTCAACATCAACACTCGAGGGAGGAGACAAGATAGAGGCTTATCCAGAGGCAGATCAAAATCAAGATACAGAAGTAAAAGCAAGTTTGGATCCAGAAAGCAGGTTGCATGTTGGAATTGTGGCAAACCTGGTCATTTCATGAGGAATTGCACAAAACCGAAGAAACCTGAAGCTGACTCTACAAACGCTACCACAGATGAGGTACAAGATGCTTTAATTCTTGCTGTACAAAGTCAAATTGATGAGTGGATTCTTGATTCTGGTGCTTCATTCCACTGTACGCCACACCATGAAATGCTGCAAAATTATGTTGGAGGAGATCACGGTGTAGTCTATCTGGCCGATGGAACACCACTGAATATTGTGGGTATAAGAGATGTGCAAATCAAGACAATGAATGGATCTATATGGACCTTACAGAACGTAAGGCATGTTCCTGAATTAAAGAAGAAGTTGATCTCTGTCGGACAACTTGACGATAGTGGTCATTCAATACTTTTTGCTGGAGGAATGTGGAAAGTATCAAAGGGAGCAATGGTTTTAGCTCGTGGAAAGAAAACCGGCACCCTGTATATGACCACAAGATTTACAGACATCATTGCCTCAACTGAAGCAGAAAATCAAGCACAGTTATGGCATTGTAGACTTGGCCATATGAGTCAAAAGGGGATGAAGATACTTCAGTCAAAGGGAAAGCTGCCAGAGTTAAAAAATATCGATCTAGACATTTGTGAAAGTTGTGTTCTTGGAAAACAGAAGAAGGTCAGTTTCTTGAAGGTTGGCAGGACCTTACGACCAAGAAAGCTAGAACTGGTACACACAGATTTATGGGGACCGTCTCCAGTAGCATCTCTTGGAGGTTCTCGGTATTATGTGACTTTCATTGATGATTTCAGCAGAAAGGTATGGGTCTACTTTCTGAAAAATAAATCTGATGTGTTTGAAACATTCAAGAAATGGAAGGCTATGGTTGAGACTGAATCAGGTCTAAAGTTGAAATGCTTGAGATCTGATAATGGAGGAGAATACATTGATGGAGGTTTCAAGGAGTATTGTGCTGTCAATGGTATCAGAATGGAAAAGACCGTTCCAGGCACACCGCAACAGAATGGCGTTGCTGAACGGATGAACAGGACCATCAATGAACGAGCTAGAAGCATGAGGTTGCATTCAGGGTTACCTCAAACATTCTGGGCTGACGCAGTTCATACTGCAGTTTACTTGATCAACCGTGGACCATCAGTTCTTTTGGAATTCAGATTGCCTGAGGAAGTATGGAGAGGAAAAGAGGTACAACTCTCTCATTTGAAGATCTTTGGGTGTGTTTCCTATGTTCACATAGATTCTGATGCTCGCAACAAGTTAGAAGCCAAATCCAAGAAATGTTTCTTCATTGGCTATGGAGATGAAGAATTTGGATTTCGGTTCTGGGATGATCAGAATAGAAAGATTATCAGAAGCAGGAACGTGATCTTCAATGAGAAAGTTATGTACAAAGACAGATCAAGTGAAGAAACAGAGATGGCTGATTCAGATACAAGTCCACAAAGATCTAAATTCATAAGATTAGAAAGGCTTCCCGATGTTACTAAGCAGAACAACAATCAAGAGTCTTTACAAGAAGAACCGAGCATATCTGTGCCCACTACTACACAAAAAGATGCGAAGCCAATTGAACCAGCTGTTCGCAGGTCTTCGAGGACGATAAAGCCCCCGTAACGGTTCACACTTTTACTGAATTATATTTTGCTGACAGATGGTGGTGAACCGCTAACCTATGAAGAATCTTTACAAGATGGAAACTCAAGCAAGTGGGAGTTAGCCATGAAGGATGAGATGAGTTCGTTGCTGAAGAACAAGACTTGGGAGCTAACAGCATTACCTGAAGGAAAGAAGGCCTTGCAAAATAAGTGGGTTTACAGAGTGAAGACTGAGCATGACAGAAGCAAACGGTTCAAGGCAAGACTTGTTGTAAAAGGGTTTCAACAAAAGAAAGGGATTGACTACTCTGAGATATTTTCTCCAGTTGTGAAGCTCACAACAATTAGAGTTGTTCTGGGGATAGTAGCTGCACAAAATTTACATCTTGAATAATTAGATGTAAAAACAGCATTCCTTCATGGTGACTTGGAGGAAGACATTTATATGCAACAGCCAGAGGGGTTTGCAATGCAAGGAAAGGAGAATCAAGTCTGCAAGCTACAGAAAAGCCTATACGGTTTGAAGCAAGCTCCAAGACAGTGGTACAAGAAGTTTGACAACTTCATGTGCAATTCGGGGTATACAAGATGCCAAGCAGATCACTGTTGCTATGTCAAACATTTTGACAACTCCTACATCGTTCTACTATTATATGTAGATGATATGTTGATTGCAGGATCCAGCATTGAGGAGATTGATAAGCTGAAACAACAGTTGTCGAAACAGTTTGAAATGAAGGATCTGGGAGCTGCTAAACAAATACTTAGAATGAGAATCATCAGAGATAAAGACAAAGGCATACTAAAACTCTCACAAACAGAGTATGTCAAGAAGGTTCTCAGCAGGTTTAGTATGGATAATACTAAACCAGTAAGTACACCACTGGGGAATCATTTCAAGCTCAGCAAAGATCAGTCACCAAAAACTGAGCTAGAATGTGGATACATGGATAAGATTCCATACGCCTCAGCTATCGGCTCTTTGATGTATGCTATGGTCTGTACCAGACCAGACATTGCCCATGCAGTGGGAGTTGTAAGCCGATATATGAGCAATCCTGGAAAGCAGCATTGGGAGGCGGTGAAATGGATCATGAGGTACTTAAAAGGTTCATCGGAAACTTGTCTTAGTTTCACAGCTGGTGGTTTGAAACTTGAAGGTTTTGTAGATGCTGATCTAGCAGGAGATATTGATAGCAGAAAGAGCACTACAGGATATGTATACACTCTAGGAGGTACTGCTGTTTCTTGGAGTTCTACCTTGCAAAAGATCGTCGCTCTTTCAACAACAGAAGCTGAATATGTTGCAGTCTCGGAATCTGCAAAAGAGATAGTATGGTTGCAGAGTTTCCTGAAGGAATTGGGCAAGATGAATGGAAAAGGTACTTTGTATAGCGATAGTCAGAGTGCCATCTTCCTTGCCAAGAATCCAGCATTTCATTCAAGGACTAAGCATATTCAGATCAAATATCACTTCATTCGACAATTGCTAGACGATGAGCAACTAATGCTAGAGAAGATCTGTGGAAGCAAGAATCCAGCTGATATGTTAACCAAAGGTGTTACTCTAGATAAACTAAAGCTGTGTAAAGCTTCAGTAGGCCTCCAAGACTAAAAGATGGATATAAAGCCATTTGTGTCCAAGTGGGAGATTGTTATGTATGGACACAAGCTGGCTGCATGACGGCGTTAACAATGGTTGCTGGCGGCGTCAAAGATGGCGGCAAGGACGGTGGATAGTGGCTGCTAGGTGGCAATGACGGTGGTTGCCATATTTGACCAAAGTTGGAGAGAATTATCTCCTACCTCTGCTATAAATAGAGGATGCTAATGAGAGCTTGTTGTAACACATGGAATAGAGAGAAAACACAGAGAGAGAGCTTGGGAGAGTTGAGCTGAGTAGAGAAGAATTTTCTCCTCCTCCTTGTATTGTTATTTGTATTGTTTGTAAGCTTGATTAATACAAACCAGTAGCTCCGTGGAGTAGGTAAGTTGCCGAACCACGTAAATTTGTGCGTGTTTGAGTTCTGGAAATACCCCAACACAAATGTTTGCATTATTACTTAGTCTAAAGGATAAATTGAGATGGCCAGTGGAAACTTTCAGATTATTTCCAAATCATTCAGATTGAGCTCTTAATTTGTATCGCTTTGCTAATGGACAAGTTCTGATGCTTTAGTTTTAGCGATCGAAGAAGTTCTGAAGCTGATGCTGTTCAGTTATCAAAATCATTTACATTACTCTAGCTTCCAAAACTCTTATGTATGTAATGTTACCATAGATTTTCATTGCCCTGTACAGTTATTGCAGTATATGGTATCTAACACTCTTCTGCAATAACAGTCTAATGTGACAACTAGAGTGCCAATTATCTGAAATGTTCTGATTTTATTTCACATGTTCCGTTTCAGTTTTGAAAAATTATTGAATCAAATTGAACCCGGTTTAATTTGATTAATTAAACCATCCAAGTACAAAAAGCTTTTTTTCATTACTATTTTCAATAACAATGATATTAATAATAATATTAAAAATTACTATTACTATTTTCATTAATAATGATATTAATTTTTTTAAATTAGATTTATCACTAATATATATGATTTATATTCATGTTGGTTTTTTTTTTCATGTTTTTACTTTGTAGGAATTTGAGCAAAACAAAGGATACTTTAGATCCTATTAGTCTTGATAACATTGACCTAGCTTTATATTTAAAATATTTGTGTTAAAACATTTTACTTTCATTCAATTTAATTAATTAAACCACCCAAGTATAAAAAGCTTTTCTTCATTACTATTTTCAATAACGATGATATTAATAATAATATTGAAAATTATTACTACTATTTTCATTAACAATGATATTAATTTTTTAAAATTAGATTTATCACTAACATATATGGTTTATATTCATGTTATTTTTTTTTCTTCATATTTATACTTTGTAGGAATCTGAGCAAAACAAATGATGTTTTAGATCCTATTAGCCTTGATAACATTGACCTAGCTTTATATTTAAAATATTTGTGTTAAAACATGTTACTTTCGTAATATTTTGATATTTTATTTAAGTTGAATTACTTTAAGTTAAAGATTTATTTAATCTTGAGTATTTAGAAATATTTTAAATTTTAAAATTTTATTTGTTTGACATTGTTTTTGTATTGCATAATTGATAATTGATTTATCTTGAATTTGAATTATGTTTGTTAAATTACACACACACATGAACAATGCAACCAAATTACATTTATAGTGCAGCTTTCAGGCTATACACCTATCAGGATGTTGCAATATGCAGGTAGCAGCAGCAAACTTTTGGAAGCCTACATATGATTGCCTCTAATGGAAGTTTCTTTGATTTTTCATTTTTCTTATTGGAATAGAAAAGCTACTGAGCATGATAGCTAGTCACGCAGACCTCTGATGGAGGTTTCCTTGATGTTTCAGCTTTTTAGTTTGTTTAGAAGGGACGAATTTATATGTTAAGCATAATTATTGAAATGATCACACAATATATTAAATAAGATAAAGAGGCAAGCCAATAATTCACAGCAACCAAATGTTTATTAATTTATTCATGACAAGTCATCACACACAGCTAGCCAAGGAAATTACACAAAGTAGACGCTCCGAGCCTTAAGAGGATCTTCGTAAGTGACAAACTGTTGTAGAAGATCTCAGCCGACAGGACCCTCACAATAGTAAACCTGAAGATTATCATGACACCCACGACATGCCTTATCTTGTTCTTTTGCTCTGGTTAAATCTGATGGAGTTCCACTTGAACCTGCCCCTCCAAACCACAAGAGGTTGTGTCAAATAAACATTGAAAAGAATTTAAAAGGAAAAAAAGGAATTGAAGAATGGATAAAAATGTGAAACTAAATATGATATATTTAAATACTTATAACCCGTACCTAATCAGATGTTTTTTCACCACTGTCATCATCGGCAACCTTGATTTTAGGGATATGCTTGATCTTGGGCCAATCTTCTCCTGTTCCGCTTATGCACCTTTTGCTCAACCTTGGACAATCAATGATCTCAAGATTTTGAAGTTTCTTTAAATTGCTGATGCACTCCGGCATTTCTCCAATGTTTGGACATTCTCTGATGATAAATGTTTGTAAGGATTCTGCAGATCCTTGAAAAAGCTGTTCTGGTAAAGCAATAGTTGCTGGTACCGCCACAAATAGTACAATACGAAGGGAAGGGGAAAGAGGTTGAATTTTTCCCTCTTTTTTTTCTTCTATTGTCATCAAATCAAGCTTTTCACATCTAGCAATAAATAATTCTTCCAGATTAGTTAGGCATTTTATGCTTCTCGGCAGAGAAATCAAGCTATCACATCCAGCAATAACCAATTTTCGAAGACTTTTAAGACCTTGCATATCTTCGCACAAATTTTGTAGATTTTCACAATAATCAATGTATAAAGTTTGAAGACACTCCAAACACCCAATCCCACCTTCTGGCAACCACTTCTGCTGAGTAGTTAGATCTAAAAATCTAAGGCTGATCATGTACCTCACATCTTTGGGCAGTTCTTCTAATCCTTCACCTACAACTAGAGCTTGCAAGTTTTGCAATTTGAAAATAGATTTTGGGAGTCTTTTTATTTTTGCGTTGCTCCCAAAATGGATATATCTCAAATGTTTCAAGGCGCCAATCCTCTCCGGAAAAGCCTCAAATTCAGAATCATCCATTAATTCCAAAGACCGCAGATGCTTAAATTCTGACAAACATTTCTCAAAATCTGTTTTGCATGTAGGCCCCACTATACTATCTGCAAAGGCTATTGACCGCACATGGTGGAACTCATTTGAAAACTTGGGAAGAGTTTGATGAAAAACTGAATCAGAGTCAAGAACTGACAAATGACGGGTCGTTTTGGAAATTTGGTGGTTTTGAGAGCTTATGATTGAAAACTCATTTTGAGCCAATGATGATGCAAGATCATGCATCAAATCATGCATCTTAAAGCCAGCTGCATAATTCAAATCCACATAATCTTGGAAGAAACATCTTGAGAACAACTCGCGCACATAACGCAAGCCAACATCTTCCAAGTTCTCATTTGGATTTGATGATTGAAGAATGAGCCCATGTGCCATCCAAAATTGCACCAAAAAGAGATCTGGGAAGCCATAATCTTTTGGAAAAACGGAACAATAAAGAAAGCATCTTTTCAAGTGAGTCGGCAGTCTTTGATAGCTTATTTTCAAGGCAGGTAAAATACCATCTCCCTCTTCTTCCCACTTCTCACTGTCTCTCACCGATTTCCACTCTGTTTCATCAGTCTTACCATACAGTTGAGTCCCCAAGTTAATCACTGCCAGAGGAACTTGCTTGCATTTCTCCACTATTTCTTTCCCAATTCCAACCAAATTTGGATACAACTCCATTTGCCCTTCCTTGAATGCACACTTGTAAAACAGCGACAGACAGTCTAAACAAAATAGCAGAATGATAATTGAAAATAACAGAGTAATGAAGAAGAGATTGTATATTGCAGTGAGTCTATTTGTACAGGATGGCTAGCCATTATATAGAGACAGATTCTAACTATTCTAGGAATGTCAACTATACATTAAAATGATCCTAAGATCATGCTAGGCTGATCTGGTGCATTGATCCCGATCCACAATTTTCTCCTTAATGAGATTTATTTCCTTTTAACACTCCCCCTCAAGTTGGAGTATGAATGTCTATGACACCCAACTTGCTGAGATGTGTATGAAACACTGGCGATCTCAATGGTTTTGTGAATAAATCTGCAATTTGCTTTCTAGTTTGAACATACGTTGTCTTGACTTTTCCCCTTTGAATTCTTTCTCGAATTGTATGACAATCTAGTTCAATATGCTTTGTTCGTTCGTGATAAACTGGATTTGCGGCAATGTGTAAAGCCGCCTGATTATCACAAAACAAATTTGCTGGTCCAGGGTGTGATACTCCTAAATCTTTCAATAAGTACCTCAACCAGGTAAGCTCACAAGCAGCTGCAGCCATGGAGCGATATTCCGCCTCCGCTGATGATCTTGATACTGTTGTCTGCTTTCTACTTTTCCAAGACACAAGTGATTTTCCAAGGAAGGTACAATATCCTGTTACAGATCGCCGTGTAATTGGACACCTTGCCCAGTCTGCATCACAATACACTATCAAGTGGAGCGGGCTATCTGAAGGAAATAATAACCCTTGTCCTGGTGCTGCTTTCAAGTAATGGAGGAGTCGATGAGCAGTCTTGAGATGATGTAGTTTTGGTTCCTGCATGAATTGACTGAGTGTGTTCACGGAGTACGTGATTTCTGGTCTGCTAATTGTGAGGTAGATCAATTTTCCAACTAGATGTCGGTATCTAGTAGGGTCTTTAAGTGCCGCACTCCCTGTATCTGTTAATGCTAAGTCAGGCTCCATGGGTACCTTAGCTGGCTTTGCTCCAAGTAACCCAGCTTCCTCCAATATGTCTAACGTGTATTTTCGTTGACATACTGTAATCCCTGTCTTGGATCGTGCTACCTCGATCCCAAGAAAGTATTTTAATGGTCCAAGATCTTTAATTTTGAAACAACTGTTGAGGAACGCCTTGAGATCATTAATAGCATTTTCATCATTCCCAGTAACAACCATATCATCGACGTAAAGTAATATGATTGTAATGGAATCCCCACGAACCTGTGTAAAAAGTGAATAGTCAGCACGAGATTGTTGGAATCCAATTTCTTGGATTGCACATGAGAATCTGCGAAACCAACTACGAGATGCTTGTTTAAGTCCATAAAGTGACTTATGGAGTCGACAAACGATATTCTCCCCCTGTCGACGATAACCAGGAGGTGGGATCATATATACTTCTTCACTGAGCTCGCCATGTAAGAAAGCATTTTGGACATCCATCTGATGTAATGGCCAGTGCCTAACAGCTGCTACTGCGAGGAGGCAGCGGACGGTGGTCATTTTGGCAACGGGGGCGAAGGTGTCTTTGTAATCGATACCTTCGCGTTGTGTAAATCCCTTTGCAACAAGCCTGGCTTTGTAACGCTCGATGCTTCCATCAACTTTGTACTTGATCTTAAAAATCCACTTGCAACCGATGGGTCGTTGGCCAGGGGGTAAAGGAACAGTGGACCAAGTGTGATTTTCTTCAAGAGCTGTAATTTCAGCAGTCATGGCTGCAACCCACAGGGGATCATGACGAGCCTGCTCATAAGTGGCTGGCTCAACCAAGCGAGATATTTTACTCACAAAGGAACGATATGGACTAGAGAGGCCAGAGTAAGAGACATACCGGTGGAGTGGATAACGTGTACCAGACATGGATGCAGAGGAGACGTCAGGGCCAAGGACAACAGCATGATAGGTTTGGAAGTCTTGTAGGTAAGGTGGAGGCCGATGAAGGCGGGTGGAATGGCGAGGTTCGGGGAGGGTCTGTATTGGGTCGACAATGGGGGGTTCAGTGACGTTGGTTAAGGAGGACACATATGGATCAATGAATGTTGACGGGACGGATGACTGGGATGTCGTAACAGGAGGTTCTAATGGGACAGTGGTTGTGGTGTGAGGGCGACGAGAGTAAACTTTGAGTGGGGTTGGGTGAGGAGTGGCAACCGTCGGAGGGTATGTATTGTGGGAGGGGGAAGGTGGTGCAAGATTCGGTTGGGTGGAAGGCTGATTAGATAGTGTGGGTTGAGGATGGGTGGTGGTCTCAGGTAATGTGGCGAGGCTACTGGGGATAGGCAAAACTGGGTTGTCGTCTAGAGTTTCTGGTGGTAGCTTAGTGAAGGGAAATGTATGTTCATGGAAAGTGACATCGCGTGAGGTAAAAAATTTCTTGCTTTCAAGATCATAAACACGATATCCTTTTTGGCCATGAGGATATCCAATGAAAATGCAACGGCGAGCACGACAATCAAGTTTATGATCAGGGGTGAGATTTGTGGCATAACATAGGCAACCAAAAACCCGAAGAGTAGAGTAGTTGGGTGGAGTGTGGTTTAAAAGTTCATATGGGGATTTGTGAGAAAGAAGGGGAGTGGGTAGACGGTTGATAAGGTAACATGATGTTTGGACACTTTCCCCCCAAAATTGTAGTGGTAAATTGGCTTGAAAGCGAAGGGCTCGGGCTACATTGAGAAGATGACGGTGTTTGCGCTCAACCACTCCATTTTGTTGAGGGGTATAAGCACATGTGTGTTGGAAAATGGTACCACGTTCATCAAGAAAAGAACGTAGTGAAGTGAATTCCCCCCCATTATCTGAACGTAAGATTTTGATATCCCGATTAAATTGTGTTTTTACCCAAGAGAAAAAAGACTTTATCAATGATTGGGTGTTGGATTTAAGACTCATGAGGTGTACCCAGGTGAAACGAGTAAAGTCATCAACAATCGTTAAAAAATAACGAGCCCCAGAATGTGTATGGATTTTGTGTGGTCCCCAAACATCACAATGAACTAAATCAAATGGTACAATGGTATTTATTGAGCTTGTAGGAAAGGATAAACGAGTTTGTTTTGCTAGAGGGCAAATCTCGCAGACATGCTTATTATTAAAAACAATATCAGGGAAAGATTGGGATAAATGGTGGAGGGGAGCAGCAGATGGGTGTCCGAGTCGTTGATGCCAAAGGTTTGAAGTGCAAGTGATGTGATTGATGAGGCAAGGATTTTGGGCAGGGGTGAGATAGTAAAGACCATTAAAATGCTTGCCCAGGCCAATCGTCCTCCTCGTATCCACGTCCTGCACAACACAAAAATTTGGGTAAAATATCACTATACATCTCAAAGCCCGTGTCAATTTGCTTACAGATATTAAGTTCACACGAAAATTAGGCACATGGAGGACTCCATCCAGAGATAAGTCTGATGATAATTGAATAGACCCTATACTGTTGATGCGTGTCTGTTCTCCATTAGGTAAACCAACAAAGTCATGAATCAATTTCTTTTTGTTGTGCGTTGGTGGTAATTGTGATACATGATCTGTTGCTCCACTGTCCACTATCCAATATAAAGTTGAATGTGTATTAAAATTATCACAATTAGGTGTAGCAATACCTGTTGCGTTTGCAAATGGTTGATTGTTACCGTTTTTCAGTAGTGCCATGATTTGCTTATACTCTTCAGCTGTGAAGGTTGGGCTTTCATCAGTCGATTCCCTTTTCATCTCAATGTTGTTGATCGTTGTCTTCTTATTTCTTGGCTTCATGTTTTTTCCATGCCATTTGTGGCCAATTGGAAACCCAATTAGATAATAACATTGATCAACCAAATGTCCTCCTTGCTCACAGTGAGTGCAGAACTTCCTGCTGCCAAATGAAGTCACCGTCTGTGATCCTCCCCGTCGTGCAACCTGCATCGCATGGGAGGCCGGCACGATGGAATTGCGTGCTGCTACCTCCATTTGCCTCTCTTGTTGGAGAATAAGGCCATGGGTTCGTCGGGTATCGGGTAGGGGATTCATCATCAAGATCGACCCACGGATTTGGGAATAGGGTTCGTTAAGCCCCATTAAAAATTGCATCATCTTCTCCTTCTCTTCTCTGTCAGCAAGCTTTTTCAGCATGTCGCAAGAGCAAGGGATGGGTTCCTGGTAAGACCCTAATTCATCCCAAAGCCCTTTGAGTTTTGTATAATAGGCAGATATGGAGAGGGACCCTTGACGACATTCAACAATTTCTTGTCGTATTTGGTAGATTCTGGATTCGTCTCCTTGGGAAAATCTATCTTTGAGGTCGTTCCAAATCACGGCTGCTGTATCTGAGTAGATGACGCTACGAGCTATCTCTGGTTGAACAGAATTGAGGATCCAGGACACCACCAGATCATTGCAGCATTGCCATAATGGGAATTTTGCATCATTTGTTGGCGGAGCTTCTATGGATCCATCGATGAGACCAAGTTTGTTTTTGGCGCTGAGGCTGCGGCGCATTGAACGACACCATTCCCCATAGTTGCGTCCATTCAAAAGTGTGCTGACCAGGGTGAGTCCTGGTGTGTCTGAATGATGTAGAGCCAAAGGATCGGGTAAGAAAATCCCTCTCTCTTCTCTGTTTTGTGATGTGAAATCTGTGGATTTGTCTAGGATTTCAGTTGTGTTGATTCCTGTGTTGGCCATGTTGTCAATACAATGGTGTTTGTTTTGGTTGTAGCGGAAGGTGTTAGGCTAGAGACACTAGAACCAGAGCTCTGATACCATAAACAAAATAGCAGAATGATAATTGAAAATAACAGAGTAATGAAGAAGAGATTGTATATTGCAGTGAGTCTATTTGTACAGGATGGCTAGCCATTATATAGAGACAGATTCTAACTATTCTAGGAATGTCAACTATACATTAAAATGATCCTAAGATCATGTTAGGCTGATCTGGTGCATTGATCCCGATCCACAATTTTCTCCTTAATGAGATTTATTTCCTTTTAACACAGTCCTCCTGACCGAGAAGACTTAGGTTGTGCGCAGGAACAGTACCCATAATGTCAGCAACACGTCGGCTACGGGTAGTTACTATAATCTTACTTCCACCAGCACCTTTTGATAACAAAGGCTTCAACAACAACCATTTTTCAGCATCTTCATTCCAAACATCATCCAAAAGAAGCAAGTATTTCCTACCATTCAAAATTTCTTCAAGTTTTTTCTTAAGCTCACCCTCATCCAAATCCGCACATCTTTCCCCAGTTGCAGATTTAATGATTTTTTGTACCACTTGTTTCAAGGAAAAATCATCTGAAACACATGCCTCCATATTCAGATCAAAATGACTTTTTACATTCTCAGCATCACACACCGATTTGGCAAGAGATGTCTTCCCCAAGCCTCCCATTCCTACTATCGGAAGGACGAAGGGATGTGCATCACCAACCTTAAAAGGTTCTGCTAAAAGGTTGATGATGCGTTCTCTGTCTTTATCTCTTCCGATAAGACCGGAAAAGCTCTCAAAGGATCGGTTCATCCCTGTTTCCTCATGCAAGACATGGCTACAATCAATAGCCTGCTCGCTGAGGTTGAAGTCAGACTTAAGAGATGAAATCTCAGCTAGTCTTTCTATGATGCTCTTTATCTTATGACCCATTCTTAAACGGAATGCAATCTTATTAGAGCTTGAAAAGAAGCGCCGTACCTTTCTGCAGGTGCTCCCTGTTGTTTTCACCACCTGCCTTCGTAAAGTTTCGCACTCGATTTCATCCAGCACGTCCTCTGCATCATACAAGACTTCTCTGAGCATATGGAGCCAGAGCCGAATCCTGTCATTCTTTGATTGTTGCTTCTCAGCATCGGACAGCACCACGTTGATGGCTTTCAATCTCTCTTCAAGACGTGCAAGGTCATCTTCAAGTCCCCATGCCAAACGAAATTCTTGACCAGCGAAAGAGCCTAACTTCCCTAGAAGGGATTTTGCAATCTCGGCGGCAAAAGCTTCCTCCATTTTCTTTTTGAGTGAGGGGAGAAGTGTTTGATAGGAAGAAATGATTGGGATAAGAGTGGAGTTCCGCTTTCTGAGTGGAGAGGAGAAGTTGTTGAGTCTTCTTGATCACAAAATTAAGGGACGAAAAGTCAAAAAGAATAAATTTACAAGTAGTTGCTAATAATTTAGAGTTATGCAATTGTGTCGTAGCTTCTCCCATGGAATATTGACCACACATGATCGAACTCATTTGGGGACTTTGGAAGAGTTTGATGAATCAAGAACTGACAAATGAATCAAAGTATCAATTTTCTCCTTCTTTTTCAGTTTTTCATAAGCAGATGTAAATATTCTACTAGACGTATTATAAAAGTAAAATACAGCAATTCAATAATATATAAAATATACTAAATTAGAAAATTAAGAACAAAACCATGAAAGCAAAGTTGAAAGCAACACAGAGATTGTAGCTTCTAAATAGTTTTTTGCTTGCTATATTTGTCGTTGTAAATTATGAATGGCTACTTGGGATGCTATTTGTGTGGGGAAGTGAGACTTTTTTTTATTTAGGTGATGGAGTGTTCATATAATTGACGTCATTTACTAATCAGCAGCATCTTCCTCTCCTTTCATATTTCAAGGATACAGAGAAAATCATTGTTTATCCAATACCTATTGTACCGTGAATTAAAAAGTAATTTATAATGTATTTTTTTTGAATTTTTATTATGATTTATTTTAAATCTATTTTTGTTAAATTTTTTTAAATTAAAATTTTTTAAAAAATTGCTTTTTAATTTGCTAAAAGAGTCTGGAGTCTAGATTCTAGTTTTCAATTGTATCTTCCATCTTCATCCATCTGTAGAGTGCTTTCAGAGTCAAAGACGGACAAGAAGACAAAAGGCAAGAGTGAATTAAATACCTACAGATCATCAAATTCAAGCTGGTCCATTCGTTTGGTCTCTTCTTTTGTTCTATCCCACTTAAGATAAATCTTGCTTTATATTTTTAGATGGTTCTATTAGCTTTCTATTTTATCTCTCTTGAAGATCTATTTATAGCCTAGTAGTGAATGAATTTCCGGATGGTGAGTATAGATCTTTCATCTATAGTTTGATGAGACCACCTAAGTTATTTTTTCTTTGATTTCATGTTCAATACTTGATTTATATATATAAAAGAAATCCATATACACTATCAATGAATACACAATACACTCCAGAGTTAGAAACGATAAGCTCAGTTTGGCAGTCATAGAGCCTGTCGAAGTAGAGAAGCTGGTTAAAGTTCGTGCATTTAACTGGTGGATAGTTGGGATTGTTGATAGATTTTCCAGCAAAGATTTTGAGTGCTAAAAACAAGAAGGTTGAGGGGATAACAGTGAAGGTGAAGATGACAGAGAATGTCCATTTCGTGGAATGAATGATAGTTGAGATAAGGCAAATATGTGTAGGGGGAATAGCTTTAAATCTTGGCCTAGAAGCAAGGAAAATGACATGAACGAAACAAAAAGGAGCACTCCTTGTCTTTTGCGCAAGGAATATCTGTATAGTGATGATCCAAATTCAAGTCACTAATGCTAAATTAAAGCTTGTTAGGGAAGGAGTCGGGGTGGTTGTGGTGGTATAGATAGTGAAGGCGGTGCTGCTAGTGGTTGCTGTTAGTGTTAAAAGTTTGGTTTTTCTGGTTATAGGAAGGTAGAAGTTTTGTTTGAGGGTCATTTTATTTTGCAATAAGAAGGTGGTGACTGTGGTTGTGTCGATGAGTCACTTGTTTTGACGGCGAGATATGTGGTGGTAATGCTTGTTTGAAAAACAAAATAAAAAAACAGTTTTTTAAAAATTAGTCAGGATCAAGGGGTGGTTTTGAAGTGTGTTAGGTATTTTTACTTAAAAATAAATTAAAATATTTTTTGATTTTAAATTTTTTTTTATCAGTTATATATATAAAAAATTAAAAATACAAAAATAATTAATTTAAGCAAAGAAATTTCAAAATTTAATGAAAAACAAAGTGTAAAAATTTATAAACTTTTAATATGTTATTGGATGTTTCTTCGTTAAGATCTTTGAAACTCATGAACGAGACATTGCAATAAGTTTGAGATTCTTTATGACTGTTGTATTATTAGAAACAAGTAGCAAAATTTGGATTGACCCTCTCATGCCTAACTTTTGTCGGGTTTTATACTGATAAAAGTTAACATGGCTTAGACTATCTTGCTCATCTAAGATGGTACATTAAATGCCTAAAATTGGACAGAAGGGCCAGATTATAAGGTATATTTGAGATTGTGATAGTGGTTATGGTCTAAAGTATTTTTTATTTAAAAATATATTAAAATAATTTTTTTTATTTTTTTAAAATTATTTTTGAGATCAATACATCAAAACGATATAAAAATATATAAAAAAAAATTTTAATAAAAAAAATTAAAATTTGAAGAGACATGGTTTAAATTACGTTTCCAAATGGACCATAAATATAGATTTAGGAGGAGGGTTATATTAAAACAAATAATCTACAGAGGGACGCATTAGATAAAACATAAAAGTTCAAGGATGTGAAACTAAATTAACCCCAAAAGGCTAAAACTACCTGCTCCTCTATCACACTAAGATGATCTTCCTCTTCCTCAACCCCCCAAAGCAACCGTCCTCTCTTATTCTCACTTGCTCAGAGACAAAAACACTTGAATGTGGATTAGTTTTTGTACTTGTGCATATTCCAAATGTTTGCATTATTACTCAGTCTAGTAAAGGATAAATTGATATGGCCAGTGGAAACTTTCAGATTACTTCCAAATGATTCAGATTGAGCTCTTAATTTTTATCCCTTTGCTAATGGACAAGTTCTGAAGCTTTAGTTTTAGCGATGGAAGAATTCTAATGTGACAACACAAGCTTTAGTGCCAATCACATTTGTAATTATTATTTTGTTCAGCATTTATGTAGCTGCTATTACAGAATCATCTCTCCATGTGTATGTGCTTGTGTTAGTAAGATGTGCGTCATCTCAAAAGACAAAGAGATTTATATAATAACTGTGATCAGAAACCGGTGGAAGATCAAATGGAATTACTGGAAGACCTCTAATGGAAGTTTCTTTGATGTTTCAGCTTTTTAGTTTGTTTAGAAGGATGAATTTATATGTTAAGCATAATTATTCAAACGATCACACTCAATATTTTAAACAAGATAAATAGGCAAGCCAATAATTCAGAACAACCAAATGTTTATTAATTTATTCATGACAAGTAATCACACACAGCTAGCCAAGGAAATTACACAAAGCAGACACTCCGAGCCTTAAGTTGATCTTCGTGAGTGACAAACTGTTGTAGAAGATCTCAGCCGACAGGACCCTCACAATAGTAAACCTGAAGAAATTAGACAAAAATAGAATTTAATAATGATGTATTAAGTTCAAAAAAATTTAAATTGTTGAATGAATTAGTTAACTTTGCATTTTATCATGACACCCACGACATGCCTTATCTTGTTCTTTTGCTCTGGTTAAATCTGATGGAGTTCCACTTGAACTTGCCCCTCCAAACCAGAAGAGGTTGTGTCAAATAAACATTTAAAAGAATTTAAAAGGAAAAAAAGGAATTGAAGAATGGATAAAAATATGAAACTAAATATGGTATATTTAAATACTTATAACCCATACCTAATCAGATGTTTCTTCACCGCTGTCATCACCGTCATTCTTGATTTTAGGGATATGTTCGATCTTGCTGAAAGTTTCACAAAACAAGACCCCACCGTAAAGTATCCGTATCCACGCGTCCAAATTGACCTCATTGGCTAATCAGCAGGCATCTTCCATCTAACGTGTTGACAGGTTCAGCCTACATCATGAAACACGGGTCCCTTTGGTTTTTTTATATTGGTTTATATATATATATATATATATATATATATGGTTTCTTTTTATATATTTTGTTTTTTTATGATTTTTTTTAAAATTATTTTTGCTGATTTTATTTTTTAATATTGAGATGGTTAAAATTTTAATTTTATAATTTATTTTCTTTTATTTTTTCTATGTATAATGTTAACATGGTTTGCGGGTTTCTCGATATAACACATGTTGTCTCAGTTTATAGATTTGATGGCTTTTTAATTGAACTTGACTTTTTTATTTTATTTTTTCTCATATTATTAAAAAAATAATTTTAAATAAAAAAACTATGTTATTAAACTTTATGAAATAACAAAAATTAAAAGATACGAGGGAAACCATTGTTCTTTCAATTGCATTATAGATTACAATATTAACCCATAGTGTCTTGCTTTCTTTTTTCTTTTGCTTTTTTTTTTTGAATTTTTGTTATGATTTTTTTTTCAAATCTATTTTTTGTTGATTTCTTCTTTTAAAATTGACATTGTTAAGAATTTAGATTTTTAATTTACTTCTTTTTATTTTTTTTATATATGGTTTTTTTTTCATTTCTTTTGATTTTTTGTTAAAAAAAAATTTAAATTATTTTTGCTAATTTTATTTTTTAATATTGAGATGGTTGAGAATTTAGTTTTGTAATTTTTTTTTCTTTTATTCTTTCTATCTATGAGATTAACATAGTTTGCGAGTTTCTCGAGATAACACATGTTGTCTTGGTATATAGATTTGATAGCTTTTTAAATGAACTTGACTTTTTCATTCTATTTTTTTTTTCTCATATTGTTAAAAAAATAGTTTTAGAGAAAAAATATATTATTAAACTTTATGAAGTAACAAAAATTAAATGATACGAGGGAAACCATTGTTCTCCCAATTGCACTGTGGATTACAATAGTAATCCATAGTGTGTTGTTTTCTTCTTTTTTTTTGCTTTTTTTTTTTTAATTTTTGTTATGATTTTTTTTTCAAATTTTTTTTTGTTGATTTCATCTTTTAAATTTAACATTGTTAAGAATTTATATTTGTAATTTGCTTCTTTTTATTTTTTTTATATATGGTTTTTTTTTCATTTCTTTTGATTTTTTGTTAAAACAATTTTAAAATTGTTTTTGCTAATTTTATTTTTTAATATTGAGATAGTTGAGAATTTACTTTTGTAATTTTTTTTCCTTTTATTTTTTCTTTCAATGAGGTTAGCATGGTTTGTGGATTTATCGAAGTAACACAGGTTACCTTAGTTTATAGATTTAGTGGGTTTTAATTGAACTTGACTTTTTTATTCTATTTTTTCTCATATTGTAAAGAAAATAGTTCTAAAGAAAAACTATATTATTAAACTTTATAAAGTAACAAAAATTAAATGATATGAGGGAAACCACTGTTCTCCTAATTGCACTGTGGATTACAATAGTAATCCACAGTGTTTTGCTTTCTTATTTCTTTTGCTTTTTTTTTTGAATTTTTATTATGATTTATTTCAAATATATTTTTGTTGATTTCATCTATTAAAATTGACATCGTTAAAAATTTAGCTTTATAATTTTTTTTTATATATATTTTTATATGATGTTAACGTGGTTTGCTAAGGTAAACTAAGTTGTTATGGTTTACAAATTCGGTGGTTTTTTTTTTAATTGAACTTAACTTTTTTATAGTCTATTTTTTTTCTCATATGGTTAAAAAATAGTCTTAGAGAAAATTCATGTTATTAAATTTTATAAAGTAACAGAAATTAAAGGGTATGAGGAAACCATTGTTCACCCACATGCATTGCTCCATGAATGACAATAGTAACCCGCGGTTGTTTTGCTTTCTTTCTTTTTTCTTTATGTTTTTGAATTTGTGTCATGATTTTTTTAAAAAATTATTTTTGTTGATTTTATCTTTTAATATTGAGATGATTAAGAATTTGGTTTCATAATTTATTTCCTTTTATTTTACCATTCTATAAGGTTAGCATGGTTTGTGGGTTTGCTAGGGTAACCCTAGTTGCCTTGATTTACGAGTTTGGTGGTGTGTTTTTTTTTTTAATTGAACTTAAATTTTTTTATCGTCTATTTTATTCTCATATAGTTAAAAAAAAAAAGGTTTCATAAAAAAGTTATGTTATTAAACTTTATAAAGTCCATGGATCTATTCACAGGTTTGATTGATTGACTTGGTTCGCAGGTCTAGCAAGTCTAACTTTTTTAAATTAGGTTTTTTTTTTTTATCCTTAGATACTAAATTAATTGGGAATTTAGTTTCATAATTGGTTTCATTTTGCCTTTTATGAAGTTATCGTAATATAAAAAACATCTCATTATTGGGATTGTATTTGATTTTATAATCATCTATTTTTGTTATTTGTATAGTTAAATAAAAAATAGATTACAAATTTTTTTTATAATCCTAGTGGAGTTTATAACTCAATTCATATGTTTGACGTACTAGCTCGGCTTACCCGATTCATAGGTTTGATAAGTTTACCCACCGATATGATATGTTTTTTTTTTGTCTTTTAATTTTTTTTTTCAATTTTATCATTTAATATTGGATTGATAGAGAAATGGATTGTATTATTGATTTTTGTTTGCTTTCTAAAGATAGTCATATTAAATAAATATTTATTTTTAGATTAATATTTAAGCATCTGTTTTCTAATATGTGTTTGATTTATTTCCTTTGGCACGGACCTTATCTTTGACCATTTAAATGTATTTTAATTTTTAAAGTTTTTTTTGGTGGAATTTATGTGCTTTCATTAAAGGAGCTTAGCCGGTACTGTTATGAATTAAATTTGTTTTGATTTTCTATATCATTTTAATTAAATTAAATTAGGGTTGAACCATAATTCCACCCTTGATGTTATTACTTAATCTTTACTTATATACCCAAATCTCAAGCTGCTGAAGAGTGAAAATATTGTTTAACAAATCAAGTACTTTCTTAACTTATTTGATTATTTAGGCCTTGTTTTTTTTTGTATTTTAAAACATTTTAAAAAAAATTAAATTTTTTTTTACTTGAAATTAATATTTTTTAGTATTTTTTTATCATTTTAATAAATGATGTCAAAATAATTTTTAACAAATATAAAAAATAATTTTAATATATATATTTTTAAAAAAACTACTTTAAAAATAATAATTATTATACTCTCAAAAACATTATACACAACAAAAACTTATAAAAAGGGTAATGGTGAGAGTTTATCAAGGTTTTGTTGGGATATTGGATTCATGGATTTTTAAAAGTTTTAATAGGCTATGGCCCATTAGTGTTTGGGCCATGGCCCAAACTAGTCCAAAAATATTTTCTTTCGGGCATTGCTAGGAAGAAAAAATAAATAAAAATTTTATCCTTACTTTGTGGTGATTGAAGGAACGAATGTATGATGGTCATCAAATCTTTTACTTTGAAACAAATCTTCTAAAGAATCTATTCTTTACTTAGAACTTCCCAAGCAGTAAGCACAATAGCATAAACAATCCTTGTAGAAAAGCAAGTGATGTCTCTCTCAGAATCTGAGATGCATCAGAGATCAAAGATGATCATGACCTATCCTATCCTATGTACTTTCTCAAGAGTTTTTAATTATGATAGTGATGATGCTAATCAATTTTATTTAGGTTAAAAATTAGATTTAAAAATATGATAAAAAAAAATAGAATAGAAAGTCCTGCTATTAATTAAAAACAATCACGAAATTTGCATTTAGATCATATAAGAAAAAAATAAATAGATTAAAATATACAACATGTTGCCTTAGTCTACGAGTTTTGTAGAGTATTTTTTTTTTCAATTGAACTTGATTTTATTAACGTTTATATTTTTCTTACATAGTTAAAAAATTAGTTTTAAAAAAAAAATATTATTAAACTTTATAAAATCCATGGATCTATTCTCAACTTTAGTATATTACAAGTTACATGACTTGCGCGATGCCACGAATCAATTTTTTTTGCATTAAAAATATAAAAAATGCTAAGATTTAAAAGTGTTTGGTCTTTTTACAAGTTTATATCCAAGGGTCTTGGGTTTGGCTGCAACGCCTGACCCAGAAGTAATATTTATAATATTAATAATAACATTAAGCTTGCATGACCCAAGTTTAAGTGAATCTGACTAAAATACCAGATCCAATAGGCTTGGATGTAGGTATGGCTGTAAGGTCGTGTCATAAAAATATGATAATTAAATAAATTAATTAAAAAGAAAAAAACAAAGAAAAAAAACCAACAACAAGAAAAAAAACTAATGAAGAAAAAGAAAAAAAATTGAATCAACTGGGTTAACCCGTCAAACCAGGTTAACCCGTCAAACCTAAAATTTCGCGTAATGAAAGATTGATAACTAAATAGGAAAAAACAATTAACGGGTTAACCCAGAATTAATTGGGTTAACTTGTCAAACTAGGTTAACCCATTAAGTTCGGGATACATGTCATGAAAATATGATAATTAAATAGAAAGAAATATAACATTAACAAACTAAACTAAACAAAAAAAATTAATTAAAAAGAAAAAAAGCACAAAAAAATAATAATTCTGAGTTAACTTGTCAAACCAGGGATTCGTGTCATGAAAGTTTGATAACTAAATAAAAAAAACTTAACATTAACAAACTAAATTAAACAAAAAAAATTCATTAAAAGAAAAAAACACAAAGAAAAAAGCAAAAAAAAAAAAAACCCATAAAGGCAAAAAACATAAAAAAATAAAAACAGATTTTTTTTTTTTAAGATAGCTCGATTTTTCACTACAGACTGCATTGTGCAGTGCACAGTGAAATACAAAGCAATTTTAGTATATGTTATAATGTAATTTTTTATGCATTTTTTCTATTCTTTTTTCAATTTTTTTAACATATTTATTTATTGATAGAATAACACGATTGCATTTAAGTTTTATTTTTTTAATTCAAAATGATATCGTTTTGAATTGCAGCAAATTTTTTTTTTAAAGGTCCCTTGAGTTTGGTGTCTTTTCAAGTTTGGTTCTTGCATATTTAATTGTTTTATTTTTGGCCAATTTCAACCCTTTTTTCTTTATTTTTTCTCAACTTCATCTGGATTGCATTACATATAGTCCTTAAATATTGATGTGTTTTTCAAATTGGTCCTTAGCTTTTTAATTTTCAATTATTTAACGAATTTCAATCTCCCCACTGATAGTAATTTTTCTCTGTTTTTTTTTTTTTGAAATATTTGTTAACTGAAATATTTTTTTCTCGTTAAAATATATTTTTTAGATATTTAAGAAGGGTTAAAAATCGTGTTATAATAACATAAATAAAGAAGATTTGGAAAGTGGATGTAAAGAGGTGAATTTATCAACGAAAGAGTAGGAGGTGGTTGTGGTGGTCTAGAGAGTGAAGGCGGCGACGTCAATGGTTGCTGTTAGTAGTAAGCGGTGGTATTTTATTTTTTTTCAGGCGGCGACGTCAAAGTTTGCAAGAGTGTTGCTTGCCTCAGGTAGAGTAGACAAATATAACAGAGATCTAAAACCCTTGTTTTTATGACAAAATGTTGAGTTTTAAGTTTACTTTGGCATTAGGAATCCATCAAACTTGAGTCCTCCCTTCTCTCTTGGTTTGCAAGGATAAGTTCCGTTAATTGTCCGAATTAGAATGAAGATGTAATTAGAGTTAGGTTAACTTCAATAATGGGAGATTAATTTGAGAAATATTTTAATAATATGTACATAGAAATATAAGAAACAGAAATATATCAAGTCATCTATCACAAGCATCCATGAAGTTTCTAAAAACTAGAAAAATTTCTAACATTATAAAGAAGGTATGGGAAGGGGATGTTTCACATTCATTAGAGAACATCATAGAGATTGTCCTAATGCAATCGTCGATTATTGGAAGAATCAAATCACTGAAATATCATAGGTTCAGCATAAGAAGCAAGATAGATCCATCATATCTACATTATAACTAATCCAAAAAATTAGCCTACGAAACATACATAAATTCTTCAAAATCGAAAATAAACAAACGTGCACAAGCAAATAAAAAAAATTGCCTGGCTTTCACATAAAATCCTTCATTTTCTACATGATTTCAATACCCTCTTTGCGAATTTAATTAATTAAATTCAGTCAAAATCAAAACTTTAATTTATTCACTAAATATATCACAAATTAACACATAAATTAAAAATAGTAATAATAATAAAATTAACTTCATAAAATTAACAATATTTTAAATAAGATAAGTTGAATAAAATAAAGAGACAAGCCAATAATTCAGAACAACCAAATGTTTATAAATTTATTGATGACAAATCATCACACACAGCTAGCCAAGGAAATTACACATTGCAGACACTCCGAGCCTTAAGCTGATCTTCGTAAGTGACAAACTGTTGAAGAAGATCTTAGCCGACAGGACCCTCACAGTAGTAAACCTGAAGAAATTAGACAAAAATAGAATTTAATAATAATGTATTAAGCTCAAAGAAATTTAAATTGCTGGATGAATTAGTTAACTTTGCATTTTATCATGACACGACATGCCTTGTCTTGTTCTTTTGCTCTGGTTAAATCTGATGGAGTTCCGCTTGAACCTGCTTCTCCAAAACACAAGAGGTTTTGTTAAATAAACATTGAAAAGAATTTAAAAGGAAAAAAAGAATTGAAGAATGGATAAAAATATGAAACTAAATATGATATATTTAAATACTCATAACCCGTACCTAATTAGATGTTTCTTCACCACTGTCATCATTGTCAACCTCGATTTTAGGGATATGTTTGATCTTGGGCCAATCTTCTCCTGTTTCCCTTCGGCACCTTTTGCTCAACCTTGGACAATCACTGATCTCAAGATTTTGAAGTTTCTTTAAATTGATGATGCACTCTGGCATTTCTCCAATGCTTGGACACTTTTTGATGATAAATGTTTGTAAGGATTCTGCAGATCCTTGAAGAACCTGTTCTGGTAAAGCAATAGTTGATGGTAAGTTGTCAAACATTACAATACGAAGGGAAAGGGAAAGAGGTTGATTTTTTTCCTCATTCTTTTCTTCTATCGTCATCAAATCAAGCTCATCACACTTTATAATAAATAATTCTTCCAAAGTAGTTAGGCATTTTATGCTTCTCGGCAGAGAAATCAAGCTATCACATACACCAATAACCAATTTTCGAAGACTTTTAAGACCTTGCATATCTTCGCACAAATTTTCTAGATCTTCACAATAACCAATGAATAAAGTTTGAAGACACTCCAAACACCCAATCCCACCTTCTGGCAACCGCTTCTGCTGAGTAGTTAGAACTAAATATCTAAGGCTGATCATGTACCTCACATCTTTGGGCAGCTCTTCTAATCCCAAACCTATAAACAGAGCTTGCAAGTTTTGCAATTTGAAAATAGATTTTGGAAGTCTTTTTATTTTTGAATTCCTCCCAAAATAGATATATCTCAAATGTTTCAAGGCGTCAATCCTCTCCGGAAAAGCCTCAAATCCAGAATCATCCATTAATTCCAAAGACCGCAAATACTTGAATTCTGACAAACATTTCTCAAAATCTGTTTTGCATGTAGGCCCCACTATACTATCTGCAAAGACTATTGACCTCACTTGATGGAAGTTGTTTGGGAACTCGGGGAGAGTTTGATGAAAAAATGAATCAGAGTCAAGAACTGACAAATGACGGGTCGTTTTGGAAATTTGGTGGTTTTGAGAGCTTATGATTGAAAACTCATTTTGAGCCAATGATGACGCAAGATCATGCATTAAATCATGCATCTTAAAGTAAGCTACATAATTCAAATCATCGTAATCTTGGAAGAAACATCTTGAGATCAACTGGCGCACATAACGCAAGCCAACATCTTCCAACTTCTCATTTGGATTTGATGATTGAAGAATGAGCCCATGTGCCATCCAAAATTGCACCAGTTCGAGATCTATGAACTCATAATCTTTTGGAAAAACGGAACAATAAAGAAAGCATCTTTTTAAGTGAGTCGGCAGTCTTTGATAGCTTATTTTCAAGGCAGGTAAAATGCCATCTCCCTCTTCTTCCCACTTCTCACTGTCTCTCACCGATTCCCACTCTTTTTCATCAGTCTTACCATACAATTGAGTCCCCATGTTAATCACTGCCAGAGGAACTTGCTTGCATTTCTCCACTATTTCTTTCCCAATTCCAACCAAATTTGGATGCATTTGCCCTTCCTTGAATGCACACTTGTAAAACAACGACAGACAGTCCTCCTGACCAAGAAGACTTAGGTTGTGCGAAGGAACAGTACCCATAATCTCAGCAACACGTTGACTACGGGTAGTCACTATAATCTTACTTCCACCAGCACCTTTTGATAAAAAAGGCTTCAACAACAACCATTTTTCAGCATCTTCATTCCAAACATCGTCCAAAAGAAGCAAGTATTTCTTACCATTCAAAATTCCTTCAAGTTTTTTTTCAAGTTCACCCTCATCCAAATCCGCACATCTTTCCCCAGTTGCAGATTTAGTAATTTTTTGTATCACTTGTTTCAAGGAAAAATCATCTGAAACACATGCCTTCATCTTCAGATCAAAATGACTTTTTACATTTTCAGCATCACACACCGATTTGGCAAGAGATGTCTTCCCCAAGCCTCCCATTCCTACAATCGGAAGGACAAGGGGATGTGCATCACCAACCTTAAAAGGTGCTGCTAAAAGGTTGATGATGCGTTCTTTGTCTTCATCTCTTCCGATAAGACCGGAAAAGCTCTCAAAGGATCGGTTCATCTCTGTTTCCTCATGCAAGACATGACCACAATCAATAGGCTGCTCGCTGAGGTTGAACTCAGACTTAAAAGATGAGATCTCAGCTAGTCTATCTATGATGCTCTTTATCTTATGACCCATTGTTGAACGGAATGCAATCTTATTAGAGCTTGAAAAGAAGCGCCGTACCTTTCTGCTGGTGCTCCCTGTGGTTTTCACCACGTCTCTTCGCAAAGTTTCGCACTCGATTTCGTCCAGCACGTCCTCTGCATCATACAAGACTTCTCTGAGCATATGGAGCCAGAGCCGAATCCTGTCATTCTTTGATTGTTGCTTCTCAGCATCGGACAGCACCGCGTTGATGGCTTTCAATCTCTCTTCAAGACGTGCAAGGTCATCTTCAAGTCCCCATGCCAAACGAAATTCTTGAACAGCACAAGAGCCTAACTTCCCTAAAAGGGATTTTGCAATCTCGGTTGCAAAAGCTTCCGCCATTTTCTTTTTGAGTGGAGAGAGGAGAATTAGTTGATAGGAAAAATGATTGAGATGAGAGTGAAGTTATGTTTTCAGAATGGCAAACCTCTTGATTTCAAGCTACAAAAATGCATGTAAAGGCAACACAAACGCCTGTAATTTTTGTTCCTGACATTCCCTTATTCTTTCATTTATCTCTTACTTTGGAAACAATCTTCCTAATTAGAATCTATCCCTTACTTGGAACTTCCTAAGCAGTAAGCACAATAACATAAACAACCTTTGTAGAAAAGCAAGTGATCTCTCTCTCGGAATCTGAGATGATCATGACGTTTTGAAGATGATATGGTGATGATGTATTGTTAATTAATTTCAGTTATGTATGTATGTATATATGATCAAATTACAACCTAATCAATCAAAAAGAATTTTGAACTACACTTAATTTTAAATTAAATAAGATTATAAAGAATTTAAACAACATACATTTGTGATTTAACATTGAAATGGAAGGATAAACAAGAGTAAGATAATTTTGAATTAAAAAAAAAAAGGAATGTCACGAAAACAAATAATTCCCATCCTTGAAATTCCGTAGCCCTTCCTCCTCGAGTTAACCTCTCTTAAATTCCCTCGTCCTAAAAAACCATCAAAAACATTCCTTCAAGTTCAATATTCTTTCAATGACAAAAACAGATATGAAAGATGGGTCCTTAATATCACTAAAAATAATAAAGGAATGGGTTAAATAAAAGTAGGTCATAACATATGCAATAGTTTATTTTATAAAATATAACTATATATATACTATAAATATTTTAAATATGATAGTATAGACATATATCCTTACTAAATATTTTTGAGTGAAATATATTAATATTTTTTTTTCATTTTAAAACCTTGTCAAATATTTATTTTAAGTAAAGTTTATTAATATGTTTAGCTGTATAATAAAAAATAAATTAAAAAATATTTTTTGGTCTTTTTACACATCAAATAAAACAAATTGAAAGCTAATATATTTTGAGTTATTATTTTTTTTAAATAGCAAAATTTTTATTTTTATCAAATATGTTTTGGTGTTTGGAGAACATTGAAAATAAATTTTCTTTCTATGATATCCTAATTTTATAATACAATTTATATGATTTAAATGTATGATTATGAGTAATATAACATGTTTTGTATTCAAATATGTTTTTTTAATTAATATTATTTAAATTGAAATATTATATGTACTGATATATTAAATTAATATACCTTTATATTATATATTAACATATTCTAATATATTATTTCCTATATAAATATAATAGTGATTTATGTTTTTTTAATAATATTATATTTTAAAGAGTATATATATATATATATATATATATATATATATATATATCACTTTAGTTCTTAGGTCTTTATGAAAAGTGATTTTCAATTTTTTATACTATAAAACATTTTTCTCCATCTAAAACCTATGTTTGTTTTTCTATTAGAAAATAAATTTTGTTAACTATATAATGTTTGATAATATAATCAAACATAAAAAAATTATAAAAAAAACTTTTTAATTAAATACTAAACAAATAAGGCCTAAGTTATATTAAAGATACACTCCTAGTGTTTATTTAATGCATTTTTTGTGTGGTATCTCACATGTATTTAATGCATTTAAATAAATTTAATAAAAAATTGAAACTAAAGAAATTAAGTCATTTTTAAGTGATATTAAGAATATTTTTTAATCTCAATTGAAGCATACTCTATGTCTGAGATACTCTTTAACATTAAATAAAAAAATATTAATTATTTTATGTTATTATTTATTTTCATTTAACTCATTCCTTTATTATTTAATTTTTAGTCACAAAATCTTTACAATCGAGATTCTTCTATCAAAGAAAATCCATTTTGGACCTGTCCTTGCGTTGATCACGACAAAATAGCACATGAACTAACCATGCTTATAAAACAAACAATAACAAAAACACCATTTCTCTCCGAAATTCTATCATCACTTCTATAAAACTCACGAACTCCACACAAAAAAAAAAAAAAAAAAAGGAAGAAGAAGCATAGAACCACGAAAGAACTCAAGCTCAAGCTTAATTTTCAGTATAAAAAATGGGCAAGAGTGTTTTACTGTTATGTGGTGATTACATGGAAGATCATGAGGTGGGCTGCTTTTGTTTTTATCTATCTTGAAGTGTTTCTTGAATCTTGGATTGATGAAGAATTGTGGGTTCTTCTTGTTTTTTGTAGGCTATGGTTCCATTTCAAGCTTTGCAGGCTTATGGGATTGTTGTTGATGCTGCTTGCCCTGGCAAGAAAGCTGGGGATATTTGCCGCACTGCAATTCATGATTCTGCTGGTTATCAGGTACTCTCCCCCTCATTATATACATTTAATCATCATATTGGATTCTTTTTTTTTTTGTGGCTGTTTTTGAAAAAGCTTATTAATTTGCTGATCTATCTTAGTTCAGTCATCGAAGCTTTAGTTTTAGCATTATTTTTTCAATAATTGGTGAATATAAGAAAAAAAAAATTTTCCTTTTTATGGATTTGTAATTTGTTTTTCTCTATATATATTGCTTACCTCACACTTTACTTCTATTAATCTGCAGATTATTGGGTTTTATCATTGTTGTATGTCTTCTTTGAGTAGTTTAGTGGATAAAATCTAATACTTTGAGGCTAATCTTCACATATATTTGGTATTAAAATTTTAATTTTTGATTAATTAATAAGGTAATAAAAGACATTTTTTTAATGTAATAATAATTTTGTGATAACTGAAATGAATGCCTGTAGCGGCCGTGGTGATCTTAGTGATGATGGTGGTTGCGGTTGTGGTGGCAGAGTAGTAGTGATAATGTTAATATGATAATTTCTTGATGGGTTGTGCTGAGTGCTAATTTTGATAATTGCATGGTTGTGGTGATGATCATTTTACATGCATTATGTGTTCATCAAGATCCCTTTTTATGATAATTTATGTGTTATTTTTCTAATAAGCTGTTGGTGGATGTAGCTCTACTGATTGATTGAAGTGCAAGCATAATATATCAATTTCATAAACTTAGTTCTGATAGGTGTTTTTTTGGAACTTTATTGATTTTAGACTTATACTGAGAGTCGTGGTCATAATTTTACTCTCAATGCAACATTCGATGAAGTTGATTTTCACAAATATGATGGGCTGGTGATACCTGGAGGACGGGCTCCAGAATATCTTGCCATGAACGAATCTGTGTTAGATTGTGTCAGGAAATTTTCTGACTCAGGAAGGCCAATTGCCTCTGTTTGCCATGGACAATTGATCTTGGCAGCTGCAAATTTAGTAAAAGGTCGGAAATGCACTGCATATCCTGCTGTGAAACCTGTGCTCATTGATGCTGGCGCTCATTGGGTTGAACCTGAAACCATGAAAGCTTGTGTTGCTGATGGCAATATCATCACCGGAGCTACATATGAGGGGCATCCTGAGTTCATCCAACTATTTGTGAGGGCACTGGGGGGCAAGATAACTGGTTCAGATAAGAAAATTATGTTTCTCTGTGGGGTAAGTTCTAATTATTTGTTTGTAGTTAATTTTTTTTTGCCATTGACTGAGGTCATGCTCATGAAACATGTGTTGTCTCATAGTTGCTAAGAATCCTTGCTTCTTTTGTTCTTGCTTGCAGGATTTCATGGAAGATTACGAGGTAACTGTTCCTTTTCAGTCTCTTGAAGCTCTTGGGTGCCATGTTGATGCAGTTTGCCCCAAGAAGAAGGGTGGGGACACCTGCCCAACTGCAGTCCATGATTTTGAAGGTGACCAAACTTACAGTGAGAAGCCTGGTCATAGTTTCACTCTAACAGCTAGCTTTGAAGGTTTGGATGCCTCAAATTATGATGCTCTTGTCATTCCTGGAGGCCGGGCTCCAGAATACTTGGCACTGGATGAGACAGTGATTGCTTTGGTGAAAGAATTCATGCACTCTAAGAAGCCTGTTGCATCTATCTGCCATGGGCAGCAGATCTTAGCTGCTGCCGGAGTTCTTAAGGTAGTTTTGTGTTGTCTTGCGAGGAATGTGGTGTATTTTCTTCACATAACGCACCTAGAATATGTGCAAATGCAACTAATTTATTGTTGTGTGCACATGTTTTGTTTGTTAGAAAAACTGCCATCATTGAACATTCAAGGAGACATGGAAATGCTTAAACATTAATTTTACCATGCATCTTTTAACATTTAAAATTATACTCCTTTTAAAATTATAAGCCATGAGAAGTCTTTCCCTGTACAAACTTTAACTCCGGACTGGGTGCCTTTTTTTATTAGATTTAGCTCTGTAGAATTTCGTATGCAACTTCTCATGGCTTATATCTTCACATGTGAAATTCAAACTCTTTGATCATCATATTTAAAGTTCCATGAGAATTGTTTTCAAGGGCCCTTTTATCTTCTATATTTGGAACGTAATTCTCTTGATCATAGAATTACAAATATTATGCTATTTCATGTGTCAGGCTGTATAATTGCTAATACGAATCATCTTTGCAGGGAAGAAAATGTACCGCGTATCCTGCAGTGAAGCTGAATGTTGTCTTGGGAGGGGCAACATGGCTAGAACCTGATCCAATAGATCGCTGCTACACTGATGAAAACTTGGTTACAGGTGCTGCTTGGCCAGGGCACCCTCAGTTCGTCTCTCAGTTGATGGCCTTACTTGGCATTCGAGTGTCATTTTAGCTATTTTCATGTAACTATTATGCTTGTATCTTATATCAAATAATGGGGGTGTATGCAGTTTCCATGTTTGGGTCTAGGAATCCATCTTGTATCCCATGGATCCTTGTCGCTTGTATGTGGTTTGCTTGTGCTGAAAATAGACTTCTATACCATGCAAATAAGTGACTTTCTGGATTGTTGGTTGTGGGAAATGAGTGCTGTGAATGTATCATGTGGCTTGATTACAAAGGATGTGGAATTTTGTTTGCACTTGCAATTCTAACTCATTATTTTGAATTTGATCTTGATACACGGAATGGTGAAGATATGTTGGTTATTTTATTGGCAGAGAATTTTGCTTATAATATGATCTTAGATACAAAGACCGAGTCATTTCATGCATGATATGGTAAAAAGTTGATGAAATCACTTTAAAGATCATGCTGATCGCGATAACAAGTAGGTGAGTTAGTCTCAATGTGATCTAGTCCAACAATAACAAAGCTCCCATTTAATATTTTTATTGGTTGCCATGTGCATTGATCCAACATTAAGGAAGATAGTTACAGTACATTTTTAGTCAACGATAACGAAGAGAGTTAAAGAACAATTCCGTTTCTCTTGCACTTGCAGTCCTTATAAAAGCACGAAACTCCACTCGAGAGATGATAGCAATAAACAAACCTAAAGCTTAAGTCTTATTTTTAGCATCAGCAATGGCTAATTGCAAGCCACAGAAGAAAGTTTTATTATTATGTGGGGATTTCATGGAAGATTATGAAGGGGGTTGCTTTCATTTTTATCTTTCTCATTTTGGAGTTGTTTTCCCCTCTTTAAATGATTGGGTTTTTTATGTTTTGCAGGCTATGGTTCCTTTTCAAGCCTTGCAGGCTTATGGAATAGCAGTTGATACTGTCTGTCCTGGCAAGAAAGCTGGTGATTGTTGCCGCACTGTAATTCAAGACTCTGTTGTCTATCATGGCTATCAGGTCCCCTCTCTCTCATTTTATGTTAATCCTTTATAATATCCATTTCTTAATGAAAGTATTATTTGTTTGGATATAAAATGTATCCAAATTTAGTTACTTGCAACCCCGGCAATGGTGGCAATCTGACTCTGATGGTAGTAGAAGATGTAGTAGTGATGATGTCGATGGCGATAGTGGTTGTGGTGGGAATGATAGTGATAATGATTTTGTGATGGGTTGTGCCCAATGTTAAAGAAATAATAGTTATCATGATGATCATTTTACATTCATGATGTGTAAACTGAGCTCCCTTTTTGATGTGTTCTGTTGGCAAATATAGTACAGCCACTCGTTTCCCTAACTCTGATATGTGTTTTTGGAACTTCACTTACTGTAGACTTTTACAGAGAAGCGTGGACACAACTTTAGTCTCAATGCGAACTTCGATGAAGTTGATTTTAGTAAATATGATGGGCTGCTTCTACCAGGAGGTAGGGCTCCAGAATATCTTGCCATAAATGAATCCGTGTTAGATTGTGCGAGGAAGTTTTCCGACTCAGGAAAGCCGATTGGCTCTATTTGTCATGGACAATTGATCTTGGCAGCTGCTGGCTCAGTAAAAGGTCGGAAGTGCACTGCACTCCATGCTCTGGGACCTGTGCTCATCGATGCTGGTGCTCATTGGATTGAACCCAAAACCAGGATGGATTGCGTCGCCGATGGCAATATCATCACTGGAGTTATATATAGGGCTCATCCTGAGTACATTCAGCTTTTTGTGAAGGCACTCGGAGGCAAGGTAACTGGTTCAGATAAAAGGATTCTGTTTCTCTGCGGGGTAAGTTCTATTGTTCTAATACAATTACTACTTGTCTCTTCCTATCAAGCTTGAGGAAACATGTGTTTTCCTTGTTTACTAAGAATCCTTTGTTCTTTTATTTCTGCTTGCAGGATTTCATGGAAGATTATGAGGTAACTGTTCCTTTTCAGTCCCTTCAAGCTCTTGGGTGCCATGTTGATGCGGTTTCCCCCAATAAAAAGGCTGGGGATATCTGCCCAACTGCAGTCCACGACTTTGAAGGTGACCAAACTTACAGCGAGAAGCCAGGCCATAATTTTATTCTAACTGCTTCCTATGAAGGTTTGGATGCCTCTAGTTATGATGCTCTCGTCATCCCTGGAGGCCGGGCTCCAGAATATTTGGCACTGGATGAGACAGTGATTGCCTTGGTGAAAGAATTTATGCAATCTAGGAAGCCTGTTGCATCCATCTGCCATGGGCAACAGATCTTGGCTGCTGCTGGAGTTCTTAAGGTAGTTTCCTGTTGTCTTGTGAGGAAGCCTGTTCGTAGACTTACAAATACTATGCTATCACATGTCCCATGGCTTATAATCTTCAATGCGAATCATGTTTGCAGGGAAGAAAATGTACTGCATACCCTACGGTGAAGCTGAATGTTGTCTTGGGAGGGGCAACATGGCTAGAACCTGATCCAATAGATCGCTGCTACACTGATGAGAACTTGGTTACTGGAGCTGCTTGGCCAGGGCACCCTGAGTTTGTCTCTCAGTTGATGGCTTTTCTTGGTATTCAAGTGTCATTTTAGCTGCTACCATGTTAAATAATGTGCAGACACCATGCATGTTTGGGTCTAGAAACCCATCTTGTATCAAATAACACATGGATTCCATATCTGTTACTGGAATCCTTGTCACTTGTGTTCATCTTTGCCTGGGGAAAAAAATAGACTTTCATATTGTTCAAAGCAACAAGTTTTCGGATTGTTGGTCGTGCGAATCAGTGAGTGCCCCTTCCATGAAACCATGTGCCCATTGATGCTGACACCCATTGGGTTGACCTTAGGATCGCAAACCCGACTCCAATGAGATCCGCTTTCATCTATCCAAATCTAAATAAAGGATAGAGAGATTTTTGTATCCAAAGAGAGAAATAGAAATCTTCAACTTGTTCAGGTATAGACACGTAATAAAGTATACTCCATCCTCCGTAGATATATAACAAAATTTATTATAATCGTAATTTCTTTAATATAAATCCATAATAATTTGTGTGATTTTTATTTTCCTATCCAACAAAGATGGAGACTAGTATGAATGATTGAAAATTTACTTCAATGAATATGAAGATAGGTATAATATGATGACAGTTATTTGAAAGCATGTTTGTTAAACATGATCCAGAAACTATGCAGAGACTAACTCGAAAAATAATCTGAATCGTTGGATTACTATGTCATCTTAAGAATCATCGGTTAATCAATTTATTAAAACAATAATGTTTTGGTTTTGTTTTACAAGACATTGATTTGTTTTGTTTTTTTACAAGACAGTGACCAAACCAGGTTTAGTTAAGTCAGTTGGGTCACTAAAAAGTCAATCAGAGTAGAACATGTTTGGCCGAATCAATGTTTGGTCTAGTTCAACTAGAAACCTAGCTCAAGTCTGGCTTTGGATCCCGGGTCTTCCGAGTCAACTAGACAAGCTAGCGAGGAGGAGGGAGGTGAGGAAGCTTCTATAGAGACGAATTTCGTTGTTAATGTCAGCGATATTTCTAGGGCTTCATACAAGGGGTATCCTGAGATCTTCCAGCTATTTGTGATGGCTTTGGTAGGCAAGATAACTAGTTCGGATAAAAGGATTTCGTTCCTCTGTGGGTTTATTATAATATAGCTTGACAAAAATGTGTCTGGTTACTATAAGAATCCTTGCTTCTTCAATCCGCCCCTTCTTGTCAGGTGTCATTGAAGATAACAAGGGAAACATTCCTTTTTCAATCCCTTCAAGATCTCAGGTGCCATGTCGACGCTGTGTTGCCGGAATAAGAAGGCTGAGGGCTTATGCTCAACTGCAGTGCATGAGTTGATGGCTTGCATAGTTTACAGAGAAAAGCTAGGTCATGTTCTCAAACTAACAGCTACCTATGAACGTCTAAATTTATGATACCCTTCTTATCCCTGGAAGCCAGGCTGAAGAGTATTTAACAGTGAGATAATACAGTGACTGAGTTGGTGAAAGACTTCATGCAATCATACAAGCCATTTGCAGCTAGAGGTCAGAGGCCATGCAGGGCTTTGCTGCACTAATGAGAGTTTGATCAATGAATATAACTGATTTGATCTCTAAGTTAACGGACTTAATGAGTATTCAGGTGTGCACATGTGATGTATTTTGTACCGAAAAACAAGCGAAATGGAGACTCAATGTTGAGGATGATATAATAAAAGGTAGAGAAGTTCTTGTTCAAGTTCTGGAACTAGAATGAAATATCAGCATATTACATATGCTTCTCAAGTTTAGCAACACCAACATAAAGAATGATGCCTATTTACCTGTGGATAAATTATTTCACATCCTTGAGATTTGGAGAGGAAATGTAGCATCATGGATTGCACCTCTAGAAGGGACTAGGTGGAGATTATCGACGTAGCCAAGTCTCTCTAATAGGTGTCTTTGACAGCTCTCGGCAGCCATAATTCCAGCTGCGTATGCTCCATGCACAGATCCTTGATGGTCCTCCATGCTAACTGCTTCTCCTCCAAAGAAGAGATTGCCCAAAGGTGCGCGGAGTCTCTCGTATGAATCTTCAGGCTTTCCAACCAGATCATAAGAGTAACAACCAAGTGAGTTCGGGTCTGTTCCCCATCGTGTTACAAGATACTGAACCTGTTCCAGCAGAGCCAGTAATATCAGTTTATAACATTTTTACATAAGAACCGAATTGAGAAAAAAATTCAAGAACAGAGATTATAGGGCAGTGCAGAGGGCTAAATGAAATTTACCGGCTCTGTTGCGTTAGGAAACATTTTCTTCAGCTGCAACATCACAAATTTTGCAGCAGACTCATCAGATAGCTTCTCAAGATCGTAAGCAAACCTTCCAGCAGCCATGTAGACAAGAACAGGATGGCCCGTTGCCTTGTGAAGATTGAGAAAATAGCCACAAGCATAAGATGTGGGCGCAACAATGCCCAACAGTTCCAAATCTGGCCAAAATACTTTATCAAATTGCAATGCAATCTTGTTTTCATAGCCAAAACCAAGATCTGAAATTGCATCAACCTTCCACTGTGGCAGCTTTGGCTCAAAATGAATTAAGTTGGCTTTGAGAATCCCAAGGGGTACTGTAATGATAGCTGCATCAGCAATAAAGTCTGTCCCATCCTCTACTGTGACCATCACCTTATTAGGCCCGTTGGATATTTTTGTAACCCTACTCGTCACAATTCATTAAAGAAAGAAAATCATTCACTTCGGGAAGCACCATATAACACCTTTTCAATTCAGAAAACAAGAACACGTCCAAAATATTAAGATGTGAGTAAGTATACCTGTGATTCAACTGTATATCAATATCTTTCGCAAGAGCCTTTATTATAGGGTCATAACCTTGCACCATAAGACCATGACCTCCGGAAAGAACTTGCTCCTACATGTGAAGAAGTGCCCTCAACAGTGTCATCGTTCATCTAAAGATACACTCAAAGTGACCTTAACATAGCACAGCTTTGTATAGAATTTTGCAATATACAACTTCTGCAATCTAAGATTCTCAAAAAACATTCACTAATTTCTTAGCTTCTGCTATCTCTAAGCAAAACAAATTCTGAACTTAAGCCAACTCGTAACGGTAATCAACTCTTGTTCAAGTTGACCTTTTGAAGGCAAAGCATTTTTTTGACATAGTGCAATGTTGTGAGAGGAAAAAAAAAGTGTATTAAAGCAGAATCCTCCTCACACAGTTCAAGACAAATTGCAGCACAATGCAAAGCAATTTAGGAGAGATTCAGAAGATCAATAATCCACTTGCCTGATCCCAAGATTTCAGTGATATCATATCAGCATCTGCTGCAAACCACGCTTCCATTCTACAGATGTACCATTGCAGCACTTCATATGCAAGTCCTTCTTGCCTAAAGACATTGGAAGTTTTCTAAGTAGTTCCAAAGCTCCATGCTGAAAAAATCCAAAACTTGAATTTGTTACACGTTGTTCTTTTAACCATACCTTAATTCTGGATGCTTATCTAGCACAATCCAGATTGCTTGAAGAACAGACATGTCATCAGTGTGTTCATCTCTTACTTTCTCAGTCTAAAGGTGTAAACAAAGGACTTAGTTTGCTTGCCGTAGAAGAGGGTAATTTCTAATCATAAAAGAAGGGTTCTCGTCACAGAAATTAGTGAGAAGATCTACCTCCTCGAGAATTCTTTTGAATGTATCTCCAACTTCAATGACCATCTGTTGTGGAACTTGATTTCCTTCCTTGTCAAAAAGGGTATAACTGAAAGGGCAAACCCAAATCCTCTTGACAAAAGTTTGGAAAAAATTAATAAGAACCACAATCGTAAATCATAAGGTTCAAAACATTGCAGCTTCGATCCAAGCTTTTTCTACCAAATTATAGGTAGGACTGCGGCCTATTAATCAATTCATCATTCAATTAGGAGCATGTATAACTTTATTCATTGTAAAAAGAAGTTGGCCAATGTTTGTATGATCTTGTATGTTCTGAAAGATACAGGAATACAACATTGGTTTCAAAGCTAGAATGCAAAGGTAATATTTATATTGGATGCAATTTGCTCCATGAAACAATTAAGAACTGGGATACGAAAAAACTGTAGGATTTGAAATGCATAATTTAACCACAAACACACATAAAATTAAAAGGCAAAAGGAAAACTTAGAAGTCTGCTTAATGCAACATCTGAAGTGAATTGCAGAGGATATAAATGTAAAACTAGCAATGACTGACCTCTCAAGATCATGGTCATACAATACAGAGTTGTCACCACTAGTACGGTATAATTTGAGCCCTAGACCTCGTATCAGCGGAGCCAAAGGATTCTCATTGCAAACACCATGTAGCCTAGATTGTAACATGAAATGAATTGACACATTGAGGATTCTATCTGTCAGTTGCTTCACATTGACAAACAATACATTTCAAGTAAACCCAACACGGATTACAGGCACTGGTAAAGCAAGGTTAAAGAGCCAAATGACACATGAGGAAGAAAAGAGATCTTTTTCTGAGCTTCTAGAGAAATTAATTGGGTTTTCAAGACATGATTAATGAGCATTAACATCCCAAAAAAAACTAGAATTTGTATCAACCTTATCTATGTCAGCATATTTAAAGTGCATTAATTCCCAAAAACAAGGCAATCACATTGCTAGAATATGAGTGAAAATCTATAATAAGCACGATACTAAGCAAGAGAAGGGATAAACAAGAGTAAGGTAAAGGTTCATATAAGATCAAATATGAGTGAGAAAGAAAAACAAACACCAGGATGCTCCTAAATCCACTGGATAGCCAAATGAATAGTCAGTATGAATGCGGCCACCGAGTCTATCCCGTGATTCCAGCAAGATCACCTTAAACAAAATAACAACGATTAGCCAATTGATGCATGTGAATACCCTATCCCAACATACAACTAAAAAACTCTAGACTCATATGTGCATGTCAGTACGCTAACCTTAAAAGATGCATCATGCAGCATTCGTGCAGCAGCAAGCCCTGAAATACCACCACCAATCACGATGACAGTAGGAATTGAACTGTTTTGCCTCTCAACTTGTGAAGGAAAAGTGCCTACTGATTAGTTGAACAAAAATTAGCAAAAGACAGAAAAAAATAAATGTACTTGTCAAAAAGTACAGAAGCAAGCAAGCCTGGAGAGACATTTAGAATATTACATCTGACTTCGTAATCATGGAAGATTATAGATTTTACCTCAGCCTTTCCTTAAAGTAAAAATTATAATAATTCCTGCTACTGATTTTGACTCAAAACTCATCTTGTCAAAGGAATTCAAAGAAACAACTTAGAACATTATTCACAACGGCATTGCCACATATATCATACAATCACAGAATCTAGTAAAAGCAAAATAAATAAATAAACTTTTCGAATATCTCATGTCTCAAAATCCTTTAGGTTGCATTTAATGTGTTAGGATAGAAGTGACAGATATAAAGACAGAAACATGTTTCAAAAAACATAAAATAAATTTGTTTCAAAAACAATTTTGAAGTGAAGACAAGTTCCCTCTATCCCTATTGTTGCCGTATCTTCATCTCTTCTGCTCGAGATAATGAGCTAACTTAAAAATACTACTAAAGGTCTTCCTATTCAATTTCAATTCTCTCCCTCTCCATGCCAAGAAAATGAACTCAAACCTTCTAAAAACATTTCAGAGACAAATAGTAAAAATCTCCACATTGCAGGCCCCCACAATGCTAACACCGCATCATGCATGTCAACTATCATATCAACATATTTGCTAACATGATCATCCAGGCTAACAGCCACCACATTAGCAACTTTGCTAGTAAAATATGTCACGTGATGGTTGCTTTGATAATTAATATATGTTTCACGTTTTTTTTTAAATAAATATTTTTCAACTAAAAACATTTTTTTCTAAAAGAATATATTAATATGAGTTACTAAGAATCTATTAATATTAATTACTACAATTAAATATTAATTTCGACACAAAAGTATCGAACTACTGTTATCATAATTACCCTATCATTTCAGCCTCAAATTCCAAGACAAAAAAAAAATTCAAAATCAAATAAAAAGAGAAAACATTCTGTCATTTCAGCTTTATCAATCAAAAAATTAAAACTAAAAATTCAATAAATAAAAAACAGAGAATATACTAACCGTTATCAATCAGATTCTCCATTTTTTAATAAAAAAAACACAGAATCAGCCAAATCGACGAATTATTCTTCAAAAAATCACTGATCGCTCGCGAATGCTTGTTTGTTTAGAAAGAGAGTAAGAAAAACGATGCGTTTAGAGGTGTATAGGAATAGGAAAATTAGAGATTAACTGAGAAGAGTGATAAAGAATATATAACAAAATTCCAGCAATAAAGTGACTAAAAAGACTGCTCGATGACGAAGAAGAAGAAGAAGAGCAATGGAGCTGCTGCTTCTGCTGTTGTTTACGATTTAGAGAGCTCATAAGGAGAGATTTTCTTAAATTCTCTCAATATTATTTTTTCTTTTTGAATTAAACCTAAGATTAGAATTTGATGAAGAAGAGACGGTTGCATGGATCGGATTTATTGAATTTTTATTTGAAAAAATCAATCGGTTAATGCAGAAAATAGGGAAAAGAAAAATTGTCTTTTGAGTTACGTGTTTTGTTGCGCAGTTTTCCATTACTGGTGGTTTGTTTATATTTATAGGGGCAGGTTGTTGCTTCTAGTTTGTGGAGTAAATTGTAAGTTGGTCCCTGTATGTTTGAAAAATGAATGGAATAGTTCAACTAGTTTTGAAAATTAGGTAATTAGTCCCCAAATTTTAATTATTTTATAGATCTGTCAAATTTATATGTGATACCTAAAATGCCCCATAAGAAAAGGCAGCCGGGGTCAAGGAAAAGAGGAGGAGAGTAGAGGATAGAGAGGAAGATTTTTTAGGTGATTTAATATTTCCAATGGAGATGGAAATGGGAAACAGGGGTAGTTTAGAGATAAAAATATTGAATTGGGGAGTGTTTTTATCAGCTTAGTAAAGGTGATTTTGAAGGAGAAACTAAGTTATTAATAGACTTTAAAATATAACGATTGTTTATATAGTTTCTCAAACTAGATAGACTAATTTATTCTTATTTTGAAAGTATAGGGACTAACTTATAATTTACTCCTGATCGGCGGTGATGATCAGTGAGGGGTGTCGAGGAAGCTTCGGTGTGTTGCTGTACTTTGGAGGAATGTTGGTGTCGTTGTGCAGTGAATTTAGCTTTTGCGTGGTAGGAAACATCTGGCCCACTGGTTGGCTAATAAGTTGCCACTTGAACCCCACCCAATCTCATGGAAAATCTGAAAAATAAAAAAAATATATTTACTTTTGTCATTTGTGTGGTTTTTTTTTTTTTTGGAAGGATAAATTTAAGTTTTTCTTTATTTAAGGGGTTTGGTCGGTCGATTGATGAGTTTATTATATATTTAAAATCTTTTATTTTTGGATATTGAAATTAGAATTTAATTTATTAAATTCTTTAAATACAATAGATATATAGATGTGTAGTTAGATTTAGAGAATTTTTTACAATGCATTTCATTTTAGGTTTAAACTGTCGTTTGAATTCAAAAGCATTATTTTTTATTCTTTTAACGGTGAGTGAAATTAGTGCTAAACGGGCACTTAATTGATGTGCAAATTGATGTATGGATATTTTTTATAGTTGAATTTAAAAAAGAAATTTGATGAAAAAGAAATTCCAACTTGTTGTTGACTACTTAGGGGTATTTATTTTTTAGGTTTTTACCGCTTTTTGTTTTTTTTTTAATTTTTTTATTTGAAATTATTTTTTATGTTTTTAGATATTTTTATATACAATATAAAAAATAAAAAAAATTATTTTTATATATTTCTAAACAAAATATTTTATAAAATAACTAATATCACATCCTCATACACCATTTTAATTCATCTATTGAACAATTTAGCGTGTTTTGCATTTGTTATCATCCAAAAAGAAAAAAAGAAAAAAAAAAAGCATCTTTCCCCTACCGATTTTATTTCCTTGGATTTTTCTATAAATGGGATTGTGTTTTCGGCTTTTTGCTAAGCCCTAGCTAATGGTATCTATCACCTAAAAGCTTCTAAATAAAAACGGGGGCCTTCTAAGAAAAACACAAGGAATGCTATGAATTGGAAAATCCATGTAATAGAATTTTGCAATTTTCCAGTTCAGGTTTAATATTTGATTTATTTTAAAATGGATTAAAAATGTAAGTATAGTTTTGATGTATAAAAGTTGATTTAATAACATAAACTAGAATCATATATATAAAAAAATATATAAGAGAATTAAAAAACCTAAGTTAATTTATTATTTGGTTAAAACCCATAAATTGTTTTTTAAAAAAAAGAGTTAGCTACATCTTTACACCGCAATAATCTTTTGAATTGAGTTTAATAAATACAAAAAGAATTGTGATTCTATGAATTTTCATTTCAGACAACCTATTGGCTCACTTCAAGCTAAAAATCTAGCACTTGAAAGTCCAAACTCGAAACTTCATCCCACTTGAACTTTCATTTTATTTTTTTCTATTTTTTTTTCGATATGGTCCTTCATTTTAATTAAAAGTAAGTAATGTGGTTGGTCAATGCTGAGTAGGGTTGATGGGGGATGGAGCTCAAATATCTCAACTAATAGAGAGATAAAATTAGGGTTTAAGCCCTAATGGTATCCATCACCTAAGCATGGGATGTTTTCGAGGTGTGGCAGACAATGAAATGCTCCCCCCAGCAGGATTCCAAAAGTTTTTCTTTTATCGTTTTTTTCACTAATTAATCGATCTCTACAGTTCTATAAATAATTAAATATTCCTTTGATCAATCCTAACAAGTACTAATATAATAGTTGTTTGTTTTAAAAAAATTTCTTTTCTCATCAAAATCTCCACCTTCTGTTATTCTCGTAATACATATAATTAAATTATTCGTTAGAAAACAACATAGAATTGATGGAAGAATTAAATTATTAATAAACTGAAAAATTTTAAGGGTTAAACATATAATTTCTTAAATTTATGAAAAATTTAATCTACGTTAAGCATGACTAGTTAAAAATGACATTGTTTTTTGTTTGTTAATATGTTATTAATATATGTATCCTTGAATAACTTACAGATCTCAGTAATAAATATTTATATATAAAAAAAACAAAAAAACAAAAACCAGACCCAATAATGGGAGTGAGATAAAGTTAGCTAATGAATTCTTATGAAAAAAGAAATTAATTGAGTTCATGAGCACGTGAATAATAAATGAAAGCGATTGTGGATTTCAATATCATAAATTCATGAATTTGAATGCTCTGTTTTTAAATGAAACGGAAAGGTATCCCTAACCACAAGTTGATATATATATATATATATATTCAGTGAAGAATATGGGTCGGTGCATGATGGGAGCTCCATGTGGATGCCGAGTAAGGAAGGGTTGATAAGAAAGCAGCTCATTTATCTATGATCTATCCTCAATTATTTCATGAGCACTGTGGCAGGCAATCAATGACAGAGGAGGATGACGAGGCTATGAACCAGAAATCTGTGGGCTGCCTTATTTATTTTACAAACATAGCAGACCTGGCAATGGCATCTTCCTCCTCTTGGTATATTATCAAAAGGCTTTTTTAGTATACTATGAGGTCAAGAGGAAGGAAGAGTGGCAATTAAACCAAAACGACGTGGTATTTGTGGCAGCCGATGGACCCCTGAATCTGCATGGAGGATAGCAAGATTTTTCGTTTTGTCCGTGTGCCCAACTGCTACATGGAGGATAGCAATATATTTTATTTATTTTGTCTCGTGGCCAACTTGGCTAATTTAACACGTAAAAAAATATATATAAAAAAACATTTAAATAATATTTTTTTTATTTTTAAAATTTATTTTTAACATCAACATCTCAAATTAATCTAATTTTTTTAAAAAAAAAAAAACAAATTTGAAACAAAAAAAAATAAAAAATTTAAAATTACTTTGAAAACATATAACAAACGAATTTTATATAAACAAATACATATTTCTTCTATAACATGGTCTAAAGTGTAGGTTATAAATTGAATGGATCAACAATGCTGAGCAAGTTTACTTGTATCAATTTAAATAGTGCCATTTCAAGATTTAAAATAAATAAATAAAATATAATCATTTTGAATTTTCTAAAATAAATTCAAATCAAATCTCATATAAATTTTAATCGGGTGAATCAAAATTTAATTAAATATGACCAGTCAAATACCGCTTGATATAAAATACAAGTAAAGATCAAATCCCAAGTCAGTGTATAACTTAGTTGCCTCGTCGGCTAGGCTAGGCAAGGTTTTGTAACTATTATTTTTAATGGTCTGAGAATGAGAATAAGAATATTGGAGTGTGAATTGGATACCAATTACAAATTTAAAGGAAATTATTAATTATTTTTAGTAATTTAGCTTTTAAATATTATACATTATTCAAGCAAAACACCCAAATTTGTTGCGGGAGTTGGAAAGGACTGATCTCGCATTTATTTTGAGGATATACTTGTTAGGATGATGGAGAACTTAGATGGCAGGAAGGAAAGGGAAAGGGACGGATGTAGGTAGGAGTCACTGCTAAAAACAAAAAATGGATTATTAGACAAATTTGGATAGCATATTTTTTTAAAAGTTCGAAGACTAGGTAATTATTCGAGCAATTTTCCCATTTTTTGAAATATTTTTTTAAAGAAAATAAGTCACCCAAGTTATATTTTTATTATTCATTTAATAGCATTTGTGATTTTCTAAATTAAGCCTATTTCTTTCTAGCGAAAACTTTATTTTAGACCTATTTTTATTATTTAATTGTATTTTTTTAGTATATTAGGCAAAAAAATCAACGGGGTGATGAGAAAGAAATTCAAATAATTATTCAAAACGACAACTATTGGAGGAATTGCATTTTTATTTTATTTTTGAAACCAAGAAAGATGAGAATGATTCTTCCTTTCTTTCATAGGTCATCGTCAATGGCGTCAAGGAAGGAAATTATCAATTCATCTTCATCTTCTTCTTCTTCTTCTTCTTCTTTTGTCCATCCTCTTTCATCTATCCTTCATCGTTCCAAACAAAGAGAACATCAGTGTGGTGATGATGTGGAGAATGAGAGAGGATCATGCCTCCCCCAACAACAAAAAGAAGACGTGAAATTAATTTATTGATCTCTATCTCGTTTTTGGAAGAATTAGAATTTATACTGATGAGAATCAAATGACATTATGCTATAGAAAGAATGAAATGGAGATTTCTTCATTCTCAAGAGTTTTTATGGCAACAAGGAATGGTAAGCAAATCTATCACGAGTGGGCTACCAATGCCTTTCTTGGGGGTTTGTGTCTGGGCTTTTCTTTCAAATAGCTGGTCAGTTTTGTAATTTAAACTAGTCTCGGTTTGTTTTATTTATTTTTTTTACTTTATGGGCTTTTGAAAGCCTTCGTAATAATAGGGCTATTAGCCCGTGTTTTTATATTCATGTGGGCATGAATATAAAACCCTATAATTTATGGGCATGAAACCAAGCCCAGCCAAGTTTGTTTTTATCCATTTAGAAAATTAATTTGGTAAAATATAAATAATTTAGTAGATCAATTCATGACTTGACTGAGCTGGTCCAACATGTAAAAAACACAAATTCCTTACTCTTCTTTTTTATATAGTTTGTTTTACCCCGTGACATGAAAGATTTTAATAAATTAATAAATCTTTAATAACTTACACTATTATAAGAATTTGATTGAGAATCCATTAATACATATTTACATACCTAGATCAAAAATAGGTTTGAAATTTATTTGAAATCATCTCTGCAAGCTGGAAACTTTTTTAAGTTTTGCCTATAATAAAAGTATTGATGTGAAAAATATTTTTTAAAAAATAAATTATTTTGGTATTTTTCTAAATAAAAAATATTTTAAAAAACAATTAATTATTTATAAGAATATCTACCATTAAAGCAATTACTTTGAATAAGCTTGTAGTGCTGAATGAATTTCTGATAAGCTTCGAATATTTAATTTCCTGATTAATTATCTTCTATGTAGTTATAATAACTAATGATACTCTTAAAAATCTTAGACCAAACTCAAAATAAGCTTTGATTTTATGATTGTTCTAATTACAAATTTTAGTTGTCTTCAAAATTTTGTTTGCCAGATCCATCTCTTCGCATCATCTAAATTAGTGAACTACTGAATCCCATTGCTGACAAGCTAGAAGTAGTTGACGAGTACTCCCATTTCCACCATGTTTCCCACCAACTCTTTTAATTAAAGCAAAAATTAACTTTTATGCTCATTTATATGAACAATGATCAATGCTGCTCTTTTTTTTCCTTTGCTTTTTTGTTTTTGCCTTGGGATGCTATGTTGGGTATTTATGTTCGCTTTTGGGTGTTGTTTATTATGTTGTTTTAAATAAAAATTATGGTTTGTGGATGTTTCTTTTGACCTTTGTTTTTCTCTTTATTGCGTTTATGCCATTGATTTGTTTCCTTCTAAGCTCCCCCCTCCTTCCTCCTTGTTGACCTCTAAACAACTAGCACTTTCTGCCAAAAGTACTGTGTGATGCATCTTCAAGAAGCAACCTATGATTCTCCAACCAACACATGAAAACAGTTTCTTAACAAGTTACATCGAGCACCAAAACCCTAAAAGAGAGCCAATTCTTCAAGACCAAGTTAAGCACTATCCATTGATCGATTAGTTTAGTTAAAAAGTTCATCAACAGCACTATTGTTTTTCGAAGAGGTTTCCCGACCAAGACTTCAATAAAAAGCATTGCCCTCAGTAGGTTAATCTTCGATTCATGACCTAACTAAACACATGACATGCCTCTTACCCTTAAGATGTAATTAAAGTCAGATAAACTAAACAACCTCTAATCATGTTTTTTGCCTTGATTAAATCAAAACCTTGTAAGCTTCTGCCTTGGTTGGATAACGGCTTTAACAAGAAATACCTGAAAGTGGGTGATTAACTACCCTTTTTCCTCTCTTTTTAGATGGTCATAACCTGTATGGAAGTGACATAAATCAATGGTATTGTATTTTGAGTCAATTCGACGACGTCTCGACCAAGTCATTGCTTCTTGGATCACTAATAATTGTTTTTTCCCGCTACCGAGCCAGCCACCGGTGCGAATATTTGATACTTTTTACATACAACATGTAATATTCTCTAGCCATGATATTTTTTAAAGTCTAACATGCAAGGATATTCTTGAGCTAAATTTTATATATTAGGAATAAATCTTTTCTTAATTAGATATTAAACAATATATAAAATATAATCAACGTTTTAAAGGGAACACAGTCACGTTCCTAGAGTTATATTCAAGTTGATGAATTGATATATATCATATTTAAAAAATTTTCTTCTTAAAAAGCTCAAGAGAAAGAAAATCCAGAAGCTTAATAAAGACTAAAACTCATAGTAAAGAGATTTGATAAAATATCAAATTCAATTCTCTCTTGAACTTAGCTATTCACTGGATTTAAACATATATAAATTTAATAAGATGTTTTTATAGATCAATCTATTAGGTCATTTGAATTTAATTAACTCAATATTAAATTCAATTTAAATTAAAATCTGAACTAGAACATGTTCCGAGACTCAAATTTCTCGGATTTAGCTTGTTAAACTAAATTGGATTAATAACTGCATATTATTGAAATACATATGCATCACCTTAAAAATGTTGGTTAGAATTCCCTACGGAGTTATTAAACCGGCCAAAAACTATCACATTTTATATCTTGCTTTAATCTTTAACACCTTCAAAAGAAAAAAAATCCCAAGAAACTTCAAACTGCAAGTATATATATAGAGGGATCTTGAGTTAGACCAAATTAAAAAGATTTAAAAAAGAAACAGGTATAGAGGAGTCTTGAAACATCAAATCTCAAGTACTAAACTACTCTCTCTCCCTTTGGCACTTTTTCTGGTCAAAATTTTCTAGCAAACTTATACCATGTACGTACTACCTGAAATTTTCGAAGTAAATTTTCTCTTTGGGTCAACATTTTCTATATACATTGATAATCCGATATTACTTAGCAACTAACTCAATTAAGCTAGCCTAGGAGCTAATTTGCTCACTAAAACCAGCATATTTCATGACACATGATTAACTGAGCTATAACATTATAGCCAAGACTAATTATAACAATGATTATGTAATTAAGTCAGCTCTTTAATCGGTTAATATGAATGTGAGAAGGATTAAGCTCTTGTTTAATAGAAGAGGAGATTTGAAGGAACATGTAGTCAGGTATGACAAATGTGCATGCATGAGAGGGAGATTTAATCAGAAAGTTTGGTGCATGAGAGCTTAACAAAATGCTTGAGCATGTTTGTGATGTAGCAACAGATCAAAAAAGGACACAGACAATTACTAATCTCCAAACTTCGAACTTTTTTACTCTATAAATTCTCTTCAATTCAGTTATGTTTCATTCAGTTCAATTGTACCCGCAGCAGCAGCAGTCAGAGCTTATAACTAGCTAATTGATTAACCATGGAGAAAGCACACACAAAATCTGCTCTTAAGGTTGCTAGCTAGCTAGCTATATGTGCTATATCTTCTATGTTTCTTTTTTTTTTCCACTTCCATAATTCTTTTCTTAATGTGTGTTATTACATTTCCTTAGAAGCTTGTTAAGGCTAGCTCACAGTCTGCATCATGGAGCAATGCTGCTAGAGGAATGGTGAGATGACATTCCTTGCACCTCAACTAGCTAGTTCTCACAAGAAAGCAAAATTAAGCCTTTCGAGAATAGGATTTAGGATTTTTCTTTCATCAAGGATCATGCATTATTCAGTATCCAATCATTGACTTCAAAGTCAGTGTCTTATGTCTCAAGTCTCACGGATCCTCTTAATCATGTTAGCTTAATTAAAGATAACAACCTCGTAACTTCTCTTTCCCCTCTTAACAACCTCCAAGTTTTAACCAAAACACTCTTTTGAAGCAAATGCTATGTTCCCAGCCGACATGACAGATAGTTTACCAGCAGCCCTGCCTCTTTCCAGGAACAAATCATTAGTCATTGAAAGCTACATTTTGCTGGGAAAAGATGTAGAAAGAGGAAAAAGAGTCTTCTTTTAATGATTTTTGCCACTTTGCATGTCAAAAAGGTCATCTCCTTTTGAGACGTTCTTCTCAAAGAATGTTTTGGAGTTTGGAGTATTGCCTTTCGTTTCAAATGTTGCTAGCTTCACGCCCTTTTTTCCATTTTAAGCATGAAGTAATTATTAGGTGAAAAAGAGTGTCCCAATGCAGATCATTGTCACCAAAATTTATTTTCTTGCCTACACATATAATTTCTTTGAGTAATAGCTTGGAATACATTTTCACAGGCAAAAGATGATCTCAAGGATCCGCTTTATGACAAATCCAAGGTAAAATGGATCTCTAGACCTTATAAATCATGTCATTTATCTGGGTATTTTTTACTGTGCTGAATCCATAATCATGCTATAGGTTGCCCCAAAACCCCTTGCAAAAGAAAACACTAAGCCCCAAGAATTCAAACTCCACACTGGACAAAGAGCTCTCAAACGTGCCATGTTCAACTATTCTGTAAGCAACTTAATTCCATCTCTGCACAAAAGCATCCTGCTTTTCAATGTGTATTCTTATTTTCCAATCTTTTCTCTGAACTATTCATGATTTCAGGTGGCAACCAAGATATATATGAATGAGCAACAGAAGAGGCAAATAGAGAGGATACAAAAGGTATCAAGCTAGTGCCCATTTTTTCATGGTGCAAGAGAGAATTACATCAAGTACACATAACATTGATCCTGCTAATGAAATTGTGTGCAGATCATAGAAGAAGAAGAGGTTCGTATGATGAGGAAGGAGATGGTTCCAAGAGCTCAATTGATGCCTTACTTTGACAGACCTTTCTTTCCCCAAAGGTAAAGAAACTTGACAGAAATTTGTTCAGTTCAAGCTCATGCAATAATCTAAAGAGGCTAAGTTAACTAAATTTGCTGCCCAAGGCTAAAAACATTAGCTAGAGCATTGTGTGATATCAAACAGGTTGATCTCTATCTTTGGTGCAGATCAAGCAGGCCATTGACAGTTCCTAGAGAGCCAAGTTTCCACATGGTGAACAGCAAGTGTTGGAGCTGCATCCCTGAGGATGAACTTTACTACTACTTTGAACATGCTCATCCCCATGATCATGCCTGGAAGCCTGTTAAGTAAATAATTGCCATGATTTGTAGGGGAAAAAGGAGAGTGGAGTATTCTCTCTGTGCTGCTAATTTCTTCATGCTGTCCAAGTTAGTCTTGTATAATTTGGACTTTTGGAGTGTTGATAGTGTTTACTGTTTAGATCATGTGGTAGGTCTTGTAGTGGGTGTAAGTAGTCGCTTTTTCATAGCCGAAAGTCCTTTTCAATGGGGGGTTTTGCTTACCAATAAGGCGGATATTGTACTTCGTTTTGTACTATTAAAAAGCAAGTCACCCTCTTTTCTGTCTTTTAGCGGTATCGTCCTGCATGCCCAATTAAGCACTTCATTTTATTTTGCCGGGAATGAATTATCAAAGTAGACTATAATTCTTTTAACCATTTTGGGTTTTTTTTTATATTTTAAATAATAGTAAAGTAAAAAAAAATCTTGCAAACTAGCACATTTGGAAGAAAAAATCGGGAACTAGCATATTTTTGTTGTGCAACCAACAAAAATTTTATTCTGGTGGCCTTTCCAACAACGCAACTTTTTAAAATAAAAATTTGTAAAAATAAGTCAAAGGATCGAGAACAAATAAAGATTTGCAATGATCCCATCAACATAAATTTTTCTTTAAAAAGAAAAATTTAAAGGAATGCGTTGATGGGATCAGCTAAACAATAAAAGTTTGTGTTTATTTATTTATTTGAGAATTCTGATTTTACCTTCTTATAAAGATTATTTTCTAACTAATTTAAGAAGTTATAAATCTCTAACAAAAATATACCAGAATTCATAATTATATTTTGAAAATAAAACTATGAAATGAATTTCAGAGATCATCAGCTTTGTCTTTCTTAGTTAATGTTGTTCGTGCTTCGTTCTTCATCAAAGACTTAGATTATGTAGTATGCTATGAATCTTTTACGAGAATCAAAAAGCAACATTTTGCAAATTATTGGAATTAGAAGAATATTTAAACTTTAAAGTTTGTTTAAATAAGATTGTTAATTTCATTCAAACATTATGTTAATTAAAAAAAAAAAAAAAAGTTCAAACAATGCGTGTGTGCGCATGTATTTGGGCGTAAATAGGCCTTTATAACTAACGTCGGTTCATGAAGGACCCAACTTTCATTGACAATGAAGAAGACAATAAGAGGGAGGCTGCTTTCTTTTTAGGGGAAAAAAAATAATTTTCAATGAGGTTTCTTCATTGATTTGATTTCTTCTCTCCGAATCACAGAGCACCGAAAAAAATAAACACCAGAAACTCATCAAAGATCGTAAATTTTCTTCTTGTTTCCTCATTTTCGATTCTATCTACTCAATTTTCCTCTCCCTTTTCAGGTACTTACAAACCCTATTTTATCCTAAGATTTACAGTTCTAGCTGAATGAAAAAAAAAAAAAAACCATTTCTTGATTTAGCTGACCCTTGTGTAATATAGTTGATGTTTTGGTTATTTGAGATTTTGGGTTTTTTTTTTTTGGTTTGATGGGTCCTTGATGAAGGTGAAGATCCAAACTTTAGAAGATTTCAGTTTAGGGTACTAAATAGAATTGTGGGGTTTGCTTTTTTTTTTTTCATGTTATTGATTGTTTTAGTAGGGAAAAGGGATTTTTGGCTTCTCAATGAAGCTAAAGATGCATGCTTGAGATGTATGGATGTTTTGTTTTGTTGAAGTTTGTTAGCTTGGGTATGGAATAGCTATTGGATGGTTAAGACATCCTATATTTAGAGATAAAGAAGGGCGTGAGCTTTTTGTACATCGCATGCCTACTTTTTTGAAAAATTTCCAGTTGTTTTGTTAGACAGAGACGGAATTGTTAGAGCTGATGTTCTTTTTCGAAGAGCAGAATCGAAGTATAGTGTTGAACAAGCAGGTAACCGTTGAGCTATATGGTGGCGAGCTAAATGGATTCAGTTATAGTGATCGTGCTACTGTGAAAAATATGCTAGACACGCACAATTGGATGAAATATTTGAATTAGTTCACGCTACAATCTGACGTGTTTTTTGGTAGCAGTCCAGGGGTTGGTTTTGTTGCTTAGTTTCATGGGGTTTTGCTTCTTATGGGTTTATTTTGTTAAATGTATTGGTTTAGTAAAGAAATAGGTGTTTTTAGGTTCCCGGCTCAATTACGAGCTTTGGAATTTATTTAAAAAGATTAAAGAAGTCTATCAGAACTTGAGTTTTATTGACTTCTTAGGAACTTTTTAATTAAAAATATGTTTTGATTAAGCTTGTGGATTTGTTGACTTATCAATGAAGCTAAAGATGCAAACTATGATTTTGGTACACATTTATAGTCCCACCAAATGGAACTTGTAGCTTGTTGGTTTTGCATTCTGTTTCTTGTTATTGATTGTTTTTGTTTCATGCTGTTAACTTCATGATTTTATTTTATGTTTTTGCAGGAGTGCAGTTTGAGAAACTTTGATTAAATGATAATTAGTTGAGAATATAAGCAGTTGTTTCAATTCTATTAAACTCAGGAGTGCTTGGATTTGTTTAGTACAGTATGGAGATACAGACAAATGGGAAACCAATAGATTCGCTGTTAGAGAAGGTCCTTTGTATGAACATACTATCATCAGATTACTTCAAGGAGCTTTACCGATTAAAGACATACCATGAAGTGATAGATGAAATATACAATCAAGTTGATCATGTTGAGCCATGGATGACTGGCAACTGCCGTGGTCCATCTACTTCCTTTTGCCTTCTATACAAGTTCTTCACCATGAAACTCACTGTCAAACAAATGCATGGTCTGCTAAAGCACAAGGATTCTCCTTATATCAGAGCGGTAATTGTGCCATACCCTGATTTTTGTTTTCCATGAGTTGGTTGTAAATTCCTGATGCTTGGATATTTACTCACATGCTTCACTGGATGATCATTATTGAATTTGAGAAATGCTTGCTTGCCTATCAATTTTATCTTCTCTCTTATATTATGTGTATTTACAAGGTCATTTCATTTGCGGAAGCAACGTGAATTCAAAAGGATTTTTGGTTTGTAAGACATGGATGATGGGGTTTAGTTTTGTAGTCATAGGTTGTCTTATGTGGGCCTCAGCTTTAGCTCATGTCTTTTCAATTTTTTAAGGCCTTTACTCATTTTTATCTTTTCTATTTAGTGTTATACCTAATTTTACCAATTTTTGGAAACTTGAGGAGGATTTTATCAAATTTGGGAACTTTTGGTTGGTGTCAATGATTTTGTTACATCTCAGGGAGTGATTTGGCATTGTACATTAACTACACGAAGGAAATTTAAATTTTCAATGCAACTTGATTAACACTGTTCTATAAACTGCAAAATATTGAATGTATAATTTTTTAAGAGTTGAGCTCCACTCATAAGGGCTTTTTAACTACTTTTCTGGTGTGTGAACTGCTGAGAAATTACGAGGTAATGGGCATAACATTGTCATATCTGAATTTTCATAACATTTAAAATCTCTGTTCTGATTTACACATCACACATGATAATGTCCTTGTTTTTCATAGCAGATCTCTCCAAACCAAGGTTGAGGTGTTCTTGTTTCTTTGAGTTGCTATGACTTTCTCACTCCTACATAATCTGCCCTTGCTTTGCTGAGCAGATTTCGCAAAATTAAGGTTTGGGGTGTCTTATTTTTTTATTCTCACTCCTAGGCTTTTTAATCGTGAATCAATACTGTCTGTTGACTGTTTTAACCATGATTCAATACTGTTAGTTGTCTTTTAACCCAATGTCACTTGCTGCTACTTCGACTGTTGTTGTTACTATTCGCTAATCATTGGAAAACCAGAACTGGCATTTTGCTGCCCACTTCTATTGACCACGAGTTGGTTCTTTGAAATAAGGATAGATATCCCTTATCCCTTTGGCATCAAAGCTTGGTTCACATTTACCTGCATTTACACATTTTTTCTTCTCTCTCTGCTTGATTTGCAGAATGTACTGGTCAGCATAGGTACTGCTTTATCGTAGCTTTGTGTTTGATTGATGTCCCCAAATTTGTTTGCAGGTTGGGTTCCTCTACCTGAGATATGCTGGGGATCCAAAGACACTGTGGAATTGGTTCGAACCATATATTAAAGACGATGAGGTACTTACTTCTCTGTATCTTTTCATGCACTACATCTCAAATTTCTCTCATGCACCTATGTATACTATATTGCAAATTGATTCCTTCTGATTCTTGAAAGCGTTAGTTGCAGGTTCAACTCAATCTGACTCTAGAAACTTTTTTGTTTGTGGAATTGAATCCTCAATAATTGTGCTTAAATTTTGTCAAAAAAAAAAAAAATCTTCTGTAGTGATCTGTGCGGTTGCTTAGTCAATACAAGTCAAATGCCATTGTTGGAATTTTTTATTTTTTTATTATTTCAAAGTCCTATAGTGGTGGGTGGAGGAGGGGTATTCAACTTCAACAATAACTTATCACAGGCGTTGATATCGTCCAATTTTATTTAGAATGCATTTTATAGGTGAAGCGATGATTGCAATTGCTGTGCTCTGTATTCTTTGAACTAGAGATGCAGTATGTGGTCTTTATTCTTTGAACTAGAGATGCAGCATGTGGCCTTTTGTTTAGGGTAACTGTCTACGAACACAAATAAGCTACATACATAGAGATGGACAAGCTCTTAGTTAGCTCTTCTGCAATAAATTTTAGCTATAAATAAAAACGCGGTCAAACAGAATGCTGTTAGTTTTCACCAATTGCTTTTCAGATACAAAATTTGTGGTGCTCATATCTGATGGTTCTTTAGATGGTGAAAAGTTTATGATGAAACTGGCAAAGCAGCTATTACTTGAATAGAACAACTAGCAGCTCTAATTGCTTGTTGAATGTACTTATAACAGGGGATACCATTTGCACATGTTTCTTGTTTGTCCTGCAGTTGCTCACATGTATAATGCAAAAGAGCACTTTGTAATTTACTTCAACCCCTGTGCTTGCTGAGTAGCTTGCTGAGAACTTTTGATCCAAACATCAAATGAATTTAGGAGATCCGTTAGCTTCTGTTTGGATTGGTTGATTGAAAAACTTCCATTTCTAATACGTGAATATTCTAGTAGATCCTGCTTTCCCAGATCTGGTCTTTCTATTCAAGTATTCCGTTTTTACCATAACCTAGTAGTTGTCTAGCTAATTCCATCTTCCCTTGCACTGCCACTGTTAATAAATGCATTCATGCTATAAGTCAAACCTGACAACTTCACAAACTTCATGGGTTTTTTGACATGATGTGCATGTCCTTTTCCATCAGCTGCTTAAGTTTCTCTTTATATTTCAGGAATTTTCTCCAGGAACTAGTGGAAGGAAGACGACAATGGGTGTATATGTGCGTGATTTGCTTCTCGGACAGGTCAGGTTGAAACAATCTCTAATTCCTTGTAGTATTTTCAGGTTCTGTTATCCTTCCTTGCAGGCCAAAAGGGATATTGATGTCATGTTTTTCTCTTGCAGTACTACTTTGATACCCTTTTCCCCCGTATTCCTGTTCCTGTCATGCGGCAGATCACATCGAATCTGGAGAAGTTGAAGCTACCAACAAAAATCTCTGGTTCAACAGGGGATGGAAACCGTCATGGATCTGACGATACGGCACGCCGGCCACCATCTGTGAAGGCAGCACTTTCAGTCTCTTTTGGTCAGCGTGCTCCTCATCGTGCATCAACCAGGGATTCATCTCCTGTTCGTCGCACAATACCTCCACCCTCCTATGACAGAACCAGTGATGATCCACGAAGTCAACTCGGCCAGAGTCGTGAATATTCTGATAAAGAATATTCAGATCGGGATCAGGATCGTGATAGGGGTAGGGAAAGGGGCCGAGACCATGATCGGGATAGAGAGAGGGACAGGGTTCGGGATGGGGATCAGCAGAGAGAAAGGGACCGGGATCATGAAAGGGATTGGGATCAGAGCCGGGACAGAGACAGGGATCGGAAAAGGGATAGAGACAGAAGGTATGATTATGATAGAAGTTCCAGGTACATTGATAGGGAAAGCAGAAGGGATTCTGAACGGAGCAGCCATGACAGAAGTAGGCATTATAGAGAAAGTAGTTCTTATAGAAGCCACAGTGGAAGCAGGAGTCGCAGCAGGAGCAGGAGCCGAAGCTCACAAGCGGGCACATCACCATTTGATCGCCATCCAACTTCTCAAAGGGATGGAAACAAGGATAAGACATCTGCGCCTAGCAATCTGGCTAAGCTCAAAGATCTTTATGGTGATCTTAGTGATCAGAAAGGGGATGCTGGCCTGGAAAGGGTTCCTCGGAGGGATAATGATGGTGAAGAGGTTTTTAGACTCGGTGGTTCTACTTGGAGGTAGGTAGTTCAATCTTCAAACAGTAGCTTCAGTGGCTGTCACATCAGCTGTATCAATAAGGTCTTCAGCCAGGCCAAATTTCTATTTGAATCAAGAAAATGGTCGCCATTATAAACTCCCCCCCTTTCTCTAGTCATGGTTCTAGATTTTCGCTAAAGATATTCATGGAAGCACTTGAGTGCGTGTTGTTGAGCTGTAGGGCAGCGTGCACATTAGCCCCAACCTATCTTTTAAGTTTCTTGTGTACAATTGTTTCAGAAAAACTCAGATAATTTCCAATTTAACTTGTTACATTAAATACGCAAGAGAACATTCTTGGTCATATTTCGAATATGTTCTCTTTTTTCTGTGGTTTCTGACCCGGCACAATTTTCCTCCTTGAGGATATAAATTCCATGAATCTGTGCAAGGGAATACCTTTCTATTCAAGAGATTGTATCTCTCGCAATTTTAAATAATGCCTTGACCATGCAAAAACCGTCGTTACTGAGTAAGCGCGTTTGGCTACGAAATTTCGGTAGCTTTCGCTGTTGTGGGTTGTAGGGTCAACGCAATATTCCTCCTTGAGGATATAAATTCCTTAATGTTTTTACATGTAAGATAATAAGGATTCATTAGTTAAATGTCATATAAGCATTAAGCACTATATTATAATTATCAGAAGAGGTGAAGTGTGAAACTTGAACCCAAAATGCAAAGACAACAATCATGAGTGAGTGGTCCGTTATTGACCAGTTATTTTTACAATAACGGCCGTTACCATTATATATCGGCACCATAGCTGTAATTGTCTGAGACTCGCCATTGCCGGCAATGGGGCACTTGTTTTCTGTTAAATAACGGCGTTAGCTTACAATGGACTCAAAACAGACAGCTTGTGCTTACAAATCATTAACTGCATTCTAAAGTCCTACACAAACAATTCCTATAAAAGATCTTAAAAGTCCTACATGTGATGTGCCAGAATTCTCAAAAGTTGTGACATAGAACTCCATCAATCCAGGAGCAGATTTCCCAGCCAACCGCTGCTTCACCTGTAACATGAGAGATACTATATGGTTACTTACATGGATACAACCATGTAGATCTCAACAATTAAGCTACTTAAGAGAATCGACAGGAGTGTGTGCGTACCCATTGAACATACTGAAGATGATATGGCTTGCTATTCGCACTTGATTGAACGGTAAATGTGGCGGACAAAAAACAAGGAGGCACGGAACCCAATACTGCCAAGCATGAGGAAGAAACCATAGCAAACACAGGCCATGTAGCCAAAGAAAAAGGAGGTTTGCATGAAGCCTGACATGTCTGATCTTGCATAGTAGTAATACAAGCAATAGCCATAAATGAACAATCCAGTTGATCCACCACAAAGGAACGACCTGACGAACACCAAATTCAGAGGGGTGAGTGTGTAGCATTATGAATCAGGCAATCAGATATCCTTTTAAAACACGACACTTCAGAAAACACAAGGAAAATTCATGCAATGGATGAAAAAAAAAGCAAGCTAGGAGACCGTTACATCAGGAAAATTCATAACAGGAACCCGATGATGAAAAAATTACATTGTGACTTGAATATTTCGAGTAATTTAAATAACATCTCAAGAGTGAAAACATAGAATGAAAAAACACAATCTGCTAACATTTCACAAAAAGTTGGAAACCAAAAAACAAAACTAAAGAATGTTATTTGCGAGCAAAACTTCCCAGATATTTTATTTGTGCTGATAATGATGCAAAATTGAAACAATAAGCTCAGAGATATTAGCATTTTACACATGAAATTATATCTATCAAAAAGTAAAACATACCTCCACCACCACTCATGGTCTTCAGCAGCAAGTTGGAAATATGTCAATGCCACTGTTATAAAAGCAGTGACAATCAAGAGAATGATGAAGACAATGAACAAGATGCTGTATATGGTGTAGATCCTGTGACCCCAAACACTGGCAAATATGTAGTAAAGTTCAATATATATTGCACTGAAAGGCAAGAATCCTGCCATGGCCATCTGAGGAAGTGTTTTCCGATACCAAGGCAACTGAGGAATCTCTCTGGGGTATTTAGTGGTGCGGACGGGAGCCTGAAACTCAGCCTTGCTATTCTTCCCTGCAATCCCACCCAGTACCAGCAATGGTGTTGTTACCAGAGCCCAAATAAGAAATATCACCACTATTGTTCCAAATGGCAATGCTGCAGTGGCACTATACGTGATTGCAACGGTATTAAGAAAGCAGAAAGTGAGAAACAGGGGTCCACAAAACAGGGCTCCAGTTAATAACAAGTTCCTGACCTGCAAAACCAGAATTTCAGAACTTCTTAGCCTAGCATGTCTCAAAGTTGAATGGTAGTTTCTAGAGTAGCTAGAAGTTCTGCAATGATAGAGCATAAGACATCATGGATTCAAACAATGCTGCTGAAAAGTGATTACATCATTCTAATAATGATCAATTAACGTCACTATCATAATACTAATGAATGCAAACCATGCCAATTTTCATTAAGCCACAACCAGCACAAAATAGTCAATTGCACTCGTATCCAATTCTACAATTACTTAGTTTCAATGTATGTAAATTTATTAGAAGCAACTGTGAACTGTTGAGCTCTAATTTATCGTCTTCTGAGGTTAGCTTTTCAAGTGTAGCGCAAGCCTTCAGGAAGCAGTACACCAACTTTCAAGCACATTGTTTTCTTTCACTGCTTTCTCAAGCTTCTCTTTCGCATCCCTATTAGTTCAGCTATTATAAGAGAGGAAAACATTATCCAAACACAAGGTGGTTTTGACCCCCATTTCCATGTTTTGGACAATTTCCACAAAGTGTTTATAGGAAAACCAAATTGATTCTGACAAAAGTCAATTTTCACCAAGCATTTATCTTAAAGCAAAACACATTTCAAAGAAACACTGAGAATTCCTATATATCCATTTACCAAATTTGATACCAACTACAACATCCTTAGACACACAGTAACAACAATTGTCTAGAACACACAAAACAATGACAATGATAAGTGCAAAAGGCAATGAAAAGGAATTCTTAACAAGTTACCCAATTTGTTCCTTCCAGTTGGCAAAAGAAAGAGGCTGCAGTGTAGCCTGCAATCCCAGCTGTCAGAGCATATATGACAACCAGTGCAGTAAACAGAGCTCCACGATTATAAGGATAAAAGACACCAACTAGAGCAAGCACGAAAATGAAAATTGTGCTGCCAATGCACATATGTAAGCAAAGTTAGCAGACTGCTAAGCAACAGAATAACCTTAAAAAATTGATTTGAGACAAAACCAACAAAAGCACAGCTTTGAAGTTGAACTTACAGGGTAAACAGCTGGGTGCCAGATCCAACTGCTGCTGCAAGCAAAGACTTATACTTTGGATATCTAAATACATCACCATGGATGTACTTCCACCCAGTCTCTTCTTGGTCTTCAGCTGACTCCTCATCATGAGCATATCTATTACAAATGGGAAGATCAAAAAAATAAGAAAATGACAGTTTAAACAACATAAGCAGACATGTTTTAATAACATATTCATTGAAATGTTCTTCTCACTTGACAAAATCGTTCTTCAGGACTCGCATGAGAATTGTGGCAAGAAAACCAGTCAACAGGAGAACTGTCACACATGAGTTAATAATTGAGAACCAATGAATTTCCAAGTGATGAGGAAGTGAAGAAGATTGTGAATACTTGTCCATCCTTTTCTCAAATGTTATATCTGTTTCCTTCCATTTAACTGAATACATGAACTCCACATTGACTTCTTTATCTTCAGTAAGGTCCACAACATTGTTCAGATCAGATTGTGCAGAGATCTCAATGACACGATCCTTATTGTAAAAGATGGTAAAGTGAAGATGCTTAAACAGGTAATATTTGTATTCACTAGGGTCATTCTTGCGTTCCTTATCAACTTTCCCTAAGAAACCCCAAATGGGCAGGTCATCATAATACATTTGGAAGTAGTAGTCCTTGGAAACTGCTTCTCGGAACTGGGCAACTTGTTCCTTTGTCAGCGTGTTTTTGCATGCAACTTCAGAATCTTTGTCATTTAAAAATTCAAGTTTGTATGGGGCAGTGACTAAACGATCCCCATTCAACACTTCACCAAGGGCTTCTTTCTTGTCCTTTGTAGGACCTGTATTAAACATCGTCAGTAAACTTCCACAATAAAACAAAGCTTTATAGTAGGAGTAATGTGAATTGATGCAGACCTGATGAGCAGAAAGGCAGATCAAAGTAGCGGTATGTTTCACTGACAGAATGAACAAGAAAGAAACAATATCAAACAATTATGAATAAAAAAATACAAACGAAAGTTTTCACAGTTGAACAGTTAAAATCTCAAAATGAAAACCAAAAGTCTAGAGATGACCACAGTAAATATCAATTAAGTTCCGGCATAATTTCATGTACGATTACAGAAAAAGAGTTCCAGCGACTGATTAAAGATCTAAAACTGAGATCCAAGTTCAGCAATAACAAAGGAAAACCCAATAATTGAACTTTGCCAGCTCACAAGAAACAACCAGAAACAGAAATCAACACCTAGTCACTGGACATTATTCTGGGCTTTAACTAACAGACTCTACTTACGTGCAAATGTTTCTATCCAAAAGCTTGCATTCCAAAATCCCATTAAGCATTTCCTCAACTATCTCCCCAGGGATCCACTAGACCAACTCCTTGTACAACCATTAAGCTATGCTAAATTTCCAACTTAATTAGCAACTAAGTGACATCAACAGCATTTTCATGTTAAACTCCAAGTTCCAATCTTTGATCTTCCTTTTTAGGAAACCAAATCATAAGATCCACTTCCCATAAGCTCAGATCCACAACAATTGATGAAACCAATCCATAAAACCAAAAAAGAAAAGGATTCCACAGAATCTGACACGTTAATGCTAAAATCAAATTATCCAAAACCCAACTCCACAATTCCATTTCTAATCCATATCCCACATACCCCAACTTCCTAAATCATCAAAAGTCACAAACTTGAAGACACCCCACAAAACCAATAACCTTAACCTAATCAAAACAGCAAGAAAGATCGAGAATTGGATTACCTGGGATTGTGAAAAGGTCCAACCTTGTTAACATAGAGAGGGACATCATCTCCAACTTTGTAACGATGATCAGATGCATCTGATCTAACATGGGACACGCTGCACAATATCAAAACAAATGAAACCAAACAAGGCACTAGTTTCTTCTCCATTTTCAATCACTGTAACTCACAAAAAGAGAGGAGAGAGTTAGATACTTATGGGGTGAGAGAGAGAGGAGAGAGATTTATAAAGATGGAGACTTTATGGGTTGTGGCTCCAACAAATCTAAAATGGTTCGTGTCAAAGTTGAGGCCTTCCTCAAATAACGAGAAAGAGATTAGGAGAGTAATTAAAAAATAATTATTTTTATTCTTAAATGCGTTCATGAAAAAAAGAATTATGACCGCTATAAACGAGGTTTTGCTTTGGAAGTCCATGCGCCATCCTAGAAGTTTTGAGAATTTTCAGCTTTAACTCTTAAAATTATTAGATGTTGTTTGATTTTATTTGAGTTTTATCTTGTTAATATCCTAGAATATAATAAATAAATATAAAAAGATAAAAACATATTTTATTAGAGAAATAAAAACGAGTGCATAAAATAAATAATTTTTAGAATAAATTAAAATAAATTTATACATTATTAAAACATGAGGTATAAAATAACATGTCTCTTTTATTTTTATTTTTTTTTTGTTTCAAAACAATAATCAACTATTATTTTAATGTTACTGTTTTTTTTTTTTATCTTCAAACAAAAAATTAATTAATTTTTTTTAAAATGCAAAACCAGCAGGCTGTGTCAGAATTATAGAAATTTTATTTTAAAAAAACAAAGGGAAAAAAGTTTTAAATTTTGGTTTTCAAAAACATGAATGATACGAACAACCTTTATTTTTCAAAATAATTTGGTATTTAGCATCCCACAAAATTTTTTATTTATTTTAGTGTTTATAAATTTAATTTATTGACGAAATAATATGAAAAAAAGATAATAAGTACAAAAATACAAAATTTCAAAAGAATGGATTACACATAAACCCCAATTAACAATCTTATTATCGAATTATTATTTTTTTTGAATAGTCTACCCCTCTAAAATATTTACAATTCTTTAAATAATCTAAACAAAATAGAAAACTTGGAAATAAGAAAAAGCAATAAAAATCATAATCAGATTACAAAAAATAAAATCATTAATCATAATATTTAATATTAAAACTAATTATGAAAAAAATTAAAAATAATGACCAAGAAAACAAAAAAAATTAAAAAAATCCTTTTATATCAATTTTTCTAGATCGGAAAGAAATCCTCCTCGAGTTTAATTTGTGTTTGTCTTGATCTTTTAGATGTTCAATCAAGAGTTTTCAATATTTACGTGCTTGATCTTTTTACTAAAATCATCATATCAACATGCTTAGCTTTCCTAATAATGGGACTATTTTAGTGTTAGGAGAAGATTTAAAAATATATCTCACAATTTTTATCAAAATACAATAACATCAACTTTGATCTTATCAATTCTAAAGTCCTCCTCAAATAAATTTGATGCACATCCTTCAACATCACCTTCAACATTTTCATCAAAATTTGATGTTTGATTCCAATTCATAAGAGAACTACGATCATTCTTATCCATATTAATAAGTTGTTTTATCTACTCAAGCCTCTAAAACGGTTCTTAAAATTAGACATGGATCAACAATCACTCTCTTCACGATCTTTCAGGCTCCTCACCTTCACCAATAAACGAGTTGATTTTGCAATTTGTCTCTATATGTTTTCTATCACCATATCCTAAACACCTCCTTTTAATTTTTCAATATGTCGCTACAAGTCTTATATTACTGGTTTTTAAATATTTCTTTTTCTCAAGGGGAACCTCCTCATCCCCTCATATATAAGCATATCTTTTCTATTATCTCTTCAATCCATGCTAATCCAGCACAGACAAGAAAATAATTATTGGAATCATTAGACTCTAATATCAATTGACGCGGAAGGAAACAATACAAAAAATACAATAAGCATAAAAAACATATAATTCTCAATAGAAGGGATCACAAAGAAACCCTAGCTCGCAATCTTATTACTGAATATTTATTTTTAAATAGTTTACCTCTCCAAAAGACTTATAACATTTTATATAAAATCCAAAAACTAACCTCAAAACACTATAAAACACAAAGATAAAAGGAAAAATAATAAAAGTCTTAAACTAACTAAGAAAAAATAAAATTATTAAGCATAATACTTATTTTTATAAACTAAATAGATAAAAATTAAAAAAATAAATAACTTTTCTATAAATCCTAATGCATCCCTTATTTCGAAATTAATCATGATAATATATATAAATATTTTTTATTTCAACCTCCATTTATGAATTCCTCATTCCACCTCTTTTTATTAATAAAAGAGTAGGAAGTATGACTAAATTACTATCGTCACATCATAAAACATTATTAATTAGAATAGTATTTTGCATTTTTTTTAGTTTTTTTTTGTTCATCTCTTTTTCTTCAATTAACCTTTCAACAATCCAATCTTCTTGTTCTTTTTTATTTATTTATTTAGTTTTTTTCTTTTTAATTTTATCATTTAATTTTTAATTGTGTTTAGGAATTGTGTTTTTATAATTTTCTATTTATTTACTTTTTGTTGAGTTATATATTAATCTCAATATTTGTTTTTTTATCAATCTAATATGTTGTAATCTCAATATTTATTTATTTTTAATTTCATGTAATATATTATCATATCAATTTTTAAAAAAATGTTATCCAATATAAATTATATTTTGAATTTATAATTAAAATTTTTTTTTATTAAAAAACATGTTAATAACACTTGAATAAATTTTTGTATTAAAAAAAATTGATTCAACGGCAGCAGCACGATGGAAGTTAATAATCTAGTTATATCTATGCTTTGTGACTTGATAGTATATGGGATCAATTTAAAATAAAATAAAATAAAACTAGGCCCATCTTTCCAATGCATGGCAATAAATTATACCCTTCGAATATGAAGAAGAGGGTTGACTTCACTTAGATTAGATCTCAAAAGAGACATAAGAAGAGTGAAATGGAAGGAACACTCCAAGATTTGAAGGCGAGTGATTGCTTGGATGCCAAGGATTATAACTTCACAACCCAACAACCCTAGATATCGAAATTGCCATGTCATCTACTTGTGGTTAATTCTGAGGTCTGTGCTAGCTTCTGTGGTTCATTGCTTTCACTTTGATCTGCTATCTTTTCCATGGCGTGGTTGTCATGGCTATTTTCCATGTAATTGAAGCATGGAGGTCAGGTCAAAAGACTAAAAAAACAGAAAGAAATCACTTTGTGTGTTAAGAACGCAAGCGACCTTGTTAATTAGTAGTTTTTGATGAAGGTTTGATCGATCCAGTCTTTTAATTTCTAGTCTGTTCTTCTTTTTATTTGAATCGTAATCTATGTCGTGTGATGCCTGTTCATTAGTCAAAACTGCTTTCAATTTATAATTCCCCCCCTCACTATTCAAGACTAGTGTTAAATATAGTTATAAAACTCTATTTAACAAAATTCAATAATTTGCTGAACTAGAATTTCATTCGAGACGTGTTTTACTGTGAACCAGTTTATTTTTAATATAACAAAATGATCCTTTTGATTTTTTTAAAATTATAATTTGAATTATTTTATTAATTTACGGTTTTACTTGTTAAATTCATGATCTGAAACTTGTATTATTGATAAATGAAACTTGTATTATTGATAAATGATGTATTATTAAATTTAAATAAAATAATAAAGTAATAAAAATAACCTGTTAAAGATATGAGACTTGGACTATTGATAAATAATATATTATTAAATTTAAATAAAATAATGAAGATAATCAATTAAATTCAAATCTGATAGCAAAACCGAAATGTTGTAATAAGCAATTATATTTGCTTAGGTATTTTTTTTTATCTTGTTTCTAATTTCCTAAATAAAAAATAATTTTCTTTTACAAATAAATAGAAGTTGATGTTATGTTTAAATCTTATTGTAATGTTTTTGTTGGTCTTAGAACGGACCATACTTTTCTGTTAAAATATGCAAGATAAAATATGGCTAACTGACCAAGAAAACAAGGAAAAAAAATAAAAGAAAAGAAAAGGCTTGCTTTAATTGCCATACCCCATTTTACCCTGAGTTTGCCTCTCAAATAAATAAATAAAGGATAATGTATTTGCCTCAATGACCATCAAATGGTGATCTGTCCCCTTGAACAAAATATTTTTTTATATAATATTAAAATTTTTATCCTACTAAAATACACAAAAGAAAAAAACAACAATAATAAAAAAAAATTAACAATCAATTGGAGAAATTTATGTTGAAAAGTTTGCAAAAACATAAAACAATTATTTTTAGTTTTAAAATAAAATTTTATCATTCAAAACAAGATTTACAAGTTCAAAAGTTTTCAAAAATTAAAAATTAAAAATTTTGATAAATTATTTGAGGACTTGCTCTTAAATATACTATATAAATGATTTAAGATGTGGAACATATTTAGATCTAAAAGAAAACTTGATCATATTAGATTAAAATAATAACTTAAAACTATAATAACAAAAGATTCAATCTGTTAAATTAGATTTAAATTTCTCTAATTGATTGTATAAGCAATTTTCATATAGATTTTCTCCAAGAAAAAGATAATGTATTTGCCTTAATCACCATCAAATGGTGATCTGTCCCTTTGACCAAAGCTTTTATTAACATAATATCAAAAGTCTTTATCCTACTAAAATAGGCAAAAGAGAACTGCAATAATTGAAGAAAATTGACAATCTTGAGAAATTTATGTTGAAAAGTTTGCAAAAACATAAAATAATTATGTTTAGTTTTAAAATAATTTTTTATAATTTCAAAAAAAAAAAATTGATGCAACCGGGTTTCAGACATTAAAGGTTTTATAAGTTAATTTGAGTATTTAACTAAAATATACCATTTAAATGATTTGATATATGTTTTTTTTATAAAGTATTGGAATAAGTTTAGACTCTAGAAAAGACTTGATCATACTAGATTAGAATAATAATTTAAAACTAAAATAACAAAATATTGACCTGTTTAATCAAATTAAATTTCTCCAAATAATTCAGATTTCTCCATATAATTCTACAAGCAGTTTTCATATACAAAGTCTTTGGGTCACTTATCAATGCTAGGCTAATTTTGTTAGTTTTTTCTAAATATTTTTGTTTTTATCATTTGTTTAAGATTTTATGCTATTTTTCTTTGTATCTAAGGATTCTGACTTTTGTTTCCGAGTCCATATCGACTTTTCTAACCTATAAAAAGCACTACAAACTTCTTTAGCAGACTTATTAATTGAGAAATAAATAAAATTTTAAAGTTTGTGTTTAACCCTAATTCGGGCTAACTTCTTCAGCAAACTTCTTTTGACTGTTATGGTTCCGTCTACATGACATGTCCTCTCAGTCTCCACTACCTTCATTCATCTCTTTTGATGGCATCCAGAAGCTACCTTGATTTTTTATCTCAGCTAATTTGGATCATTAAATTGAAACAAGAATAATGAAATTAGAAAAATGAACAGTCATGTTTCCCCTTGAACAAAAAACAAAACAGACGATCCTCGTACTCAAGTTTTCTAGTCCACCCTATGAGAATAAATGACAGAACATGTATTTTGCAACTATAATAAATTGTGGAGACAAGAATTTTCGAAGTACTGCTACCAATAACACAAACTCTACGGCTTCTAACAGTGATAGAATACATTCAAAATGATGGATTATCTCACATTGAAGCACTGCAACTTTAACAGCATTCTAAAGCCCTATATGTTCCTCTCCTATATATAAAAAAGGTTATTACAGAAGTCCTCCATGGAACGTGCCATCCTCCTCCAGGAGTCGCATAAAGCTCCTGCAATCCCAGAACAAGTTTTCCCAGCCAACTGTGGCTTCTCCTGTAACATGGCACGTTAAAAAACCACCTTCATCAATACAAACACGCGGAGTTGCCTTCAATTAAGTGTATTCAAAGAAAGGAAGGCAGCCTACTCACTGAACATAAGGAAGACCATATGACTTCCTACTCGCACTTGATTGAGCGGTAGATGTGGCGGACAAAGAACAAGGAAGCACGGAAACCAATGGTTCCAAGCATGAGGAAGAAACCGTAACAAACACAGGCCATGTAGCCAAAGAAAAAGGAGGTTTGCATGAAGCCGGACATATCTGATCTGGCATAGTAGTAATACAAGCAATAGCCATAAATGAACAAGCCAGTTGATCCACCACAGAGGAAAGACCTATGAAACACCAAATATATAAAAATGAGTGTCTAGAAACATGTATCAGGCAATCAAGTATCGTTTTAAAGCATGACATCTTACAGAAAATACAAGTACATGCTGAGGATAAAAGGAAGCAAGCTTGGAGAGGGCATAAAGCCAAAATTCACGTTATGGCTTGCATATTTCCAGCAATTTAGAACTCAAGAGCGAGAAACATAATAAAAAAAATTCCAAAATTTAACTCAAATTTAGAGAAAAACATTAAAGAATGTTTTTTCTGTGGCTGAACATGTATATTTTTTGAGATAATAATGATTGGAAATGAATAAATAACCTCAGAGGTGTCAACTTTATATCAATCTGATAGTAAAACATACCTCCACCACCACTCATGGTCTTCAGCAGCAAGTTGGAAATATGTCAATGCCACTGTTATAAAAGCAGTGACAATCAAGAGAATGATGAAGACAATGAACAAGATGCTGTAAATGGTGTAGATCCTGTGACCCCAAACACTGGCAAAGATGTAGTAAAGTTCAATATATATTGCACTGAAAGGCAAGAATCCTGCCATGGCCATCTGAGGAAGTGTTTTCCGGTACCAAGGCAATTGAGGAATCTCTCTGGGGTATTTAGTGGTGCGGACGGGAGCCTGAAACTCAGCCTTGCTATTCTTCCCTGCAATCCCACCCAGTACCAGCAATGGTGTTGTTACCAGAGCCCAAATAAGAAATATCACCACTATTGTTCCAAATGGCAATGCTGCAGTGGCACTATATGCAATTGCAACGGTATTAAGAAAACAAAAGGTGAGAAACAGAGGACCACAAAACAGGGCTCCAGTTAGCAACAAGTTCCTGACCTGCAACAACAAAATACAAATCAGTCAAGGATAACGTCTTGAAATTTGAATGGTAGTTTCTAGAGTAGAGCTAGAAATGTTGCAATAATACAGAATATGACTACAAGGGCCAATGATCCCAATGAAAACAAACAAAAAACACATCATTACAACAATGACTAATTACCATCAATATCATTAAACAAATGAATGCAGAAGGTGCTAGTTTTCAGAAAGACAACCAACATAAAATAATGAATTGCAGTCATATCCGTGTCTAGCATTAATTAGTTTCAGTGCATGTAAACTGATATATCTAACAGTGACTCTGAAGTGTTGATCTCATCTTTAAAGACTTCTAAAAATCACATTTGAAATTTAATGCAAGCTTTCAGGCTGTACACCATCAACTTTCAAGTCCACTCTTTTCTTTCTCTAGGAAAGCTTGCTTTTATAGCATCCAGTTGGTTCAGATATGATGAATGGGGAAAACAGTTTGCAAGCATTAGGTCATTTTCACCCCCTTTGGCAATGCTTAAACCAAATTTCACAAAACATTTATCCCAAAACCAACACATTCTAAAGAAACATTGTAAATTCCATTAAGCATGTGTACTGAAATTGAATTAGAAGACATTAAACTTAAAAAAAAAATACAGCCATAACAAATGTTAGGAACGTGCCCGGGAATGATACATGCCAATGCAGTAAAATAGGAATTAAAAAACCACTAACCCAATTTGTTCCTTCCAGCTGGCAAAAGAAAGAGGCTGCAGTGTAGCCTGCAATCCCAGCTGTCAGAGCATATATGACAACCAGTGCAGTAAATAGAGCTCCACGATTGTAAGGATAAAAGACACCAACTAGTGCAAGCATGAAAATGAAAATTGTGCTGCCAATGCACATATGTAAGCAAAGTTAGCGGACTGCTAAGCAACAGAATAATTCAAAAAAATGGATTTGAGACAAAACCAACAAAAGCACAGCTTTGAAGTTGAACTTACAGGGTAAACAGCTGGGTGCCTGAGCCAAATGCTGCTGCAAGCAACGACTTATACTTTGGATATCTAAATACATCACCATGGATGTACTTCCACCCAGTCTCTTCTTGGTCTTCAGCCGACTCCTCATCATGAGCATACCTATTACACATGGGGAATCAGAAAATACGAAAATGACACAGTTTAAGCAGCATAAGCAGACATGTTTTAATAACTCAGTCATTGACATGTTCTTCTTACTTGACAAAATCATTCTTCAGGACTCGCATGAGAATTGTGGCAAGAAAACCAGTCAAGAGGAGAACTGTCACACATGAGTTAATAATGGAAAACCAATGAATTTCCAAGTGATGAGGCAGTGAAGAAGACTGTGAATACTTCTCCATCCTTTTCTCAAATGGAATTTCTGTTTCCTTCCATTTAACTGAGTACATAAACTCCACATCAACTTCCTTATCTTCAGTCAGGTCCACAACATTGCTAAGATCAGATTGTGCAGTGATCTCAATGACACGATCCTTGTTGTAAAAGATGGTAAAGTGAAGATGTTTAAAGAGGTAATATTTGTATTCGCTTGGGTCATTTTTTCCTTCCTTGTCAACTTTCCCTAAGAAACCCCAAATGGGCAAGTCGTCATAATACATTTGGAAGTAGTAGTCCTTGGAAACAACTTCTCGGAACTGAGCAACTTGCTCCTTTGTCAACTTCTTTCTGCAAGCAATTTCAGAGTCCTTGTCATTTAAAAAGTCAATTTTGTATGGGGCAGTGACTAGACGATCACCATTCAACACTTCACCAAGAGCTTCCTTTTTGTCCTTTGTCGGACCTGTATTAAGCATCATCAGTAAACTTCCACAGTAGAAACAGAAGCATTGAGAACTCGAATAATAATAAAGATTGACACATACCTAATGAACAGAAAGGAAGATCGAAATAGCGGTATGTTTCACTGTTAGAAGGAGATAACATCAGATAATCATGACTAGGGAAAATATAATAATATTTATAGAGAACTGTTAAAATCTCAATATAATAACAAAAGATTGAGAATGTCTCAAGCACTAAACAAGTTTCCTATCTAATTCAAACTAATCCAATCTGCTACCAGCCAAGACTTCTAAATCCAAGCAAGATACGCACAACACGAATGAATTTAGACTAAAATAATTTTACATAAGAATGATGTTTTTCTCATTGCTGAAAAGATCTGAGAATGTAGATCCAAGTTCAGCATCCACGAAATAAAAGTAAAAATTCTCTGAAATACCTGAACTTTTCTAGCTCACAAGAAACCACAAGAGAAAGAAACACCTCCTGAATCTCTAGACACTGTTCCAGTCTTCTATTGACTGCTTCTTCCTGCTTACAGATTTCTCTATCCAAGTCAAACAATTTCATTTCCAAAATGCCACTAACCTCAGCATAAGATGGCCCACTTAATCAACTCCAAGTATAATCATTAAGCCATACGAGATTCCCAACTTCATTAGTAACTAACTCATCTCTTTACCATGTTCAAGTTCCAATATTTAATCTTCCTTTACAGGACACCAAATCACCGATCCAGTTCCACATTAGTTTAGATCCACGAAAATCAAAGAAACAAACACAAATAAGAGCAAAAAAAGGGGGGGCTTCTTCAGAATCAGAAGCTTAAATGCTAAAATCAAATTCTCCAAAACTCAACTTCACAATTTCATTTCCAATCCAAATCCCTCAAAGCCCATCTTCCCAGATCATAAAAAAACCCTCAAACTTGAAGGAACCCCATGAATTTACAGCATTAAAACTGCAAGAATTGAATTCCAAAATTGAAGAAAATTGGATTACCTGGGATTGTGAAAAGGTCCAACCTTGTTGACATAAAGAGGGACATCCTCTCCTACCTTGTAACGATGATCAGTTGCATCTGATCTAACATGGGTCACACTGTAAAATATCAAAATAGAGACTACCAAACAAGGCACTAGTTTCTTCTCCATTTTCTTTCTCTCACGGTATCTCACAGATGCATAGAGAGATAGATCGAGGAAGCGAGGCTTATAAATTTGGAGACTCCTTTGTTTTGTCACGGTTGTGCCCCCGTGTCAATAGAAGCTTTTCTTTTATCATCCCACAAGGAGTGAGATTATTTATTTATTTTCACAACTTATCATTGAGGTCTTTTTTGGAATTTCATTTTTTATTTAACTAATTTTATTTAAACCCGGTCAAGATCTAAGGGAGCTGCACTGAGTTTCATGCCAAATGAGATTAGAGAGTTGATCTCATAAAACCTATAGATTTAATTAAGATTAATAAGAATTGATTTGAAATTTTTTTAAAAAAATAATGTTGTCTTATACCAATTAATGGTGTTAAGCTGAGTTTCTTAATTTTGATGTTAATGGATTTTTTTTAAGCAGTTGAAACATAGTTATAAAATTACCTACTAAAAATTAACTTAATTAAATCAAATGAATTGATCTAAAAATATAAATTAAAAATTAACTCGTTACATCAAACCAAATCTTATAATATAAGGTTAAATAAACCATTTTTTTTAAATTAAAACTAATTTTATAGATTTTATTCATATTAATTTTTTTTAAAAAAAATATATCTTCTCTAAGAGTTTTTTGTTTTATGAATTTAATCCAGGAATCAACTCATCATATCTACACTAACGTGAAATATTTGAAAAGTAAGAATTAAGGGATAGTACTCCTAATATTGAAGGTGTGTGAATGCTTGGATGCCAAGGATTATGACTCCACAGCTCACCAAACCTAGATGGCAACCAGAATGCTACTCCACCTAGCAGCCATAAAAGGTTAGCTGCGCTGCAGGTTTGGTGGTTTTGGACCCCTCACGAGAACAAACAACAACTTGTATAGTAAATTTTAGGGGTGAGCAAATTCGGTTTGGTTCGGTTCGGTTTTTATAAAATAAGTAATTAAACTGAAATTTTTTTAAAAAAACCGAAACCGTACCAAAACCGGTTCGAACCGGCTGGTTTTGGTTCGGTTCAGTTCGGTTTTTTAGGGGAAAAACCGGTTTGGTTCGATTTTTTCCGGTTTAGCTCGATTTTTTTTTATTTTAGCTTAGTTTTTTTGTTCGGCTTGGTTTTTTTCAGTTCAATTCTGTTCGGTTTTATAAGCCTAAAACCGATACCAAACCGGTCGGGTTTTTAAAAAATTTTAATCAGTTTAATTATTATTTTTTTCAATTAGATTTTTTCAGTTTTTTTCTCAGTTTCTCAATTTTTTTCTCAGCTCTGGTAAATTTTACTTGGGATTTCTTGATGGAGAGATGCGCAAAAAGATAGCCGCTGGATTTTAATTTCCAGCTGATTGTATTCCTTGAAGCCATTAACTTTGATATTCTAATATTTTTTTGTAAAGTGAAGAAACTTTTTTTCAACAGTCAAGCCATTTTTATATAAGAATTCGTACACTACGAGTAACTTTTTGTCTTTAATTATTCCTATACCAAGAACAGTTTTTTTTCTTTAATTGGGTTTTGGATAAATCATTTGCATTCAAATTATTCGAATGATGAAGAATTTCTTACCTGGATTTGGATTTGAGATGATTGCTCAAATCTTTTTAATCCATTTTGTAGTTTCATCGCTTATTTTCCTTCTTGTTTTATACTTGTGTTGTAAGGAATTGATTAGAAATTAATTGAGATTTAATGGGTTTGAAATTAAATTAACTTAAAATAAATTTACATAGTATGCATTGTATTTTTTAATTGAAAATATATTGAATTGATGTTTTCAAAGTTATTTATTTATTTTTTATATTAATATATTAAAATTATAAAAAAACTTGAAAAAATATTAGTTTTTTTAGATAAAATATATTAAAAAAACAATTTAAAAATCAAATAAAAACCAACTCTAATTTTATGGGGGCGTGTAAAATGTATGCTCTTCTTTTTATGAAAAAAATAGTCAATGTATTTATGGTTTTTAGACTCGATCCGGTGGCCGGCCTAGTTCAAGGTTCAAGTTTTAGGTTTTGATCGAGTTACCAGGTTATCTGAATTAATTATTTTTTAAAAAAATTAAAATAACATTGTTTTAATTAAAAAAATTAACAGGTTGTAATTAAATTTTTAACCGAGTTAGTCAATTTTTATTTATTTATTTTTTCTTTAATCGAGCTCAATACTAGTTTCAGATTGATTGGATCTTGATTTGCTGGGCGAGATGGATTTTAAAACTATGAGTGTATTTTTTAGTTAGCAGTAAATTAAGTATTTTCATAAGATCCAAATGGTTAAGATTGCTACGTTAGTAGCTTATTTACTGTTCAACGTGGAGATGCAACGAGGCCCAATAACAGGACAGATCACAAGGAAATTGTATAGCAGCCCAAGCTACAAGCCGATGAAGAGTCCACAATATAATTGTCAGATCCAACCCAGTATCTGAAAAAGTTTAAACCTTTTTATTGTTAAGTTCTAGAAACTGTTTGTTTTTTATATTTTAAAAATATTTTTGAAAAAAATTAAAATTTTATTTTATTTTTTTTCTATTTAAATAATTTTTTTTAAATATATATGTATATATATATTAGTTTATGGACTAAATCTTTAGTTAGCGTTAACTTCTTTTTTAATATATATTGACATATTCTATGCTATTGAGATTTGAATATAGTGAGAGACCATTTCCTGTAATTTTTCTTTATTAATACGAATTCCACTGCTTTGTGTTCTGTAACTCAAATTCCATTATGTATTTATTTGTTTATGCTTATCTTTAAAAGGGCAAGAGGAAGATGATCTGTCTAGTGGGTGTTGGGAATACAGGAACGATGACACCATCTTATTACTTTTGAAGACCAGCATGTAATCGCCCCTTGTATTCCTTCCAACAGTGAAATAACACATTTATTTTTTTATGAAAACATGACGAAGACACTGTATATCTTAAAACAAGTCAATTACTAGCGGACATTCTAAATTGTTTTAATTATATGAGTATATAGAACTTGAATTCATCTCTTAGAAACTACGTGTATCTTAATTAATTCTATAAATCTTGAAGTTAATGACTATATAAATTTACAGTAATTAAAATATTTATTGAAAAATTCTAATTAGTAATTTCTAAAAAATAAATTTAAGAACTGACCAGTTAAGTTATATCTCTCAAGATTATTTTTTATTTTTTTTATTTTTTTAGTTCTCTGCAATATCTCGACTAACTTTTTCATATTAAAATTAAATTTATTTTTTTGTTTTAATCAAATACAGGTCATCTTTATTGAAGAATTTTTATATATAAAAAACACTCCTTGTTCTTTTGAAAATGGAGATTTTATCTCTCAAAACTTATTTTAATACCACAAACATGACATGACTTGTGAATATAAGCAACCTTAATTGAATATAATTTTGGAAGATAAATTTATTCCTGGCATGCCACTGATATAATTATAAAGGGCCGGGGAAAACCTCTTTGAAGACAACGGGCAGTACTGTAGCAACCTTTAATGATGCTAAATTCCTCCCCCTTCATCCAAAACCTATTTTCTATGATCAAAGTCTTATCAAGAAAGAATAAAGTCTTACAATTCCTGTTCCAAATATATATATATATATATATATATATATATATATGCGCGTTACTAGTGGCTTCAAGAACATCCCCTCCATCTCTATAAATAAATAATCAAAAGCCAAAGGGAATTTCATGTAGCATATAGATTGTGACCATCCAGCATTCAATAAATACAGCAACTCCAACAATATCTTTTAGAGAAAGAGAGCATTTTAGAGATGGGAAAAGCACGTACGTTTGGTGTTGGCATGGACTACTCCCCTGCAAGCAAGGCAGCCCTCCGTTGGGCAGCGGAGAATTTGTTAGACGAGGGAGACCGAGTTATTCTAATCCAAGCTCAGCCTCCTAAAGCTGATCATACCAGGAAGCAGCTTTTCGAGGACAATGGATCACGTATGTATTTTTCTAGATTTCACCACTATTTCTTGCCCTGAAGATTCAGGATCATGCACACTGGTATACATTCATATTTTATTTTTATTATTTATGAAGCTAATGTTTTTTTTTTTTGGTCGGGGATGCATGATGAGTTCAGCTTTAGTGCCACTTGAGGAATTCAGGGAGATTAATTATTCAAAGCAATACGGGCTTACTCATGATCCTGAAGTGCTTGACATTCTTGATACAGTTTCGAAGACCAAAGGGGTAAGCATGATCTTTTGATCTGTACGTTCTCTTTATAATCTCCAGCTAGAAAATGATGTGTTGATGACGGTGTGGGGAGCGCAGGCTAAGGTGGTGGCTAAGGTTTACTGGGGAGATCCAAGGGAGAAGCTGATTGATGCTGTGGATGATCTCAAACTGGATTCTCTTGTTATTGGAAGTAGGGGTTTAGGTGCTATCAAGAGGTACTTTTCTTCACCACTAACTACTTTATTTGTGACTTCTTTCCCTCGTTTTAATTTCATGAGTCAAGTTTAGCTCTTCTTCTTCTCAATATCAAGCTGGATCGATTCTCTTGTTATTTTCTACTTCTTCTCAATATCATCCACGAGCTAATGAAGGGAAACAAATTAAGCTGAGTGATTTCTTGTCTCCAATATTATAGAAATTAAACCCGGCTTAGCAATTGATTAGATAAACTTGTTGGGTGTCAATTTCACCAACTTAATTTGGATAAATGTTGATGGGTTGACTCAGAAAAGTCAGCATAAATTTGTTTTTCTTTTTTAAATTTTGAGTTGATTTCTACGACAAATAAGACCAAATCCAAATACAGGCACGAACCTCGGCCAATCTGACATCTATGCTCTCAATCAAATTACTAGTTAACACTCATTTTCAACTACGCTGATTGCAGGGTTTTGCTTGGGAGTGTTAGCCACTATGTGGTGACAAATGCTTCATGTCCAGTCACCGTGGTTAAGGGATCCAAACCCTAATGTCCTCAAGAATCTATCTTGTGAGGCACAAAAAGGGGATTGACGGCAATATTACGAGGCTCAATTTGTGTGCATGCTCTCATCTATTTCTTACAGTATTTTATCTTGTCGCATACATATTTGGTAAGATCAGTAGATTCAAGTTAGGAGTGATGGCGAGAAGAAAGTTTGATGTTTGTATGGATGATTCCCTTATAATTTGAGCCCATTTCTTTTATGCATTTGCAGAAAGAGTTTCCTTTTGTCATAGGCCAAAGCATATTGATATTAATATGCACACACCTTTAAAATCTCAAATTAATTAGCATAAAAATAAAATAAAAAATAACAATTATAATCAATCACACAAAAACACACATATAAAATTTATATAAATTTAATTTTATCTTTTTGTCTCTCTGACAACCAAAATGTAAAGAATATAAACACTCATCAAGTAAGTAAATATAATAAATACATAGATATTTGTTTTCCTCACCTGTACTCTCAGTTTTTTCTAAAAAAACCCGACACAAACATAAAGTTGTTGTGGAGGCCTGCTTCAATTCATTTTTGGTAGCGTGTTAATTTGGGGAAAAAAAAATCCATAAATCTAAATTGGATCCCTAAACTTAATATTTTCTTCGTTTGGTCCTTAAAGTATCATATATTTTTCAATTAGGTCTTTCCATTCATGGGTATTAATGTATTATATTGACGTTCAACATTTGGACCCAATTAAGTAACATCGGACACACTGAAAATGGTATTGATAAAATTAATTAATTTAAAATGAAAATGAGGATCAGGTTATTTGTTTGGGATAAAAACGAAGGTTTCCTCTTAAATCCCCACTATTCTTTCTCCGTCTTAGAAAGTGTGTATTTAGTAATTTGATATATATTTGAATTTAGAATTTAATTGAGAAAATTATGATAAAGTGTGTATTTAATAATTCAATTAAAATAATTTTTTTAAATTATCAAATTAATATTATTTTAATATATTTCAATCTCCTATCAAAACCATTGAAAATGACTTAAACAACATTCTAGTTTCGTGTTTTCTTTTGGAAAAAAAATCTCTTTAAAAGCATTTGAACCATAATATCAAATGATTTGAAATTAATAAAAAATAATTACATTTAGGATGACATTGAGAATCGGAAAAAGAATTGGGGATGAAATCGAGTTTCCACTGACTCTTAATTTCTCCTCCTTTTACAGTCTTTTAAGAAAACCCACGAGTACAGATGCATCTGACTGCCTTGATGTGGACAATTCATGCATCACACCTTCTGTTCTGTTTCCAGAACACAAATCTAGGAAACATACATATGATTTGACAGATATGCTCTACCTAGTCCTTTATAGAAATACATCTGTCAAAGATATCTGTATTCTACCCAACGCTTTCTCCAGATTACAAATCAAAGGATACGTTTCAAAAATTACAGATCAACATGCCAAAAAAAGGTAAATGTCTACACTTATCCATCATCAAGGGATGACGGTTGTGTGTGTATGCATATTTTCTGTTTGTATTTCCTTCTTAGAAACGTTATCTTTTGTTTCATATGAAAAAATTCTATAAATAAGTGGAAAACAATTAAAAAAACCCAAATACTTGATAATCATGAATTCCTTCACTAAATATTTCAGGGCACTATCTGTATTGTTTACGTTGTTCACAGCCATGAGTGATGCTTGCTGGACAAAAAGGACATACCTTACCCTCACTAATGATCTGGGACCAGGCTTGCAACTCTCCCTTCATTGCAAATCCGGGAGTGTTGATCTCGGTCAACAACACCTCGCTCCTCAAGGTAGCTGGTCATTTGATTTTTGTTCTAGTTTTTGGGGAGTTACTTCGTATTTTTGTAATGTGGTATGGAATGGAGGAAACAAGTGGTTTGACGTCTACACAGGAAAGAGGGATAGCTTTATTTGTGGTGAATGTGGCTGGTCTATACGCCCAACTGGTCCATGCAGGGAACATGGTGGCAAAGTAGATTGTTTTCCTTGGAATAAGTAGTCATGTGAGCGCAAGTTGTTGAAGTGGAGGAGATTTAGAAACTGGGAAAAGGACTGTCCTTTTACTGCGTTTCTTGAAGCATATCAGTTGAATAAAATAGCACATGAATTGCTCCATTATATTTTATTATTTTTATAACAAATTTTATGCCAAAATCTATTTGATTTTAATCAGCTAGCCAATTCAATCCAACAATTATACATATCTATTACCTCTTCAATCATGCTCGAGGCAGAGGTTTGTATGATGTCATCACCTCTTTCGATTGTTTTCCATTACAAGGTGAAAAGAGGAAAAAGAGGAATTGAAATCTTGGCACCATCCATCTTCTTCTTTTCCATTACAAATTTCTTCTAAATTGTAGTGATCTCCCTCTGTTTCTCTATATAAAGCAGTTTCCTTCACAACAAATACAGCACCATGCTGTTCTTTATCAGCATCAACAGAAATTGAAATCCTGCCACAAATTTTGGATGGCAGGGCTTCGAGCTCATGTATAACTTTCTGGATGTCTCTGACAAATTGTTCAGTGAGCGTGTCTGGATGTCTTGATATCATTTCTTTTTATATAGAAGATGACAATAATTCAGAATTAAAAGATTACAGATCCAAATAGCTGAAACAAGTTGCTGATCTAAATGCAACATACATTTTAAAAATAATTATTTGTGCAATCCATGCATAAAGATAATTTATGATTGCAACACAAGATTATAATTGAATATCAAGAAAAATAAATATCATTGCATAACAATCAAAAGTGGAGTCTTTCTCATATTAATTAGTAAGAGGCAAAGGCTGTCTCTTTGGAAAACAACATATTACCATTGTAGCAACAGAATGGTTTTTAATAGAAATGAGAAAAAAGAGCACGGGAGAAAGAAAGAAAAAAGGCAGTGAGCAGTCTGTCTTCATTTTTCGATATGCAGCTCATTAACATTGGATAGAGATGAGATTTTTCCAGACAATTATAGACACGTTGCTCTTCATTCTAAACGGTTGGATCGAGAATTAGTGGTACTCAAACTAGTTTTTTTATAAGAAAATAGGATTGTCAGTGTTGTGAGTTTTTTCTCGAATACTTCTCTATTTAATCTTGTTGTATTCTAAAAATAAAAGTGTTTGACTACAACATACATATTATCAAAAACAATATATTCTTAGAATGTAACAAGATTAAAAAGAAAAATGTTTGAGAAAAACTCACAATATTAATAGCCCTGTTTTTTTACCAAGAAATTAGCTTATACACCACCAATTTTTAATCTAACCATTCATAATGAAAAGCAAAATATTTAGAATCAGCTGTTAAAATCGCAGCTCGATCTAATAGTTAACGAGCTGCAAATCAAAAAATAAAAACAGACTGCTCACTACCTCTTTTCTTTCTTTCTCCCGTGCTCTCTCTTATGTTAAAAACCATTATGTTGCTACAGTGGTAATATTTTGTTTTTTTAAAAGGACAGTCTGCTACCTCTTACTAATTAATATGCGTTCTCATTATCACACAGTGCAGGACCACACAAAACAGCGAAGATATTCCAAAACTAGAATCACTTAGTCTCTGCAACTCCAGGCAGAGCCTGTGACATAATCAAGAGGAGGTCATTAAGTACAATAGCCATTAGAGTACTAGTTCTTGATGAATCTGATTAGAAGTTGAGCAGATGGTTCAAGGATAGAATTTATGAAGATATCTCGCATTTGAGCTTCAGGTTTTCTTGATTTCTCCTAGTCTTCCTAGTGAAATTTTGGAGATGACTAGCAAGTTCATGACGGAGGAAAAGCAAAAAGAAAAGGGAAGAAACAGAAAAGAAAAGAAGGAAGGAAAAAAAACAGATATAAGAAAAATAAAGAGAAAGGAGAAGAGAACCCTTTGGTCCTGCTCACAGAGGAAGAGGAACTTCTCAGCCCCCTTAAAATCCTTCTCCCTCTCCCACCGGTCATATTTTACTTGATATGAAAATATGAAAAAATTAATTTTAAACAATTTTTTTCTTAAAGTTTTATGAAACATCGTTTAAAACATAATAATTCCAAACTTCGCCTCCACTCCCAAACCAAACCGAACAAGGCTTAGATGCATTGAAAGGGAGGAACAGAGGGGAAAGTCAACTCTCGTGAACATTGTAGTTTTAGTGGAAAGGCATATCATAACATTGTTTTATCGGAAGAACTCATTTTAGTCGCTAATAAATATACCTATTCTCAATTGAGTACCGAAACAAAATGTTTTATTGATTATTAGGTCTCACATGTTTTAATTTCTCGATTGTATCCCCTTGTCAATGTTTGTTATACAATTGATGACAAGATTAACAGAAACTTATAAAAGAACCTATTGAGAAGTAGGAAATATATAAATTCCTCATAATCCTTGCTTGATTAGTATTCGAAGCATAAATCCATTCTTCGATTTCCAAGATACACATAATCAAGTAGTTGCGCTATAAATAAACTCAAGATGGTACAAAAAAAACAATCCGATTGACAAGACGCTCAACATTAGAGATAATAAAATTGCGAAAGTGAAATATTCCAGCTCAATCCATCATGATCTTTCCATTCTCTAACACACACCATTCATCTTCCTTTGCATGACGAACTTCCTCCAAGCTGTAGTAATCTCTCTTGTTTTCTCCAGATCCCTCTTCTCTTTATTGGCCGCAGCTTCCTTCTCTTCATTAGCCAAAGCAATCTTGGTACTGATCCTGCATGGCAATGTCTCAAGCTCATGTAAGACCTTTTCAATGTCAAGAACAAGACGTTCGGCGAGTGTCCGAGAGAAATCTTCACGGATCACCACACGCAAGACAGTAACATGTTGAGCGTCAGGGGGCATGGTGTAGGCAGGCACAATCCAACCAAATCGCCTTAACATTTCGGATACTTCAAATTCCTTATGGCTGCTATTGTCCTTCAATGAAAAGGCCACTAATGGCACCCCATTGTCTTTTGAGACAATGTTGAACTTGCCTGTGTTCTCCAGTCCTTGTTTAAGCACCATCATGTTGTCTCTGCAATTTTCCATAACATTTTTGTATCCCTGTACGTAAACAAAATTTGTTTATATATTTATACAAAAAAGGGGTTCGAACTCGAGATCTCTCGATGAAAAAGGAACGTGGATGCGAGCTAAGCTACAAGCTTATCCGCACATGGTTAGACTCACCTCATAGCCCAAGCGAATGAGTTGGTAATATTGAGCAATAACTTGACTAGATCCTGAGAAAGATAAAGATTAAGGCACATTGAGTTTAGTTTCCAATCATGAAATACTGAAGAAAAGATTAAGAATTATGGATGTTTGTCAAGATTTATACCTTTGGAGAAGTTGAGGGTGAAGGTGGGTTGATCAGCTCCAAGATAATTAATATGAAAAATAAGTTCTTCAGGCAAGTCCTCTTTGTTCCTCCAAACGACCCAACCAATTCCTGCATAGACTAGTCCATATTTGTGCCCGCTAACATTGATACTCTTCACCAACGGCAACCTGAAATCCCACTCAAGTTCTGGGTATATAAAAGGAGCAATGAAGCCACCGCTGGCCGCATCGACATGGATCGGAGTATCCCATCTACAGAAGAAGAAAATCAGCATTAAACAATACGTAAATTGGAATACTCAGATTGATAAATTCTTTCATTCCCATGATATCATGAAGTTTACAAAAAAGAAAAAGAAAAAAGAGAGATTAATTACCCTGTTTCTTTGTTCTTCTCCACCAAGAGATCATTCAAGAGCTTAACATCTTCAAATTCTCCATTAAGGGTGGAGCCAAGGATAGCTGCAACGCAGATTGTGTTCTCATCCACCATTTTCACAGCCTTTTCTGGATCCATCACGTAGTAACCATCTCTAAGCTTCACCTCCTTCAACTCCACTTCAAAATACCTTGCAAATTTCTCCCAACACACCTTCAAACATGAACGAACATCACAGCATTTGGTATGATTGTTAGCGCATTATGATTCTAATTTATAACTTACAAGCTATCTAGTGGTGTATATATTAATCATATTAGAATACCTGAACATTGGCTCCGGTGACAATGTTAGGCTTATCATAGGGCTTTCCCTCAGCTTTCATCTTGTTCTGCCACTTTCTCTTGAATGCTAAACCAGCCAACATTATAGCCTCGGAGGATCCTACGGTTCCGACTCCAATTGCTGTCTCTGAGTCTCCAAGTGGTGCATTGAAGAGATGGGCTATTATGTTAACACATCGGTTCTGCATGCATAAACAATCATCAAACTGTTAAGCTCCTTTGGTCAAAATGTTCTTGAAAATTTGATATTTTCTACATCAGCATTTGAAATAAATCATCGATCCAATTTAGAAGACAGACAAACAAATGTATCAATCAATAATTCACTCTGGATAGTAATTGCTACCGTTTTTTTTTTATATTTTTTCTTGCAAAGACTGATTTAAGTGTAGCTCATGAATCCATTACTTTTGTTGATTAAAATCACATTGAACCTATCCAATACCATTTTTTTGTAAAATCATTACTCTTAAGAACTTGTTCTAGAAGAGCTATCCATTCTCATATTTTTTTGGAAAATCATTAAGCCTCGAGGTATAATCAGATTTTCTTAGGGGAAAGGAGCATATGTTCAACACAAATCATGAACAACGTAATTTTTGTTGTTGTTGCCAAGAATTAAAAAGCCGCGACTCGTCCATACAGTACACTGACTCCATTCATTCATCTATCATCATCGCTGGCTCCATGGACCAAATTAAAGTGTACTTTGTCTTTTTCTAATTCCATTTTGAGAGATAAGATGAAAAAGCACTTCTGATATGGGGCACTTGGTCTAGTGGAATTCGATATGACAAAACATGGAAAAAGTCCTGAAAGTACTTGTACGAGGAAAAAAGTGTCAAAAAGCTAAGAAAATCTTTGCATTTGGCAATTGGTTTTGGAAAAAAAATCAAGCAAATTAACAGAATTTTGTACAAAATAACACGTTCAATTCATAGATATTCAGAGAGTGAATAGCTACAGTTAATTTCTAACTTTCTATGGCCGGCAGTTGAATATTCGTGCCGTGTGTTTTGGATGGCTCATCCTATCACCATCTACACAGCTAATAGTTCAATAAATAATTTGGGACCTACAACTACAAATCAATGGCTTCAATTTCGGCAAGAATGAAGACTAAAGTAATTCAATTTGAAAGCACTAACTATTCCGAATCCAATTCGATTGATTTTCGTACTCTATAAGGTAGCTTCCTTCCGATTTCTGTTTGGTGGGTCAATAATTGATTGAAACAAGTATGCAGGCACCGGCCTCATAATTCACAACAAAAACAAATAGTTTTTGTTCTCTATACAAACAGATGGACACGTTAAGGGATTGATTTCAAGAAATAATCATTATTTCACTTGAATTTATTTTAACCTTTTTTTATATAATTGAATCCAAAGTGAAATAACCATTCCTTCAAAGTAATTCAAGTATTCACCATGACTTTTGCGATCACATTTTCTTTTGGAGGAGAGACTAAAAGGGTTGACATTAACCTTGTTTACATATATAATCCTTAAGTTAGGGAATACATATAAACAATCAAAATTTATAAATTAAATTTTGAAAAGTATTTTAAAAATTATTATTTTATATATTTTTTGAGTTGGAAAACAGTTTGAAAAGTAATTGATGTAATTTGAAAAACATTATTTTATATTCTCTTTGTGTTGAAAAGTATTGTTTTATTATACTTGCCTCACGTAAACTTGTCTCCTCTCCTATGCTTTTCACAACAGATATCACATCACATATGATCTAGAATTTTGAAAAAGAAATTCGAGACTGACTTGCACTTTTGAAAGTTAGATAGATAGATAGATTTAAAAACGCATTTAAATTAATTTATTGTAGTTATTCTTCTTCTATTTTCAACGGCTGCGCGGCGTATTGATCAAACAGCCTACTCTTCTTGACTTTTTATGTGAATATAATTGTTTCAATTTGACTCCTTAAAATCTAGAAAATGACATTGCTTTTAGCAAATTTGAAATTTAGTAATTTGTCTTTCTTTAATTATTATACAGTTCTGTGATGTGGCTGATCGAAGCCTGCTAATCGAGAAGTGGACAGGGATGTTATTAGTATTTTCCTAGCAATAAACACTTGAGGCATAATCTCAGTTATAATCAAGAGTTAGGAATAAATAATATGCTAATTAAAACGATGGAGGCACCAACGAACAGTATTGAGATCACCAAGAAGTTCAGCTCAAACATTTGGTTTATACTAAAGAAATTAACCGTCGAATCTATATTAAATTCTCTACACTCATCTCAAGAATCGAACCTATCATGATTAGATTACTCGTCAAAATTAAATTTCTTCACCATTGCAGTGCGCTTATAAACACTATTGGATTTACTTTGAAATTAATATCGCCACTCCCCACGAAAAGTTACAGCAATAGTTAATGTTATTAATTAATTATAATTAAGAAGGAACTACCTAGCCAGAACCTATCCATTATTTTAATGGATCACCCCTACCCCATGTTGAAATCGATCAGTGTGAACTTGACCAGATTAAGATGATCTATATATAAAATTAGCTAGTTTCCAAAAGTTGGTCATGGGATAATTATTTAACCTTTTTTTTTTAGTTTTTTGAAAAAAAATGGTGTGTGTGTGTGTGTGTGGAGGTGATGACTTGCCTGAAGCTCAGTGGTGACGGGGTATTCATCCATGTCAACGTAGTTTTTGTTGATAGAAGCCATGATGAGCTTATCACATTCAGGCTCCATCCATGTGGTCACAAATGATGCTAGGTTAAGCCTAGGGTTACCATCCAACATGAGCTCGTCGTTTATGATCTGAAAGGCTGCCTCCTTTGGGATCGAATTTTCTGGCATCTTGAACCTATCCAAAAGTGAAGAAAAATAAAGAAACTCCATTTAGTCATGTATTTACATAGCTGATTTGAAGGAAATGGAACAGTAAATAAAGAAAATACATGATCAAGTACCTCGGAAGTGAAGCTCGGACATATCTCGAGGCGAAGGTTGAGTGAACGGAGACATCAGATTCAGAAGCTGTCTTGGAGAGAACCATGGTTGGTGATCAAGAGAAATGTTCAGTACTGTTGATGAATTAGGAAGAAGTCAAGAATGAAGATGTGTGAGGAAAGTGATACCGTGGGTAGGTTTATATAGTGATGAAAAGGAAAGGTCGACGGTCATTGGTCAGCCCAAGTCGTTAAAAATAAAAAACAAAAAACAATGTTGGTCTAAATAGTTGTGCATATACAGTCATATTCCTTGAGATATAAAGAAGATGTTGAAGATCATACATTGATGGTGGCTTCCCAGCTAGCAACCAATACCATCTTGGCTTTTGTCTAATACAATTGGCTATCTTGTTTTTTGATTTACCCACTTCATCATGCTAATAAGAACGTTCTTTGGAATCAGCAGGAGCTGTTGTTGGACTGAACTATTAGTTTTTTTTTTTTTTTGTATGTATTCCATGTTGGCACATTATTTTTTATTCTTTGGAACAGCTCGTCAGATTATTATTTTTTTCCTCTCTCTCTCTCTCTCTCTCTCTCTTCTTCTTCTTCTGCTTGCTTTCCCCCCATGCCGTGACTTTCCTCTCCCACTACAAAAAGATTTCGGTTTTGAACTTAAAGATTTTGGGTTCAAGAAGGGTTGGAGAAAACAAGTAGGTATTTCCTCTCCTTATTGCCTACAATTAGTGAACTGAATGTGGAAGAACCAAAGAAGATTTAAGGTTTTAATTTTACGTTGATGATGTCATAGTTTAAGAATTTATTTTATGTATTAGTGTGTTAGATTGCTGAAAACGAACTAACTTAATGTTTGGATTATGGGTTTGTTGAATAACATGATGTTTATAGGTTTGGATTTTGCAGATTTTTGATTAGCAGGTTGGACCAGCCAATCGACTAGTTGGGCTAAAGTGATTAAACCGATTGAGCAGTTTATTTGTTGCTATCAGTTGACAGATTAGTTTATATAATAATCGACTGGTTGGTCAATATAGTCGACTAGCTATCCCTTTTTGGTGTAGCTGATTGTTTCTTTTATTAGTTGTTGAATATCATTTAAGAAACAATAAGATCTTTTTCAATCCTATTTGATTTGTTTTGTATATAAGATTCAGTTTCGAGTAGTTTTTTAATGCATGTTTATTTCTTTAAATAGGTTTAGCTAATACAACTCTAGTTGATCCTTAATGAGTTGGAGTTGTTGGAATAAGCAGGAGCTGTTGTATGACTGAACTATTAGTATATATATATTTTTTTTGTATGGATTTCATGTTGGCACATTATTTTTTATTCTTCAGAATAGCTTGTCAGATTTTTTTTAAAGCGTTAAAAATATATAAAAGCATTGGCAAATCACTTTCATGTATTTCAAAAACTTATTGTTGAAATTTCTTTTATGTATTTCATAAACGAGTAAGTCATCTGAAAAATAAAACCAATGTAAAAAACACTATCATGTTTTTGACCTGGACAGGTTACCCATAAAAATAAACCTACTAAAAAATCTTCATATTTTTCAATATCCGAGCAGGTTGCCCATGAGATTTAAATAATAATAAAAAAAAGAATCGATGAGATGATACGATTCTTTTCTCATTTATTTTTTCAATCAAGGCAAGTTGCTAAGACGATACGATCTTGTCTTAATCCAAGTAGATCTGTGGATCGATATTACCTTATTTTCAAGTATATAGATCCTTTGTTAACTTTATTGTTTTTTTTTTTTTAACAAGCTTAAGATGCAAAGTCTTTTTCAAGACTTTGCGTCGTAAGCGTTTAAAAGAGAAGGCAACTGTAATAACTCAATTTTGAATTCTCCAAAAATAATTTATATGTTTTTTTATTTCTATTTTTATTCAAAAAAATCCAAAAAAAAAACTAAGAAAAATTTTAAAATTTAAAAATATTTTTTTCTCGGGTCAACCACCTTTTTCCCATAAAAAATGAGTACACCAGGTCAATACATGTTGATTGGGGTAAAAAATAAGTTTTAGACCGGTTCAGGTCAAAACTGTTATTTTCAATGAAAACCAATTCCACTAGGCAATACAGGTCAAACCATGTCGACTGAGGTAAAAATTGAATTTCACGTCGTTTTTGGTCAAAACTGTCATTTCTAGTTAAAACCATGTCCACGGGGCAATACAAGGCAAACCATATCGATCGGGGTAAAAAATGAGTTTGAGGTTGTTTTGGGTCAAAATCGTGCTCATCGGGTTAATACGAGTCAAACTATGTCAACTAAGATAAAAATGAGTTTTAAAGTACCATTTTAGGTCAAAATTGTTATTTTTTGTCAAAACCAGGTCCCATGGGTTAATACCGGTCCAAAAATATTTTTCAATGTTTGAAATTAATTTTTTGATAATGAAAATTGAAATTAATCATAACAAACCGAGTATGAATATCTGGACCAATATTTAATTTGAAATTTCTAATTTTCTCAAATTACTAGATTGCAATTCTAATAAAATCTTTATTTTTCTGATTAATTATTTTATTAATAAAAAAATTAAAATCACCAAGCAATGTCATGTATCGACAAACACCACCTTTTAGAGTCCTTGTAAATAAAAGTTCTACTTATCAAATAAATTAAGTTCAGTAATCTTCTTTACATACAATCCAGCCAGTCCACTCTAGTATGCAAGCATTATGCCCCCACCTTATAAAACAATAATGTCCTGAATTCGTTGATCAAGAAAAATTAATAAGCTGTTAAAAAATTAATTCAAAATTGGCAGGCTCCCCTGTTGCTCTTATATTTGATGTATAGAATATAGAGCACAGTCTAGTAAGTGAACATATGCATACATACACCCATACATACATACAGATATATAAATTTGAACTTTTTAGTCCTTTTTATGATAAAGGAGACTCATGCACTGTTGCTTCATACAGCTTAAGACTTCTTGGAATTTTTAAAACAAGTTTTTAACCTAACTAAAATTAATTAACAATAATACGTACATCATCACTATCATAAGTGACACCTCTTGATATTTTAACATAGGATACGTCAAATGCACCTCAGATTCTGACAGAGACAACATCACTTGCTTCTGTACAAACGTTCTTCATACTGTTGTGCTTGCTGCTCAGGAAGTTCCAGGTAAAGGATACATTCTTAGGAAGTTTGTTTCCAAAATAAGAGATAAATTATCTGCTACCAAAGCAAGGAATAAGGGAATGTCAGAAAGTCAAATTACAGGCGTTTGTGTTGCCTTTACTTGGATATTAGATAAATTGATGAACATTTGGTTTTTTCACCTCATGCTTGCTCCAGTACTTAATGATGAATGGATGAATATTCTTCATGCAATATAATAAAATAGATCACAGACTAACTTCAGGGCTTGTGGGATTAATCGAGGTGCACGCAAGCTGACCCGGACACCCACGTTAATCTAAAAAAAAAATAGATCACAGACAGTTCCAACTCCTGTTCCTGTGGTGAAGGCTGAAGGCTGCAGTCTGCATTTTAAACAACCTAAGCAGTTATAATGCCATGTCATCTTCTCTTTACAGGGACCCCAAGTTCCTGGATCTCTTACTGGTGCAATCTTGGATGGCACATGGACTCATACAATCATCAGATCCAAACGACAACTTGGAACATGTTGGCTTGTGTCATGTCCGCGAGTTGATCTCAAATGGAACTCTATCAGCTTTGCCAGAGCAAAAGAACAAGACAGAGTATGTCACGATATTGCATCCTAATTAAAAGATAACTAATTCATTCAGCAAATTTAACTTGCTAAGTCATTATTAAATTCTATGTTTGTCTGATTTTTTTCCCAGCTTTCACTGGGGTTTCTGCTGATGGTTATTCGGGGACTTCAATTTGTTCCATGTTGCTGCTCTCGTAGTTCCCTACCAGAAATTCATTTAATACCAAAAATGTTCTAACAGAATATTCCTGTCAGTAATTTAAGATCGAACTTACCAACGGAATTTTTTCTATCCGTAATTCCAACAGTATATACCTTTACAGTTTAAAAAAACCACACTTGAAATATGACAGGGTGCCCTTCGCCTGCGAATGTGTTCTTAAACCCTATTTTCTTTTCGACTAAGATTTTATATCCATTAAAGATTACAAAAGCCTTCAAATTATACTCAAAAATAATTATTTAAAATTTGCTATATTTCTTAATTGATTTACAATTTTTTTTATTTGATTTGAGATTCATATATTATCTTTCAAGTTTTGCTTAAAATCTTATTGTTTTTTCTTTATTTTCAAGTTTTTTAGTTTGATTCGATATTTAATTAAGGAATTGTAACCCTGGTAAAGAAACAAACCACACCAAAATTATTTATTTAATAACATAAATATAAAGTAGGGTTATATCACTTTCTTATTTAACTGTAATCTCGTTTAGGACTGTCCTTTTCTTGTTTTCCTTCCGAGAGATTAAAAATAAACGAGAAAAAAGCAGCCCTAAACGCAAGCAGAGAATACGATCAAAAGCACGTTAAAGCAAAGTTGTTGGCCAAAAAAAGCCTTGAAAATAAAATCAAACAAGGGACCGAAGAGAGGAAAAATAAAGCTGAGTTGATTAAATTCATGAATCATCTAACCATCCCCTTTCTTCCTTCTTTCTCCTCTCCTTTATTTCCTTCCAATAAGAAGCTCGAATCAAGCTTTAATGCACTGCTCACTTTGCCTGACAAGTCTGGCTTTCAGCTCCTCGGCCACAGCATCAATGAACTCTTCAGTGTTGAGGTACTGGTCCCTACTAACCCTGCATCACACAGAAGAAGAATATTATACACATAAACATCATATAAAGCAGAGTGTAAACATTGATAACATTCAGAAAGCACTTTTTTAATGATGGTGCTTACTTAGATCCATGGATAAGCAATGCGAGATCCTTGGTCATCTTGCCAGACTCCACAGCTCCAACGCAAGCTGCCTCTAGTTTCTCAGTGAAATCCAAGAGTTTAGCATTGTCATCCAACTTAGCCCTGGACAAAAGAAAAATACGTTTCAATTCCTGACCACTGCTTCCAGCATACTTGGATGCTTCAAGACCAATAGTGTAGATTTGCAAAATCATAAATATATACCTGTGGGCAAGTCCTCTTGACCAAGCAAAAATAGAGGCAATACTGTTTGTGCTGGTTTCACCACCTTTCTGGTGAACCCTGTAATGCCGAGTAACTGTACCATGGGCTGCCTCGGCCTCTATGGTCTTTCCATCAGGGCACACCTGAACCATAACACTTTCAACAAAGTCAAAGATGAGCGCAAACAATATGTTAATCTCTTAGATGTTACTGCAATTTCTCTCTGCAAATCACTCCCTCCCACACTAGCAATAACCTATTTCTTATAACTAAACATTAGTAAGATCATGCACTTATAACACGTTATTAAGTGTTGCATATGATCGAAGCTTAAAAACTGCTTCGACCAATGCTTTATGTATGTAAGAAGTCGTTTATAAAGAGAAAGGGAAGGAAGACAGTTTAATAAAGAAAGAGCATTACTCTGCTGCAGGAGTACAGGGAGAATACAGAGGAACAGAGACAACTATCAAAATTGAAACAAACGACAACTGAAAAAACAAAACAAGAAAGTAGGTCTACAATCATACCAATACAGAGGTCATCAAGCCAAGAGATCCAAAACCTGTAAAAACACAGCCAGATGAATGATTAATATAGCAAATGCTACCAAGATGAATAATTAATATAGCAGCCAAATTCAATCCAAATTCTGAGGGATAAGATAAGCACACTGCAAAAGTTTTGGTGCGCTGAATATTCCAGGTGTTAACGGTCTGTTTCACATACCTTGGGCCAAGAAATCACTCTGCACATCCCCATCATAGTTTTTGCATGCCCAAACATACCCTCCTTCACTCTTGAGAGCATATGCAACCATATCATCAATGAGTCGGTGTTCATACCTTACAATTCAACCATCCGAGTTATTAATAAATACAAATGCAGCCAAAACAAACATCATTTCAAGCGCAAGACACTAGGTCGCTCACCATATTCCTGCAGCCTCGTACTTTGATTTCCAGTTAGCCTCATAGACTTCTTGAAAGATGTCCTTGAATCTTCATTTAATAGAAAAAAAACTCGTTGATATATCAACTAAATAACCAAATGATAATGCAGGTAGGTTCAAGAAAGCTAAGTATAAAGTTCTAAAAGGTATGCGGAGCGATGAAAGTGCCATACCTTCCATCGTACTTCTTAAGGATAGTATTTTTTGTGCTGAGATAAAGTGGCCACTTCTTTTGGTAAGCAGTGTTCATAGAAGCTTCAGCAAAAGAACGGATGGACTGCATTTCTCAGGTTCAGGAATAAAAAAGAAAATTAAGTTTTCTGCATTTCAGTGCATGACACTCATTAGAGAATTTGCAGAGTTGTACCTCATCGGTGTTATACATGGCCAATGCCACCCCACCAGCACCTGTAAAATTGTACACCTCCAACTCTGTCTTCTCATCCTGTCCTTCTGGCACTGCAGATTGAAAGATAAATGAGAAATGAGAAAAGACCAACAAATGGGAAATTAATCAGTACAATTCTGAAAAAAAGCTGAGTCAATAAAAAAGCTTACCAAACACTAGCTTGAGTTTGCCAGCTCCCTTGATGACTGCATCAGTTGCTCGATATTGATCACCAAAAGCATGTCTTCCGATGCAAATTGCCTTCGTCCAGCCTGAGAACAGCAACAATCATTAAAGCCCAGTCCACCACAGAAAGCGTTGAGCTGCTATATTAAGAAAATGGAAATACCTGGGACAAGGCGGGGAATGTTTTTGCAAATAATTGGTTCTCTGAAAACAGTACCTGCAGAAAACAAAGATGTTATTGGAGCAAAATATGAAAGAACTTTTACGTAGACACATAGCCTGCCTCAAGTGCAACTCCACTGACCGTTCAAAATGTTCCTAATTGTTCCGTTTGGACTCTTCCACATCTGCTTCAATTTAAACTCCTTGACACGAGCTTCATCTGTCAATTGCACATTGAATATAAGATTTGTGTACGGATATTTTCGGAAAAAATAATTTCCATATTCATTACGTCAATGTTCATCCCAAGAGAAATGAATGCATACCTGGAGTAATAGTTGCACACTTGATTGCTACATTGTACCTAGATAGAGTTGAGTTTTAATAAAGTTAGGCCCCAATGCGATCAGAATCAAGTCAAACCTTCGCTAGTTTAATACTAATAACCTATTATGTACACCAAAATACTCGTGAATATGAAAAGAAGGATCGATCAATGTTAGGAGCTTATACATAACATTTTTTTATCTGAAGGAATTTATATAGAAATGTCCAAAACACTCACTTTAGAGTAGCCTCTGCGCTTTCAATAGTGACTTTATCATCAGTGGCATCGCGATGAGGAAGGCCAAGGTCAAAGTACTTGATATCCAACTCCAAAAATGGGAAAATAAGCTGTCATCATCACATCAAAAGCAGCATCACAAATTAAATCAATTAACTCAAACCTTCATCAACCAGCAATCCAAAATCATAAATGTACAAACAAATATTAAAATCACCTTTTCCTTTATTGATTGCCAGAAAACTCTGGTCATTTCATCTCCTGTGTCATCAGGATAACAAACAAGCACAGCATGAGAAACACAGAAAGAAAAGGACTGTCTTTGTGATCAACAAATGAAGATTCCAATAAAACCCAGATCTCAAATAAAGAGATCAATCAAACCCAGATTCAACATCAGATCCTAGCCATGCCCCCCCAACTTTTTTGGAAAAAGAAACATAAAGATACAAACTTTCATGAATCTCCAAAAGCAAAGATGCTCGCTTCATAACACTACTACATCACTAATAACAAATCAAAATCTAGACTTTCACTCGTCAAGAACAAAAAAAAAACAAAAAAAATTGATTTGATCGTCAAATGAGAAAAGAAACAAAAACCTTACCATCCATTTCAACGATGGGGTTAGCAACCTTGATCTTTTCGAAAGCCATTTTTATGTTGTCTTGTTTTTTAATGAAGCTCAAAGAGTTTTAAAGATTGAAGCTTTTATGTTGTCTTTCTATCTTTCTCCTCCCGTAAATTAGCAGAGAAGGAAAACGAGACAGAGAGCAGAGAAAAGACAAGAGGAAGGAGGAACTGGTTTAAACTTTAAAGTATATTCAACTGGGGAGTGTTTTGTCCTCCTAATCACTTTGTCCTTGTGTTTTGTTTGAATTACACATTCGGCCAACCTAACGTTCTCCACCAATATGGCAGCATGGCAAAATTATTCAATGTTGGGCTTTTTTAAAATTAAAAAAAAAAAGATAAAAAATAGATATTTCGAATGTATTAAACTGCACAAGTCATGGGTTCTGAATTAATTTAAATTGACTTAGTTAATAAAATATATATTTTTTAATTTTTAAGTTAAAATAATGTTATTTTATATATAAAAAATTAATTTAAATTTTAATTGCATTGATTAAGTTATGAGTTGACTTGTTGAGTTATACTGTATCAATATCCAAATAATTTTTTTAAAATTTAATCTAGGTTATAAAATAAATTAGATAATTTATAATTAATTCATCGCAATTTAATAATTATAATATTAATTGATGTTAAAAATATGTTAGGAAACAAATTATTTCACAACTTAAATAATTATAATATATTTATATATTATTATTTTGAATTTAAATGGATCAAATATTAAATATTAAGATAAATAAATTTTTCTTATTCATTCACAATATAAATTATTTGCTAAAGATTCATTAAGAAAGATTTCCTTTTCAATGTATAAAACATGATCCAAGAATGAAAAACTATTAACTACTTCTTATGTGTTGCTCATGAAGAACCCTATGATCTCACTTTCGTATTTATTAGTTATTAAAATCAAAAGGTACATTAAGGAGAAATTATTGGCTAATGTGCTCATAATAGACACCAATAATGTTGAATGGAAGATAAAACTTTTTATCTTTGTTTTTATAATTTTTTGTAATTCAATTATCCTAATTATTTTTTGATTAATTTTCACATCAGTTGAAAATAACTTTTGTCCAAATAATATTTAAATTGGTCAATGTTGTAGCAGGTAAATTATCTTAGTAATTGATTTTTTTGACCATCTTGAGTTGAATTTTTCAACCTCCCTGTCTCATTTCTATCGAGCACCATTTACTTTGTCCCAAATTCCTCTCTCGTGGTAGGTGGGAGTAGAAACTAAATAAAGTTTTGGAGCACAAAAACAAAGGGTGACGACGATATGATAATCATGGCAAACATAAATTCTTTTTTTTTTTTTTTGTCAGCTTGAGGATAAGATTATATAATAGCAACACCATCTATCTAATAACTATGCTCGAGAATTGTTTCGTTAATATATCAAAGAAAAAAAATGATAGATTTTTTTTTTCTTGAATTTTTTTTCTTGGTTTTTCTTTTTTTTTTTACTTTTAATTCTTATTTTTTAAAAAATCTTCTTTCTTTTTTGTTTTAATTTTTTTTATGTTTTTGCATTAATTTTGATATAGAGCTTTGAGTTTTCAATTATTTTTATAATTAAATGATTTATTAGGGCATGTGAGAGTCTCTAAAAAAAATCATTAAAAATAATTGTTCTAGACACCAAAAAAAAAAAAAAGACTTTCCTTTTTGAATTCTCTTTTTTTAGTTGATCTTTTCTTTTCTTTGCTTTTAGTTCTTATTTTTTTTTTTCTTGTTTTAATTTTCTATTATTCATTCTTTCACGTTAACTTTGGTATAAAAACTTTGAGTTTTTAATTCTTCTTACAATTAAATAATCTATTAGGACTTATGAAAATCTCTAGGATAATCATTAGAAATAATTGATCTAGACCAAAAAATAAATGGCAAACTTTTCTCTTCTTGAATTCTCTTTTCTTCCTATTTTTTTTTCTTTTTTTTACTTTTAATTCTTAGCTTTTTAAAAACAAAAAACTTCTTTCTTTCTTATATTTAATTTTTTTGTTCATTACTCCCCATCAACTTAACTTATATAGAAGATATAAAAATAAAAATAAAATGTCTTTCATTTTAAAATTATCTCATGATAAATTTTTTATATACATTTTCATCTCTATCTCAACAATTAAATATATTTTTATTTTTTATGTTATAGAACACTACAAATATTTAACTAAATTGTATATTAACATAAGAAAATAAAATTAGAGCTCTTTTTTAACCGAATTTTTTCTTATAACTCAAATCTTACTAAAAAATCAGGTCTTGATATTTTCCACGAAATCAAGATCTTCTTCTACTTTTCACGTGTGAATTGAACTAATTCGTCCTCTAAATTCCTCAGCATTATTAGACCAATCAAAACCCAAAACCATAATCTTTTTGAACTAGCTTGAGATAGTGAAAAGAATAATGTTTATAAAGATTAAAAAAAAGTTAATAGAGATTTTATATTTGATCGGCAATGTGGTCCATTATGCCAAAAAAATATATTAATAATTTGAATATCATTTTTTTTTTACAATAGCTTATACATTTATTAAAAATAAGTTTTATTTTCTAACAATCTTAATAATACATTAAAAGATAGAGCTTGAAACTTTATGTGGGTAAAGCTAATGGATATAAAGAAATTAAGAAAACAGCCATGCACATAACAATGGGATTAAGAATTACAAATTAAGGATTAAATCCAAGATTATAAAACAAAAAATAAAAATAAAGAGAGAAGAAACCAAACATTTTAAGCTACGAAATAAAAAAACGGATAATGTTCTTTCTTGTTTTTTTTTTTTTTTTTATTATTATTAGAAAGCATGATACCATATTGTAATAATAGTGTAAATGATGGGCAATATTTTTTGGGGTGGTGCCGTCCTACCAGGCTATCCCACCTAACACGATGACAAAACCCCAATCTGAAAAATTGGACTCTAAGGTGAAATGTATTGGAGGATATGTCTAAGTCACGAATAAAAATCAAATTAAATATCTTGTTCCAACAAATAAATAAATAAATAAGTCCTTGTCTTCTTTTGCAGCTTATCCAAACTATCTGTATTTGTTTTCCCACGTCTACCGTGAGAAGGCCGCTTGTTCACGTCTTTTTTCTTTCATTATTATTGAATCAATTCTAAATAATTATTGATGAAATAATGATGCTTAAGATGAAGAATCTTATAATCATAGGGAGATATTAAAAATACTTGTCAAAAAATTAAAAAAAACTTTAATAATACTGAATAAAATCATTTTTGTTAGATAAAAAAAATTAGAAAATCCTAATAATACTAAATAAAAAAATAAAATTCCTAAATTGAATAGGAAAAAAAATGACTTGTCATCGAGTTTAATTTACGCTTGTCTCAGTCTCGTAATTGTCTAATCTAGACTTTCATGACTTTATTTTTCCTTGCTTCATGGATATAATAAATTTTAAATATCAGCTACAGTCATTTCATATTAAATTATATATAAAAAACATTAATTGAAAAACTATTTATCTTTTATAGGCTTTTAGAGTAATGAATTGTAAAGTTGAACCTTTTTTTATCAACATATGTTATATCCCTATAATCTTTGAACAAATATATATTTATGATAATAGTAAAATTATAATTAAAATAATCAACAAAGCCTAAATCAATAATTTTATTTTATTGAGTATTTTTTGTGTTCTTTTTAAACTCACCTTTTAGCTTGTCATTGATGATATTACTGTCGCTATTATTATTATTATTTATATCATAATTAACATTAAAATTAACATTATGAATTCACATAAAATATCAATCAACATCTATACTAAATAGGATCACCAAAGGTCATATTCTCTTCTACCTCGTGAAGTCAATTGAACTATATAGGAGTTCCGGTAAAAATCTAAATCTTAGTAGTAATCATCTCAAACACGAGAATGTCTTCTTCAATTGCGATCTGATATGAGTTCTCAAAGCAACATATAGTCGCGATCATCCATCTACCGATCCTTTGGATCTCGATCCATCAAAAGATGGGGCAACTCTGCAATCTACTTTTGTGAATCATCAATCATTGAATATAATGTTTTTAGGGCAAAATCTCCTCATCTAGAAATCCTCCTCCTCCTCCATGAACATGTCTAACGTATGTAATGTTTTTGGAACAAGACCTCCTTCATAAGAAATAACCCTCCATCATAAACATGTCTTCGGCCTCTAGTTATGGCAATCAAATAGCTTAACATAAAACCACATGGAAAGTTGAGATTTGATATCAACTGATGCAGCCGAAAACAAAAGATAATGAGACTTGTTATAATTTAAATTCCTTAAAGATCAAGAACATCATAACTATGGGGAAACATCTAAAATATTTAAATTTTATTAAACAATTTCTATTAGCTAAAAGGTTGTAGTAATTATTTATATAAAAGAAACTAAAAAACTTTAATAATACTAATACCTTATAAGAAAATAAAATAGATAAATTTTTATCTTCTGAATTATTATCCAAAACTAAATGTTTGCACATTCTTTGTTTTTCCAATAAAAAAACAATAAAATTACCGAAATGATTGAACTTCAATTCTATTTAATAGAACTATAGCCAAAAGTTGGTGCAAGCACGAATAGCTAGGTTTTTTTTTTTTTTTTTTTTTTTTGTGTTGGATAGAATTGCATGCATGAAGGGAAGGTGCAGGTGGTGTGATCTTGTGCTATGGGCTGAGACCTGAGAGCTCTTGCAATGGTAAGAAAGAAGGGAGATGCTACTAAGAGAAAAAGTAGACTCAGTGCCATAGAATCAAAACATAACCCAATTAATCCGTACGCCATTTCTTTTCTTAAAATGAATTTCTTTGGAATAATAAATTTCATGAAAAAACGATGTTTTTAAAAAATAAATTAGCTTCTGATCCGTGGTATTTGTGTTTTTTAATCGAAGTTAAAATATATTTTTTAATTAATCTATGTATTAACTAATGATAGACTAATGCTCTTATACCTTCTGATCCATTTCGCAGGCGCAAAGTGAGTGATCAGATAATTCAGTTCTTCGGACAGAAAATCAGAGCATTCATTGTGAAAATCTTGCAATCAGAGAGGCAATGAAAAACGTGATTTTCCCAGCTTGTGGAGGCCCCCCTTTCGGAGAAGAAGAACGCCAACTTAATTTGCAGAAACTGAGGCAGGAAAATGATAGATTGAGAGAAGAGGCTAGTTTGGATTTTTTTCAACTAACTTCCCTTTCTAATATCACCTCGTACTTTTTAATGATACATAAAGGTTCTTGTCTCGAGAGTTTTAAGGATTTAGTTTTGGTGATGATTACTTATGATTGTTGTGCAGCATGAAAAAGTATCCATCCTTCTTGCCAAGTATATTGAAAAATCAAAGTCACAGATTGATTTGTTGACGTCTGACGCTGGATCTTCACAAGGAGAACTGCCAACTTTTGTCCAGAATCAAAGGATGGGAAACCCTGGCATTGATTTGGGACGGAATCCAGGATCGGACATTAGTCATTTGGCATATAGACTCGAAGGAATTCCAGATATGGAAAATGCACTCATGGCTGAGACTGCTGCCGGTGCAATGGATGAGTTGATCAGACTTTTGCGAGTAAATGAGCCTTTTTGGATCAAGTCTCCATCTGATGGAAGATTCATCCTTGATCGGCTCGGTTATGATAGAATTTACCCCAGGGCCGCTCACTTCATAAGTTGCAACGGTCGTGTTGAATCATCCAAGGATTCGGCAACAGTGACCATGCCTGGAATAGACTTGGTTGACATGTTTTTGGATCCTGTTAGTGCTCACTATTGGCTGTTAGTTTCCACCCTTTAAAACCAGATAATATTTGCTAAAGAGGAAGCAAGTTTAACTATATGTTTTGAATTTGCAGAACAAATGGGTGGATCTTTTCCCGACAATTGTTACCGAAGCCAGAACAATTCAAGTACTTGAAGCTGGAACAGTAGGGAACCGTCATGGTTCGTTGCAGATGGTATGTTAAGTTGCTAATTATTTCTACCATTCCTTAAATTTTGTAAAAGCATGAGTTATGTATTGATTTGAAGAGGTTAAATGCAGATGTATGAACAAATGCACATACTATCACCCTTGGTTCCGCCTGGGGAATTTTACTTCCTTCGCCTTTGTCAGCAACTTGAACCTGGGCGATGGGTGATAGCAGATGTATCTTATGACTACTTGAAAGAAAGCGGATCCCCTTCCTGCGCTTGGCGGCTTCCTTCTGGATGCATGATCCAAGACATGCCTAATGGATGTTCCAAGGTGATTAGTAACTGCATCTCTGTATCAGAAATTATCAAATGAATGAGCAAGCAGCACTTCTGAGAACTGCTTGTCCTAGATCAAGCAGATTAGGGCTGATTCCTGATGAGCCTTACAATCATCGAATGATACCAATTCTGACGAATAACGACAAAGTTCGGAAGCGCAGTTGTCAGTTAATCAATAAACTATGAAATGAATGGAGCCTAGCATCTCTATCCTTTTTTAACAGAATAAAGGCCAGCCGATTGGCACAGTTGTTAGTGCTGCTACTTCTTTTTGGCTTCCAATCTCATCTCAGAACGTGTTTAACTTCTTCAAAGCTGAGAAATCGGGAGCTCAGGTTTACAAATGGTTCATTCTGTGATCAATAGATACGTTCATGTTTTGCACATTCAGATGTTTACAGAAATGGAAAAATTAGCATTTCCTTCCATTGTCTTCAACAGTGGGATATTCTGTCGAATGGCAATCCTGTGCGTGAGATTTCACGCATTTCCAACGGGGCTGATCCAGGGAACTGCATATCCATTATTCGCGTAATTTCTCATCCTTTCTATCCTATTCTGGTGTGTAGAAAATAGCTGAGATTCCTAATAGAACAATGCCTTGATTCATTCTCAGAAAGTTTATCAACGCAAGTTTACTGAATTTGTTTTTTTTTTTCTATCAAATTAAAACAGCCTTTCATTCCTGCTGAGAACAACATGCTGATACTGCAAGAGAGCTGCACAGACTCCTCGGTATCAATGGTAGTATACGCTCCAGTAGGCATTCCAGCCATGAACGTGGCGATAAGCGGTGAAGACTCATCAATCATTCCCATACTTCCATCAGGTTTTGTAATATCTGGCGACGGCCGTATGGACACAAGAGGGAACAGTTCCAGTTCCACCAGTTCTGGAGGTTCACTCCTTACAATAGCCTTCCAAATTCTGGTCTCTGGCCCTAATTCCTCATCCTCCACAGAATTCAACATGGAATCTGTGGCAACAGTGAATACCCTCATCAGCACCACTGTTCTGAAAATTAAATCTGTTTTTAATTGCTCAGATTTGGATTGAGCTTTGGTGATGCTGTGGACAAGACTTTAGTTATTTATCATATGATTTCTGCCTGGGAACTGAAACAGAAATAATAATCAGCTGCTACTTTTCCATAACTTTTGGCTGTCAACTCATCAGTTGTTTTGAAACATTTTATCTCTAGGATGATGATCTTGCATTCAACAGTAGGATATTTGATTTTGCTTGTTTATATATATTTCAAGCTATGTTGTTGTAGCTAACTGATGAGAACTAAGGATTTACGCACTTTCCATTGCTTTATTGTCTTACTTGGTCGTCAATGAAGCTCAGCTGAACTTCCTTAAGAGAAAGAGGAAATCACCGCTGATGGAGTCAAATATTTGTGCTTCTAGAACAAAAAAAAAAACATAAGAAAATATATTTTCTTATTCTTTTTTTATTTCATCTTTTATGTCGTAAAATAGTAATTATGTCATTGAGTATTAAAAAAAAATCAAAAAGAAAAACACGCCATCCGCTCGAATAAAAAACAGCATCGCATGACCTCTTTTGTTTATTATTTTTATTATTTTCTAAAAAAATAATTAATACATTTTCATGTATTTTTTACTCTGCCAAGAAATGCATGCCACTTTTGTTTTATTATTTTTTAAAGAATTAATAACCTCTTATATATATATTCTCTACTTTGCATTCATTTCTTTTATCTAAATTTAAATTAATGCCCTCTCTTTTCTATGATATCACGAGGCTACAATAAAAATCATTTTCAAAATCCAGCTCGTCTCAATCTCAAGATCGCAGCTCCACCCCTTCCTCAGAACTCTTGCTGGAAATAGTAATGGAAATACCAGGTCTCGACGCTGACCAAAGTTTCCAAGAGGTAATAAAAAATGCAGATACTTGTAAACCTTTAATATCCGAAAAAAGTGATGGATAATTGAACCAAAAATTGGACCATACAGTTCCAAATACTCATATGTAGCAGTTTACACCCTCGGGTATTTTATAACTTAGGATTAATATGCTGCTCCGACATAATTTCAAATTTCAGACACACTGCAAACTGAACTCATCTCTTATTGTTCTACCAAACTAAAGGAGATTTGCAACACGAACACAAGGCTGCGCAGAGTTTTTCTTCGACACAGTTGCGCCAAGCAACTTCTTAGAGGTCCTCCGGGCCATTGATTTCCTGGGCAGAAAAACAAAAAAATGATACTCCATAGTGAGTCATTGTAAAGAATGTTTAATTGCAACAAGTTACGTAGGTTTAGTAACGTACCTTGTTTTGAAGAACAGCTCCATCTGGTATTTCCAATTTCACACCAGATTTGGCCACGATACTCACTTTCCCCTACAGAGGTGATAGAGCAGAATTTCAAGTCAGTTATGAAGGCTTCTACCAAAGACAGACAAAGGGAGCAAAGTGATGATTACAGGTCACATATTACAGATAAAGTAAAATAAGTTGGCGGCAAGCTGTTGAAAGTCAATGCAAGGGCAGGTGTAGAGCTCAGTGGTCACTAACATGCCAGTATACGGTCAAAAACTGTCATCTATTCCCATGTTAAGTGAAGTACCAAAACACTTCAAAAACAATGCTAAGTGAAGAGTCCCTTAATAGTTTTCGCATCATGATCAGCACAGGGTAAAAAAAGTCTTTAGCAAGAGGTTGGGAGTGTCGTGAGTAAACAGAATTGGGATCAGACACCAGAGAGAACTTTTGAAAGTAAGGGCTGACATCTCTTGAAAGCAGCAACCTCAGACAATTTCAATGGGAAAGTTAATCTCCAAATTTTCCCTCATATTAAACGACCTTCATGAGACTACAACAGTTTAATGACCTTATCGGTTGCTTGTATCATGACATAAGTATATCAAAGATATAACCACCTTACAAATTATATCATTTTCACCAACAACATTATACTAGAATAAGGATAAACATTCAAGTTAGTCGAGTTCAAAACACTTGCAACTACATCTGCTAATTTTTTTATAAAAAAAAAAACACGCATACCAAGGGTACACACACACACACACATATATATATATGATGGGGGGCACATGATTAAAGAATAAACATCAGAAAAGTAAAAAAAAAAAAAAAGAGGACATGTAATACCTTGAGAGTAATACCAGCACCAAACCATACATCACCGGCCACCTTTAGACTATCAAGCTCAATAATACTAGGGATCGATTTAAATCGGCTCAAGAAGTTGGCAACCTGCCAACAAGGGAAAAAAATCGATATCACAAAAAACAATAATAGAACTCCTATGAATAATTATAAAATAATGTTTTACCTTCTTATACTCTGGTCCCAGATCAATAGAAGGATTTGCAGGAATTGTTCGAGCTGGATTTCGGATGACAAAACCATCAACTAAAGTGTAAAGATCAGACTGCAGAAGAGGCAACTAAATGAGTTAAACAAGTCTCAACACTTCACCAAGATCCAATGACAGCGACAGAAAAGAAAGCAACCTGAACAAGAAGCAGATCTGAAGTTGCCTTCACTGGAAGGAATCGAGAACGAGGTACATTTATACCAATTGCATGATCGAAAAACTGGTAGACATGAGAAGAAAAATAATATCAAAATTGCAATTTCAACATTAAAGCTTCATGGAAAATCATTTTGAGTAACAAGTACCTTAATTGCTGCTCCAGCTGCAGTTTCTAGCTGAAGTACTTTGACTCCATCCACTTCCTGAAAGTGAGATCAACATTGTTATAATTATCTATTCTAAACTCATCATTCTGCAAACAAAGAAACAGTAGATGAAAGGAAAGAAATGGCAATATACCTTTGGGTTTGGAATGATCTCCATCTTAAGTGCATCAGCTTCCACAAGCCTTTTAATTGCCTTCAAGTTCACCCACCTGTAATAGCATATATTGTTAGTAGTCTATCAAAGTATCATTACTGCATTGATGGCAAGGTTGACTTACAAGTTGTTTGTATTGAAAATTTTGAACTTCTCGATTGACTTGAACTCATTAACCTGTTTCAACCAAAATCAATTGGGCATGAACTCATTGAAGATATTCTCCAAAAATATTTAAAGATGTGTTAATTCCATTTCCATCAAGGCACACTGCTTCACAAATGCCAGATGGATTGAAGGAAATGGATAAATCAGTTTCGATTTCAGAAATACTGCCAGCCTCAAAGTGGGCAAATCTCCTTGTTCACTGGTGCCATTTACCTTGACACTGTATGCTAGCACTTCAATAGTGTCCCTTGCCTTTATCTAAAGGCTACTGATCTACGACATATATATATGGCTAAAAGGCACTGCCAGCTATCCATTATAGAGATAGGACAGGGAAATTTAAAGGAACAAATTATCTAAAAATGGAAGAATCGGAGCATGTCTTACATGCTGATCAGGGACCTGAGCAATTTCCAGGAGCTGCATCACATAATCAAGGAGAAAAACATTAGTCAGTGCCAGAAGCCATCTTTTTCTTCCTTTTTTCTATGGTGGGTTTGATTTAAGGGGGCAAAAGGAGAGATTTGAGGGCTGTTAGAGCCTTAGAGGGAATAAAGTGAATGGCTGCATTACATGTAATGCTGTCTGTTTTTGTATGAAAAGAAAGCTCATCATGCATTCCCAAAGAAAGGAACAAACATGGCATGAGCAAAACAAATATGTAACCTCAAAACTGAAATTTAGGGTGAAGAAGAAAAAACAAGACAAAAATGTCAGATAGGATAAATGAAAGCACTTCCAAGGTCAACATAATCAAGTCATTTGCAAGTTAAGCAAGTGCAACTTAGCATAATTTATAAGGTCTTTTTGGAATTTTATCCACTTCTGTTGGACTGCTGAACTTGAGGCAGGAGAGAAATGAGTTGTAAACACTAGGTGAGAGGTGTGTACCTGAACCTTCCCTTCATAAGAGATGAGAGTACCACCCTTCACATCAGCCAGGGTTTTGGGTGTCACCTGCGGAAGCACAAATACAAGAAAAAATAAATCTGAATCCATAAATTCATCAAAATTGGCTGCATTCAGCTTTCTGTACCTCCATGCAGTATTCATTCTTGTTTCTGATCAGATGATTTAAGATTTCTGTAGCACTAAGTCAAGGATATAGCAGGCTAAAAGACTTCAATTCCAAGCATTTTCATCAATGAAACTAGAACAGATTGTTACAAAACTAAAACCCTGAAGTCGAAGGTTACAATGGGAACCAAAATCAGGATACTCAAATCAACAATAGCGCCGAGGTTGTCTGAGTTGGCGACAAACACATACTCTTTACCCTGCAAGGTAACATGTAGGGATAAGAAGAATTTAACAGACCAGCATTACAAGGATAAAGCAAAAGCTGTGTCACAACTCCAACCTGCGACAATAAAGCATCAAGTTTGCCACTGTTCTTTAGGGATGGGAACACATCACCATGTCCAGGAGGATACCTTCACATGAGAGAACACCAGTAAATACAATCTTTTAGAACAAGCAAGAAGACTAATATTCAATAAGAATTCTCGATAAATTAGACCATTCACTCAAACCAATTCCATGCATTAAACCATTCCAGCTATTGTATAGGTTTTACTTTGCATTCATTTCTGAATTTTAAGAATTTGCTCATGGGGGATCACACTGAAGAAGTTTTTTTCCTCTTTCGAGGTAAGCAACCTTGATCGGATACTATCTGCTAGCAAAATCTTTGAGAGTAACAGCTACCATCATAGATGTGCTAACATTTATCATGTTGTACATTATCTTCCAATTGAGATATACGCACATCTATCATGTTGTACATTATCTTCCAATTGAGATATACCTTCATTCACTGGCCGATGATCCACAAACTCCACTCACTAAGCTAGGTTACATTCATCACTCAGTTTCCAATAAACAGATGATGGCATAATAGGTAAACCTTGTCACGTATCACTAGAAAAGCTTATATAAAACTCAAGAAGTAAAAAGTGAAATTGACTAATGGAGCTTCACAAATTCATAGCAGCAAGTTAATGGAGGAGTTTTCAATTACTTTCTTAAATGGAATTCAAAAGGAATCAAGCTCTACCCAAGTTTTACAGCAGAGAGGCCTCCGTTGCTAAATATATTATGATTACAGAGGGAAAAAGGCATTTCAGTGCTTTTTATTGGCAAATGTATGTGTACAGCTAGATAAAAAATCACTTCAGTTCTCAAACAGGCAGTTTATCTATCATGTCCACAGCGCATCTGTTGGAATATATAAAGATGGCACATGGAAAACGGTAAAATTGAGTGACTGAAAGAGCATTGCACTCCAGATGCTATCATACAGGAATTAGAAACCATACCATCCGTCCTTGTCAGTATGTCCTTTGGAAGGCAATGGAACAAAATCATCAACAACCAGGCGAGGGTATTGGCTCTGTGTAAATTTGTGATTTCACATTTTCAGCAAAGTGAAAAGTGAATCTCAAAGAACTGATCAAGCAGTAGTATTACAAACCTGATTAAAAGTGTGAATCTCAATATTTGAGTTCGAGTACTTCTCAATAATCTAAGTTGGACAAAAGAGTAGGTTAGTGTACAAGTAAAGTCTAACAAGGAAAAAATACGTATAGCAGGGAAAAAAAGTAAGGATAGAGCACCTTCTGTGTATCATCATGAGTGTTGAATGAGTTCATTAGAAGCAAGGGAACACTGCATCCATATTTCTTATTAAGATTCTGCAGCAATCAAAACATTTAGTTTCATGTAACCAAAATCAAATCAAAACACGAGAAATAACAAAAACTAACCTCGATCTGGATGACAATAAGGTCAAGAAATGTCAATCCATTACGAACTTCAATGACAGACCTGCAAAATACAACAACATAAATCAAGCTCATCATCATCTACCTCTCCAGAACATCCGTTCTGCCCCGCAAACAAAAGGGCAGTTCTATTCAACACAGACAACAACAAGCCCCTGGTGGGGCCCATCAATCTGAAAGTTGCCACTTTTTTTCCATGCAGTGATTTGATCAACAAACTAAAATGCATTGTCCAAATCAAAGCGAATGTTATACATACTTGGGACCAGTGCATCCCATTGTAGTCCCCAAACCTCCATTAAGCTTCAAAACAACAAGCTTGTCCAAAAGCTTCTTTGTTTCCTCCGGATCTGCAACAAATTCAAACCACTTTAAGCAATAACCACACAAATTCAGCTCTAAAAAAAAATCCAAAATGAACTTAGATCATTATTGATTACCCTCCGGAGTTGGCGCCAAGGTATCATAAGGAACCACTACTTCATCAGTAGGTGTCTGAATCTTACTCCACTCAACTTGCTGCGCTTCCCCACTTTTACCACACAAATTCCCAACAGTTAATAACAATCAATAAATTTCAAATCCCAGATCTCATATCATCTAACCATAAAAAAATCCATCCAGACCCCAAAATAAATAAATAAATAAAATTGATCACATTGAACACGCTAATACATCACAATTATCTAAAAAAACTCAAAAATTCTTTTTTTTTTTAATTCTCAAGCAACAAAACAGACAAAACAAATTTAAAAAAACGGAAGAAAAATGAATGACCTGAGATAGCGAGAAACGAGGTTGACGAATCCAGTTTTCTCACTCTCGCTGCAAGAAAACACGCAATTCAGATTAGAGAATCGAAAAACGGACCTCTTAATTCATCAATTCATCAAAGAAATGTGATTACTTTGATCATCAATTGAAATGGAGGGAAGAAGAGTACCTGATTTGATCGAGATTAGCAACAGCTGATTTGAGCTGAGAGATCTTGGCTGTATCAGTAGCCATTGTTGATTGATTCGAGCTTAAGAAGCTACAGATAAAGGCTTGATTCTATAACTGAAGAGGAATTAAGAGTGTTTGGGAGGAAAGGTGATTTGAGGAACTGGATGGATGCCTGTATGTATATATAAGCAGTGATAGTCTTAAAACCTAACTTAGTCCCTAAAGCTGTACTCATTTCTCAATCGAGTCTTTTTTCTTACAAATATTGAGTTTTATGTCAAATTTCTTGGAAGTGCAGCCATTTTGTGCATAAATTATGCACATGGTGTATGGAAAATATTAATAGATACTGTTGAATAACCGATTGAGAGATTTGTTTGTTGCTAAGAATTTATTGATGGTTTTTTTATTTTGGGACTCAATTGAAAATTATTATATAAGTGTAGGGACTTAATTAGAGTTATTTTCAATCATCTTCCCACCAAAACCAAATCAAATGTTTTCGTTTATGGAGTAAATGAAATGTAAGCTAATTCAAAGATTCTTATTATTCATCAAATAAAACAAATATTACGTTCTAAGCAAATCAAACTAAATCTTATTCAATCTGATTTTGAAGAAAATCATCCACATTTAGACTGAAAAATTCATATATATTTTTTTTGAATTTTAACCAATCAAATTAAATATCTTTAGACTTCAAGACAAGCTATATATACCCGATACATTCATAAGAAAATACTTTATTTTATTTCTTACATTCTTACAATTGTAATAAGGTATGGTGTAAGGAAAATGCAGAAAGCAGAGGTTTTTTGAATTTTTTAATTATATAATAAGATTTGGGAGGGAGTGAATTTGGATCAAATAAAATTTTGTCTGTGGAATTTGGATGAAATAAAATTGTGAGAGGTAAGGAAGGAGTGATGGATTTTGGTGGGCAACAGACGATGGTTTTGGAACAGGCAAGAAAGAAGGGTCAATTTGTTCGAGATTGAAAGAAGAGAATATGCAGGCGAATATAACGTTTTTTTCCCTTTTAGCCCATAGAGAAAGCATTGAAACAGGAGGGAAGGAGAAGGAGGTGACGCCTTTATTCACGCGAGGGTTTGAACAAGCCCTCCACTCCACGTATGTCTCGACAAGTGTTTCATGCATGGCCCGTATTAGGATTTTATTAATTGGTTTAAGTTAAAAAATTAAATTAATCTAGTAAAAAATCTGACTTCATTGGGTAATACAGTTATTTTTGTCCAAACCTTGATTATTAATATGTTGATTTTTTTGGGAATTTTTTTTAACCAAAACAATATTATTTTGATTTTTAAAAAATAAATTTGATCTTCAAATCAAGTTTTAAAACAATAATTTCATGTGCTATGAGTAGATTTGATAAATTATTTATTATTTTAATTTTTGAAATTTATTATTTTAATTATAGTTTTAATTAAGAGGTATCGAAACAAACTTATGGTTCTATTAGTTATTAAAATTTGGGAGAAATGCTAAAATAATTGCGATTTGAGAGGATTGGCAATAATTAAGTCAACGATGCACCTCACCAAATAAAAATATTAAAATCAGAACTTTGCTCTTCATAAGTCCATGGTACAAGAGCATAAGAGATAAATTAAAGAGACATTACATTGAGTTCCTGAAAAGACAAGCTATTATATAAAAATAAAAAAAAGATGTTTAACCATTATAATTATTAAATTCAATCTACTTTGATACATGGATCCGCCAACTTAATTAAAACTCTAAAGACAAAAAGTTAAAACAACAATAATAAACTTAAATCGACTCATAAAATGACCATTCAACCAATAATTCAAACTTTTAATTAGATTAAGTCGGATCTCGAGGCAAATCTAATAACCATGTAAAGGACAATATAATTTTAATTTTATTTTTTATAATTTTAAAGATACATTGTTTTTTTATTTCATATGTGTTTAGGACTTTAGTATGGTTAAGAGCGTGTTTGTTAGTGTGGTAGCGGTTGCTTTTCAAATAGTTTTTTGTACCGAAATACATGCCAATGATGTTTTTTTAATTTTTAAAAATTATTTTTTACATCAGCACATCAAAACGATCCAAAAGGTACAAACCACACTCAATTTTAGTAAAAAAAATAAATTAATGTAATGAAATGCAGGTATAAATGCAATGTCAAATGGTATCTAAGATAGCTTTGGTGGTGATGTTTTGTACGTTAAGTACATTAAAAAAAAAAAAAAACCTATCACACCCAACCTAATTAAGGAAGATACACGCACATGTATAGGAAAGTGCAAAGTTAACCCAAGTTTGGTGAAATTTGGGTTTCAGTTGTTCGATGAGATGTCTTTCTTGCAAGTGAATGACTAATTTATTAAGAGATCTAAACAAGAGACAATTTCCCTTTTTGCTGTTTGGTGTATACAAATCAAAGCTCAAACCAATTTTCAGAAGGTTACATGGCAATTTGATCCATGGATTTCACACCAAGAACCCTTTGTGAGTCACAAAAAAGAGGAAACCTTCTCGTCTTCTCCGTTTCACTTGTAGGATTGAAGGGTGGAGAATGCTTTTCAGTTTTCAATACTTCTTTTCAACATGAACTTGGCCCCTAACGATCTACATATATGCAGGATTTCAAGGCAGGTGTTTTTCTTGTTCAATGGGCTGAAATAGATCCCTGAGTAAGGCTGGGATGCATGAGCATAAGCCGATTCACCTGAACTAGAATTTTAAAATTTAACTAAATTGAATATAAAAATGAAATTATTTCGTTGCAAACTATGTGTCTTGTCTCCTCTTAAATGTTAGAACATAGAGAATTAAATACAAAATAATATTTTGAGGGTTTATATTTTTTCATTTTGTGACGTTGGACTTGAAACCCTAATCCACTGTGGGACTAGGCCATGTACAGGCCAGTCCTAGAGTCTCGATCGAGTCTCATCAAGTCTTAACTCTCAAACGTTTGTGTTAGATTTTGTTTTGGGATTTCAGTGTTTCAATATTCTATTAATTAATGTATGTATATAAACGGCATTTTTAACTTTAATTGATGTATAAATACATGCTCATTGATTAATGGATTCATAAATCTCGGTGAATTGCCTTAACGATACGGATGATGTACTTAAAATCGTTTACAAAAAAACTTAGTCTATTCTTGTATTCTTGTAGTAGGATAATAAATAATTAATAACTAAATAAAAAAGCTAAAATTGTAATGGGACATGTTTAGGTTTGGGTTATTCCCTCCTCCATCCCGTATGTATTTATGTATTGTGCTGAGATGGTGGAAAAATTTATGTATTGGGTTATTTAATTTTTTTATTTAAAATTAATTTTTTTTAGGTATTTTTGAATCATTTTGATGTATTATTATCAAAAATAATTTTTAAAAAATAAAAAAATATCATCTTAATACATTTACAAATGAATACTACAAACCTAAAAAAACCCTAATCTCCATTAAGTTTTGGAGAATCTTTCTTAGGACATCTGCAATACTGATGGTAAATGAAAAAATAAATTGAAAATATATTATTTTTGACTTATCATTCTTGCAGTTTTATGCACTCCAAGAGATGGCCATAAAAAATATCGAAACCCTGTTTCTCCCACACAAAACAATTATTCCTACATATATTGAAGAAAAGCCAAAACTCAACTAACACAATAAAACAAGAACAAATATATCAAAACAATGTATGAAATTTAATCTTTTCTTTGAATATCTTTTATGTTTTGAATGTTTTTATTGTGATAAACAATTTATCCTTTGGAACGTTGAACAACAATTATAACGAAAAGGATTGAAAGTCTAAAGTCAAAGATGGGGCTAACATCGTGCAAAGCAATTAAACCCATTCAATACATAACTCAAATTAAAGTTTGGGTTAGTGATTGGGTAATGTAACTCAAATTGATTTAGGTTAGTTTAAAATCATTTTATTTTAAGATCTATTTTTTAAAATAACTGAAAAAAAAAATTTAAGAAAAAAAAAATCAAATTTTGATTAGATCAATCACGTTAATTATAAATTATTATTTTTAATTAAGCTTAGAACTTGGGTTAAATAAATCAAATTTCAAGTTAACTTGCTAACCTAAACTAAGTTTAATAATCAAGACGGTATCCATCAAAACATTGATGTACATGTGTCACATATATCAACACAAAGCCTAAATCCGATATTATATCATAGTCGCATAAAAGAAAAGCTTTTAAAGGTAAAAGAAAAGAAAATACAAAAAAAGAGAAAAGAAAAGGAAAAGAAAAGGGGCAGATACAATGGAGCAATTTAAGCAGAAGGAGGTGTCACCTAACATGGGGAAGAAATCAATCAACATTGAAATGAGAGGCTAAGATCTTTCTCTAAGATATATATTCCTTCTCCGTCCAATGCCAATAAATATTTATTAGTGGTTCCATGCAAAATGCTTCTGCCATGTTAGCCATCACTATTCTGGTCTTGATTTATCTACACCCTCTTCGCTTGCTTGGTTGGTTGGTTGAATGGCGGTGTGTGTGTGTGGGTCATGTTTGGTCAACATCATGAATTTGTGGCTTACAGTATTATCTCTTTGATGTGATCGTTAAATTTTCAATTCTCCCTTTATTGAATTTTGACTTCCTTTTCTTCCTTGATATTATTATTATTATTATTATTGGTTTCTTTTCTATATAAAATGAGCATCTTAATATCAATATTTGCTTTTTTATATATATATCTTCTCATTTGCTTTTCTTTTTATTTTGGATGGCTCCCCTTCTTCTCCCCGCACCTAATTTTCTCCTTCATGTTATCCTTATTTTTTCTTTGACAGGAACATGTATTGTCATCAAGGCTAATGGCCACAGGAGTTTAGAATCTCCTAGGTGAATGGGACAACTCTAAGGCAGATATTATGATGCATCATGCTAGTCTCTTCCAAGCTCTTCTACAAGCATGGATTTTGAGCTTTTTTATGTTCGATAAGATTGTTTTTCAAAAAAAAAAAATTAGTTTGGTGATATATTAATATAATTTTTTTTATTTTTAACATTAAATATTTTAACTATAAATTTAAATCTAAAAAATTTTTTTTTTTTTCAAAACTTTGGTTAGAATGACTTTGTGCTAGTCAGGAATAGAAGTACTTGAAACCCCTTGAAGGCTTGAATTTTACTTAACCATGATCTAAGCAAGTGCTTGGTTTCTAAACATATTGTATTTTGATATATTTGACAAGTTTAAATCTATAAATATAAAAAATAAAAAACATATTTTCAAACACAAATATTATAATAGAATTTCAGCATATATATTAAGAATATATTCAAACTTGCAATTGATATCAACTCAAAGTTTAAACATGCTTACTAATAATAAAAATATCTTTTTTAAAATTAAAATATAAAATATACTTACTTAATAAGATATTTTAAAGTACTTTTATTGTTATCAAAGATGAATTATTCATCTTTAAAGATTTATTACTCTATACAATTAATTAATATTCCAACAACACCATCGTAATTTAGATATACTTCTAAATAAATTTTTTGAACTAAAATAAAATAATTCAATTATCTCTCAACAAAATGAACTCAAGCTCTAGATTTAGAAGGAAATATAAAACATAAAAGGAGAAGAAAAACACTAAAAATGAGGTGAGGAATAGTATAAAAATTTAGAAAAAGACTTGTAGGAAACTCTTTTTTCATTTCCTATTTTTTATAGTTAATTTTGGAAGCTAAAATATTAAATAATTAATTTTAATTCAAATTTTAAATTTTAATAATAATCGGAATTAATTCTCATCATTATCAACCTTTAATTAATTACTGTAAACCAAGCCTTAAATATGAATATAAAGCCATAAATTTATTTTTTTAATTGAAAAAACTGTTAAGATTTGAAGAAAATAAACAAAAATTATATATATATATATATATATATATATATATATATGACGTAGAGAGAAAAAAATTATTATCGTACTTGTAATTATAGATAGATGGACACCAAACGTTATCTTTCTCCCTTTTTTGTAATGGTGATGATACTTCGATTTGATATAGTTGTGCTGTCATAGACATCTGTAAAAGCAAAAGGAGGTGTCCAATTAGATTTTCAATGTCGGCCACCTCCTTCAGATAAAAATGAAATGGGATCTCCCTTTACAGGGAAATTGTACAAAAATTATTACAGAATTATAGTGTTAAAATCCTCATTGTGACAGCTATCGAGTTATAGCTTGACAGCGTTAACTTGGATAATTCTTTATTGATTATAAAATATAACTTTTTTAAAAAAGTATTAAAATAATATTATATATATTTAAAAAATTTAACAAGTTCAAAACTAAGCTTATACTAAGTCACGCAAGATCGATTAAATCATCATATTTATTTGGATTTTTAACCTGGTTAGAACACATACTCTAAATCAACTCTCCATGCTAGTTTAAATTTTAAAATAATATATAATTTTTAATAAAAAAATATAAATAACAAACAAACAAACAAATAAATTCAATAACATTATGAGTTATTAGATTGAGATTTTAACATGAAATCATTAAATAATCTCATAAATTTTCCGATTCCCATATGTTTTTAAAGTTTTTTCTTATTATTTTTTAATATTTAAACTTAAACATAGCTTAAAAACAAACAAAAAATAATCGGGTAATGGAAGAGAGTGTTCATCATCATGCACATTGCACTTATAAACCTTTTCCAATTATTTTTAAACATAGCTATTAAATTTCTTCTTGTTTGATTTAAAAACTTTGTAATTCAAAATTGACTCTAAATGAATTTTAATTTAAATAAAAAAATTACAAATGTGATGAAACTCAATTCAAACTTGTTCGAATCAAAACTTATTTTTTAAAATAAAACAAAGTAATTTTTTTTAAAAAAATATTAATAATCCTATAAGTATCTCAATAATTTAATTTTTTTTAGATTAATCTAATAACTCAATTAACATATTTTTTCAGGTTAAATCCTAAATCAGACAGTATAACCATGTTCAAAACCCCTTACTTTTAGGTTTTAGGAAAAAAAAAAAATTGAAGGACATAGTCAAATTAGTGCATCATATGAGATCATGATGGATCTAAGATGGTTGAAAAGGCAAAAAGTTCACTCTACACTTAAGAATGAGGTCATCCTTTCCTCCCAACAAGAAACTCTCAAAGCTAAAAGACAAAACTCGTGGATATAAATTTTTGAGAATTTGTTTTTTGAAAGAAATAAAAATGAGTGGCTAAGCAATGATGCGTATCCCCTTTTCTTCTCTCTCTTCTTTCCTTAGAAAATACACGTGGCATTGTTGATAAGCAAGGGCGGCCAGTGGTGCTTGCGTGGCAAAAAGTGCAAAAGTAAGTCACCTGGCTCTTTTTCAATCCACAACTCTTGGCTAACCTCCTCTCTCTCTCTCTCTCTCATGGTCACGCACATTGTTTTTTTTTCCTTCTTTATTATTTTAAAAACAAGTTGTAGATATTTTAATCTTTTTCCTCGTCACAAAATATCAATTCGGATTTTTTTGATAAACAAAATTTGTTTGTTTTTTGCATCTTTAAGCTAAGCTTTCCTTTATCACAGCTGTCTTTTTTACAATAATTATTAAATTTGATCTAAATGATAAATTTACAATTTAAATCCTAATCAAGTTTAATTTAAATCAATCTAATATTAATTAGTTAAATTTAAATCACAATCATGTGACATGAATTGAGTTTAGAGTTTTTTGGATTTTTAATAAAAAAAAATTTGCATTTTTAATTACCAAGCCAAACTTTTAAGGTTTTTTATATAGTTATTAAACTTAAGTTGTTAAATTTTTTCCTTGAAATTATTGTAAATTAAATTTTAATTTTAATATTAATTCAATTAAATCAGTGTAACTTTATTGTTTAATTTGTTTCTCGTTAGAGCTTTTTTTATTTATTCTTACAAGCACGATACTGCAAAACATTTTATTTACTATATTTAATATAAAAAAATATTCTTTGCATTTTTTTATTGGAAAGTGGACCGACAATATTGGAATAATATTTATTGTATTGGAAAAAATAAATATCTTTTCATTGATGATAATGAATTGAATGTTTCTCTAGCAATCGCGATCCACTGACAGGTGACAGCACGAGGTATGAACGACAGGTAATGTACTGGCTAATTTAGACCAATCACAGAAGGGTTTGTGATGCCTACTGCCTCCCCAACGTGGTGCTTTTCCATGTTCATGAAAGATCGATGAAGTCAGCATCATCTTTTTGTTCTTCTTGCATTTTCTAGTGCTAATTAAGAAGGGGAAATAGGAAGAAAACTATTGGCAAAAAATGATATACAAAAAAAAAAAAAAAGGGAAAGAGTTGGGATTATGGAAAACTCATCCTCTCAATTTCCTAGATTTGTTTTTCATTTATTATTTGAATTAATTATTATTTTTTAAAATAAATTAATTAAAAACTAAGTTTGTTTTGATACCGCGGTCCAAGATATTTTTCAATTAAAATATATTAAAATACCTTTTAAAGTATCTTATTTATATGATCAGCACATCACAATAGTTAAAAAGTATATTAAAAAAGTAATCTAATAATTTTTAAGTGAAAAATAGTTTTAAAAACATGTTAAAATTAAAAAAGAAACACAATTGACTTCAATTAATATTTGTCTAGTTAAAAATAAAATTAAAAAGGAACTAAAAGAATACGTATTATTAATGTGAAATTTATAATATTTAACTTCTATATGAAAAATGTTAAACCTTGCAAAAGTAAGAATCTTAGCTAAGCTTAAATTCATAAAATACCACTCTTATATTTTCATCTTATGATTTTCTTAACATTAAAATAAATTACTTTCAATTTGTTAAAAAAAGTTATTAATAAATTTTTTTCATCCACGAAGTAACAACTAGTTTAATTTGTCCTCCTCACAAACCCTAATAGCAAGCCAAAGTGAACTGAATTTTCTCAAGAGGCAAGAACTATTTAATCTTATCAACAAGCAAAAAGCATCTAGAATCACCATTACCTTTTCTTCTCTATTCCTAAGGAAATTAAACAACATATACTCCATAAAACAATGGAAAAAAATAAAAACCTAAAAATATTTGTGGCTAATAGAGAGGTGGACAAGACCAAGTGCAAGTTTATATAATAAAAAGAATTGCTTAATTATCCATAAAAAAATAAAAATAAAAATAAAAGAAAGAACTGGCCTCCATGTTTTTCTCCACCGAATTAAACATGCTTGCCTAATAAAAAGGGAAGACACAAACAAAAACCCAGATGCCACGTGTCCAGCTGCTCTTTTGACGTGAGCCACAAGATTCCATTGAATTCCCGAGCTTTCCTATCTTAAAGCTTCCTATCTTAAGAAAATAAAAAATACTTCTGACGTGGCGTCCTTCCTTCCTCTCTCTCTCTTGTTTTTTTTTTCATCACAAGCCAAATAGACAGGCAGACGCTCACCTTTCTCTCTCTCTCAATCTCACTCTCTCTCCCTGTTTCTTTCCCTGTTTCTTCACTTCTTTAACTTTGTTGCTTGTTTAGTTCTTTTGGGTTTCTTTTTTTTTAGCTTGGTTGAAGCCAAAAGCTTCAATCTTTCTAGGTTTTTGTTAGAATATTAAGCTTTGACTTCATTGCTTTGAAGGGTCAGGTTGCGTTTTTTGTTTGTGTCAGAGAAGAAGTGAAAGTGGAGAGATATATTTTTTGGTGTTATTATGTTAGTTTATGAGTTTGAGGAAGATATCATCAAGAAGGGTACTGTAAGAGCTTCTTTAAGAAGGGTATTTTGAGTGGTTTTTTCAGCTATGGCTATTCAGGTATGAAAATTAAGTTTATTTAACTTTCTTGTTTATTTTTGTTGGATCAGTGCATGAAATTGCTAAATTTTGAGGGTTGCTTTTAAAATCTTGTAATTCAAAAGAGTTGCGAAGAAAAATGTTTTTTTTTTTGCTTTTTTGTTGTTGTGGCTGTTTGCAAGAATTGATTTACTTATGTTAAGGAAACATGGATCTAAAGTGAGATCATGTAATGAATACTTGTGTTAAAGTTCTGGTCTCGATACCTAAAGTGTAAAAAGATTCATGTTGTAAGAACTTGTGTGGTCTGAAAGGGACTATTTGTGGCAAGTGGCAAGATTTATGGTTCATGTTGATGTGTCTTTTGTCGGTCTATATAATTACACAAGCAAGTTTCTTTACGAGTGCAGTTTTATGGGGAGTGTGATATGGAAGTTTCAGGTAGGTTTTGCTTTGGTGAACATTTGGCCTGTTATTATTTATGAATACAGTTCTTGCCTTAATTTTCTTGCAACAGAAAGCAGCATAAGCACATTGTAATTGTTACTTTACTTGTATTTTAGTTTAGATTTTTATGAAATGTGATGATCATTTGATTCTTCTTGTAGAATTTTACTGTATCTGCTTAAGTAATGAATTTAAATGGATATTGAATTGTTTGGAAGTTAAAAGAATTGTATACTAAGTTCAATTAGTGAATGGAGATTAGTGTGATGGGGCTGGTAGTGGTGGAAGCGGGGTTATGTTTCTGATGACTTTGTTTCCCACAATCTGATGCAGGATCAGTGTGGAGGGACTCGATCAAATCTGGTTCTCCCAGCAGGCAATGGAATTTTACCGAGTGCTACACTACAGAAGGCAACTGACCACCAACTAAAGGAGCAGTTCTCTTGTGGGAGTGATTACTCTCCCAAGGTTCTATTCTTAACATGTTGGATATGAATTATCATTCATCTTATTCCATTCACAAATATTACTCGATACTCATTCTATTGTTGTTTTTACTTTAATTAGGCGAGGAAACCTTACACAATTACGAAACAAAGAGAGAGATGGACAGAGGAAGAGCATAAGAAGTTCCTTGATGCTCTAAAGCTTTATGGCCGTGCTTGGAGACGGATTGAAGGTATAATTTGTTGTCAAGTTTCTTAATTAAGTTTATTTCTTCCGTGACTTGTGAATCTAAATAATTGTGTGTTTTGTTTGGCAGAGCATTTAGGCACAAAGACAGCAGTTCAGATTCGAAGCCATGCTCAGAAATTCTTCTCTAAGGTTTACTGCTCTTATTCCAACTTCTGCTCTCTACTACCATAATATATAAATACCCTCAATTAAAGTAAGTTGGATTTTCAACGAGCCCCCGGAGTGCCAGTGATCTTTGATGGGTTCATTTTTCATGCTTGATGTTTCTCTTACACTGTCTTTTTATTTGAGGTAGGTTGCGCGTGAATCTGGTGGCAGCAACACTAGCTCAGAGGAACCAATTGAAATTCCTCCTCCCAGACCAAAAAGAAAACCTATGCATCCTTACCCTCGCAAATTGGCACATCCGCTGGAAAGAGATCTTCTAATTCTTGAGAATCCGCTGAGGTCTTCATCTCCAAATTTTTCCATTTCAGAACACGAAAACCAATCTCCTACATCGGTGTTGTCTGCGGTTGGTTCAGATGCCCTTGGTTCCACTGACTCAGACATGCCAAACCATAGCTTATCACCAGTTTCAACTGCTGGTGGTGAGCATCATGTTGATTCGTCACCTGAAGACAATGGATCTCCATCACCACCAACTGCTAGCTCAGCTCCTGACGAGCAATTTCCCAAGGTATTGGCAAACCCCTTCAAAGGAAATCAGGTTTTTACTCTGCTTCTGATGTCTAAAAGTTCTCAGGTTGTCCTAAATGTTTTTTTCTATTTTCTTTAAGGTCCAGAAACTTGACTCATTTCCCAAAGAAAATGTCTCTTCTGAAGAACCAATTACTCTCAAGCTCTTTGGAAGGACTCTATTAGTCACAGAATGCCATAAACCATCTTATCCAAACATGGGGACTTCTAAATTGTCGCTGCCAGATGCCACTGAAGAGAAACTTGTGCAACCATTAACACTGAACATCACAGCTGCAAAATTGCAGTCCAGGAATGAGGAATCCACTTGGAGCCCGCTGCCTCATGGATCTCATGGAGCATTATATCAAATACAATTTAAAAAGGAAAACTCAAGTCCCACAGAAAACGACTCTGCTGCTCTAATGCCTTGGTGGGGTTCTTATGAGGGCATGCCATTTCCTTTCATACCATTTCACAAGCATGAGCCTGCGGTGGAACATTTAGATTCAAATGGAGATGAAGTCCAAGATAAAGAGATTCACAAGGAAGTATCTTGGACTGGTTCCAACTCCGGATCAGTGAATGAAGGGGAAAATGTTGATAAAATTATGGATGCTGAGACTGAAAGTCACCAATTTTCTTACGAGGAAAAAGAGCCATCTCCATTTTTGGAGCTTAAGCCAAAGAAGAAATCAGCCTCATCTGGATCAAAAGCATTCAATGAAAAGTGCTCGAAAGGGTTTGTGCCTTATAAGAAACGGACTGCAGAAAGAGACAGTCATTCCTCAACATTAACTGGCGAAGAGAGGGAAGAGCAAAGAATCCGCCTTTGCCTGTAGTTAGCCTCATCGAACAGCCTTAGTTTCCCTTAACTAGAACATATAACTTTTTTGAACAAGTTGAGGATCATGGACTCTGAGAACATCAGTTGCTGGATGAACTCGAATCAGAGGGGGAATGGTGCTTAAGCAGTTGCCATCTTCTGCAACTCTCTAGATTCTCATCTTGTTACTTGGTTTTTCCACCTTCAACTGTTTATATCTTTATTTCCTCCTTTTCTTGTACGCATCATGTTTTGTCTGTCTTATTTATTTTCCTTTTTTATCTTCTGGATTAGCTTTCTGATCTCATATATTCTTTTTCTTCTTTGAACTGTGAATCCCTTAGCCACCTAGCCTTGTTTTGGCCTCTGTACAATATCATAAAGCAGTACTTGCTGTATTTACCTTCAAGCATTAAGGCAGTTGTTCTCTATGAATCTCTCTTTCCATATTGTCTCCTCTTGCTGTGCATATATGGTATACCATCTCTTCAATTTTGCAATGATTGGAATGAGGAATTAGTCACCATCTTCTTCGGCAATTTTTCAGATAGGGGTGGACCTAGATTCTTCCTTGAAAAGAAGAGAACAGAAACTATTAAACAGATTTAATGATTTCGGTTAAAGGGTGTCGTTTATGATGTTGATATGCACCCAAGAAATCTAGAGTAGGATGATAGTTAGATCAACCGGAAAAGTGACTGGCATGGCGGAAAGCAGTTATTAAAACCATACCAAGATTTGAATCACGGGTTTGGTAGGATTCATCCACTCTCGAAGCTTGCAAGTATATTTTTGCATGAACTGAGATTTTTATCACCCAATTTTATTCGGTTCTATAGAAAAGAATGGTAATGCCTATTTTACAAACCAGTGCATTGAGTGGGAATACTGATTGTTGTGACAGAAACACCTTTCTTCAACAATAAGCATATGTCATCTTTCTTTGTTAATTGCATGCAGAAAGAGCAGCAACATGTACACGAAAATCACCAAAGAAATCTACTGTAAGAAGGTTCACAGTCGTTGAATGTGCGAGATCCTCTTCTAGACTCTATTATGCAGGGGATTCATCATTTCTAACATGCAACTCAATATAAAAGTTAAAAAAGTCATGGTTTCTAGAGACATAGAATAAAGGGGTGACTAATTTAGTGAGAGAACACATGAAACAAAATACCGATTCTAGATGAGAGTTCCACTTCGATTTTGAGGATAGGATGATGTAGTCCAAGGGGCCATATTCAAAAGGGAGATCAATGGACTGAGTATATTAGTATAAAGTACTCAAAAAGAACTCATAAAGAATGAACTCTTATATTATCTATATCTTATAATTTAGTACCTATATTTTATAAAAATAGCTTCCCTAATTTAATTTTTTCCATTTGAGTTCCTGTATATTTTAATGTTCAAAAAAATAAAAAAGAACTATTTTTTCTGTGCAAAAGATTTCCCAAGAAATTACATTTGCCATTAAATTCATATAATATATTTACAGAAAAAAAACAAAACCTTTTGGGTCAAATTATTAAAAGAAAAGGAATAAACCCATCATTCCATAACCCATAACCCATAACCCATAGGGATTAAACATGGGCCAAAACCCACAAAACCCACATTGTTTACCCTTCTGGGTTATCACCCGGATCCGGATTCATCCAATTACCGCCTTCTTCTCCCCTACCAAACCCCCAGTCTTAGGGTTTTGGCTATGTCCCTCCAAAGTCAAGGATTTCAAAGAATCCCAAAACCTCAAGGTTTTCTCTTTCTCTCAAATCACTGACTTTCTGATTCTGTATTGCATCAAAATTGAAACTTTAATGTTTTTTCTGCTAAAAAATGGAGAAACTTTGCCTGCTAAAAATATTTTTTTATATGTAATTTTTTTGTTAATTTCATGTAGTTTTTTATTTCTAATTTAGTATATAATTATTATTGCTTGTTAGTTAGGAAAAGAATTTGAAGGAGGAATTATCAGTATCTGTTAGAAATGCTGCTCTGTAGAAGAAGCACTATTTTTGTTCCTTCTTTTATTGCAAAAACCTCACCAAATCTTTTTTCTTACTTTACTAAGAAAACCCATGCTCTTTCATTGTTTAAGAACAGCCCAATTCGTTGTAATTACAGTTATTTATTTGGAAAACCCACACATGATTTGTTTGTGAATAAAAAAGCTAAATTTTGCAACTTGGCAATCTCCGGGACATCGCGGAGAAATGAGAAAGCTGTTGGTGGTAATGTAATGTCTTTAAGGGAGAAAAAGAAAGCACGACGAGAGGCACCGGAGGGAGTGCTTAAGTTTAAGCTAGATGCGTGTTCAAAGCGTGGTGATGTTGTTGAAGGGCTTAGGTTGTATGATGAGGCGAGGAAAAATGGGGTTGAGCTTAATCAACACCATTATAATGTGTTGCTTTATCTGTGCTCTCAAAATGGAGGTGAAAATGTAAGTGATTTGAGAAAACAGGGTTTCGAGATATTTCAGCAGATGATTATCGATAAAGTTCCTCCCAATGAGGCTACGTTTACAAATGCAGCAAGGTTGGCTTCTGCAATGGAAGATCCTGAAATGGCTTTTGATTTGGTTAAGCAAATGAAGGGTTTTGGTATTCTGCCGAAGTTGAGGTCTTATGGTCCGCCGTTGTTTGGATTTTGTAAGAAAGGGATGGCTGATAAAGCTTATGAAGTTGATGCACATATGATTGAATATGGGGTTGTGGCTGAAGAGCCTGAGCTTTCTGCTCTTCTGAAAGTTAGTGCTGATGTAAACAATGCTGACAAGGTGTATGAGTTGCTGCATCGGTTGCGAACCTCTGTAAGGCAGGCCACAGAGTCAACTGTAGGGATTATTGAAGATTGGTTTAAGTCCAAACATGCTGCAAAAACTGGGAAGGAGAATTGGGATGTGAGCAAGGTGAAGGAAGGAGTTGCGAGAGGAGGAGGAGGTTGGCATGGACAAGGGTGGTTAGGATGTGGGCAGTGGAGAGTGGTCAGGACTCAAATGGACAAGGAGGGTGTTTGTGGTTCTTGTGGTGAGAGGCTTGCTTGTATTGATATTGATCCAAGAGAGACGGAGAACTTTGCTATCTCATTATCTAAGTTGGCTTTGGGAAGAGATGTTAAGGCTGATTTTATTCGGTTCCAGGTGCGAGACAATCCCTTCTGTAACATAAGGGTCACTAAATAATTGATCAATTTAAAGCTCTTGGTTTCTCTGTCGCCACTGCTTGAGCATGTAAACGAGTCTCCATATGAGAACTTTAATCAAAATATGCTCAACATTATGAGAATTTGTTGGATGGGTCTATGTGATCATTGGTATATCACTAGTTTGTTTATGATCGTATTCTTCTTCCCATCAAAATCTCAAATCTCAACATACTCCGTAACTTTTTGGGCACTGAATTTTTAATGAATACAAAATGGTAGATATCGCCTTGTCTGTATGCTTAAGGCTAATAACACATAAAATAATTGCCAACAAGCTATTAACTGACTTACGTAATGAACTGATTCAGGATTGGCTTCAGCGGCATGGTCCATTTGATGCAGTTGTAGATGGAGCTAATTTGAGTCTTATCAATCAACAGACTTTCAGCTTCTCCCAGGTAAGTTGCCTGTTGAGTAACTCTTATGAGACTACATCTCTTAATATCTTTATAGCAAGATATGCTGATGGGACGCTGAATGCTTCTTTTGGATTGTAGCTTAATTCTGTTGTACATCGATTGCATGACATGAGTCCATCCAAGAAATTGCCACTCGTTATTTTGCATAAAAGTCGTGTAACTGGCGGTCCAGCTCAGAGTCCTTATAATAAGAAGTTGTTAGAGAGGTGGAAAAATTCTGGTGCACTTTATGTTACTCCGGCTGGTTCCAATGATGATTGGTGAGTGTGCATTTCATGAAATATATGACTGTTGTATTCATACGAACTTGCCCTGTTTTGCAAGTTCTTTGCTATGAAGTTTACAATGAAGACAGTCTAAATCCCAAAATCATAAAATAAGTGCACTCCAGTCCCTGTATAAGTAATTGCTCCTAAAAGCTTCCACAAAATTACACCAAGTGAAGCAAAACAAAATCATATTTTTTCTCATAATACATGTCTCAGTGCTATGTGATTGGTTAAAAGTCTTGCATAACTCTCCATCCAAAAATATTGAAGGTCTACACTTGTGGCACAGTACCAGAAGTTCTTGCAATTCTTCTCTTTCAAAACTCTCAACTAACCAACAACGTGTTAGAATTACCATTGGATGTCCAATTTGGTTGCTGGAAAAAGTAAAGTAATGCTCAATGTTTTCAGGACAAAGAAGCAAGAAAATTGCCTTGATGTGTGAGGATCTAAGAGAATTATTCTTTCAACATTGCATACAAGATGAATGAATTTTTATCCAGTGTTATTAGAAATCATATTTTAATTTAGGATTCCCTGCAAGCTAATCACTTTTATTGATTGGATTACCAAAGGATAAAATTTTTGCGTTAATTCAAATTGTTCTAGAGGTGACCTTTGGGCCTGTCGGAACAAGTGGAGTTGCTGTTTCTGCTGCATGCCATAGGTTTTGGGAGTAGGAAAGATACCGACCTCTTATGTATGCTACGATTTCAGTTATTTGGTATTTGAGTATAAACGCTAGAATCTTTGCAAACCATCATCTTTTTAAACAATTGTTATGGCCTTGTATGATAGAACTTGCTAAGTGTCCCAACCAAATACTAAGGTGCATCCTAGCAATCTACGTGGTTGTTGTTTGGCATTTTCTCCTTTGTAGTTCCTTTGCTGTATTTGTGCCATGTTTATTTACAGGTACTGGTTATATGCTGCTGTTTGCTATAAGTGTTTGTTGGTGACAAATGATGAAATGAGGGACCACTTGTTCCAGTTGCTAGGGACTTCCTTTTTTCCAAGATGGAAGGAAAAGCATCAGGTATTTCAACTCTTTCAGATGCATGTGGTGTATATATATGTTTTATGTTGTGTTGGTTCACAGATTTACAAAACTAAGCTTTTCTCTGATTGAGAAGTAGGTGAAACCTCCTTGTTTTGCTTTTTCTTGAGCGTTTTCTAAACTATGTACTTTCTGGTGATCCGTCCATGATGTTGTACATTTATGGGCTTCCAAGTTTTGCTCTGAATTTATTGATCTTATACACTCTTTGCCTCAGAGCATTTTTACCTCACATTGCTGAAGGGCTACTGAATATCATATGATCTAATAGTTGTCTTACATTGCATGAAATAACATTTCAGAATGTGCCAAAGTTTTCTTGGAGTGTCCATTTTAAACTCACCCAAGAACGTGATTAATCGAATTTCATAAATAAAAAATGTATTGCACTATATTCAGTGTTAGAAGAAATTGATAATGCCATGTATTATATGGGAACTCATCTTTCTTGGAAATATTTGCAGGTTCGACTCTCAGTATCGCGATCTGGAATTGCTTTGCAGATGCCTCCCCCTTACTCAATTGTTATTCAGGTGCGATGTTCAACCATGAGTATGCATTCATGCTAATCTTTTTCATCATTATATGGGAGCTTTCAAGAGATTTTGGTGTATGATGGTTTTGTGAACGCAGGAGTCAGAAAATGGTAGTTGGCATGTTCCGACAACCACAAATGATGATCTTGAGACCCCAAGGCAGTGGTTATGTGCCACCCGACCCATCAAATCATGATTCATGGCTATGTTCAACAGGGATGGGTTACATCGAACGTATGCTGGCAAGTATTCTTGCATGAACGAGCATGTGTACGAGGAATGAATCGAGAGATTCGTATTATCCATTTCTACTGTGCTGTATTTTTCAAATAGTAATCATACCTCATGGAATTAAGGAGTCACTTTTCAACTTACCGTTTTCTTCTGTGAAAGTTATAGCTTCCCCTGTGTAATCGTTGGAAAATGAGAAAATAGTTTGTTCAATGAATCAATGCGCAGCTGACCATCAGATTCTGTTTGTTTTCCACTTTCCAATTTTTCGCCAGTTTGTGGAAGTTATTAGGCAGCTAGAATTTGTTCTGAAGATCATTTCAATTTCACTAGTATCATATATAGAATAGCATAGTTATAAAACTTGGCACTGTCAGGTGATCCATTAACTTAAAACCTAACTCAAGCTAGGTTTTCTCTAAAATTGGAATGGATGTTGAGCAGTGGGACTTGGCTGAACAACACAATTAACTCTAAATAGAGAAAGCATTTTGCTTATGGATCAAAAGAAAGATGGGTTGTCAAGTAAATTCATAAGTCACTATATGATTATTTTTATAAAATCAAAAATAATAATTTATATTATAATTTTGGTTTAGTTGTGTTTGACTAGAAAAATATTTTTTCTATTTTAAATTGAAACTTGATCTAGGTTAGATTTTAGATCACAGTTTTCCGACTTAACCTAACTTATGGGTTAAATAACTATATTGTAAGCAAACTAACCAATAACCCCTGACAAGCAAATAACAAAAAACATTCATCAGCTCAGGGAGATAAAAACACATTCATGAGTGAAATTGCAAGTATCAAGAGACAGGAATAATAATTGGAATAAATATATCAATGGACTGCATTTACTGCAATGACTCATGTACCTTCCATTCCCCAATTTTTCCCATATATGTTCAAATATATCCATGAGCTTTCATTTCCACTCCAACACCATCCAAGGGCATGAGTTTCAGGCCCATCATTAACAAGCTCCCCATCAACATGCTTGTACTTCCGAAGGATTTAACCTTCGCCTTTAGATGCTCTTCTTCTCTGTTTGTTCAGCTATGATATCTTTCTGTCAAGTGTTTGAGGTGCTTTCTGTACAATTTTCTGTGTAGATAATGTGGATACCCTCTCATCATTTGGGACGTCATTGGCGGCTTGGTACAACCTAAGCCTTGTCTGAATTGCATGAGCTAAAGCCCATGCAACAGAGGAACCTTGGAAAAAAAGGAGGGAGTTACCTTCGAAGAAAAAAACTAATTACACTAACTGTAATAACCTGAGGAAGAGAAGAAATGTTCTTGCTTCTGGTGATTTCATAGATCGCAATTGTTTAGATTAAATTGCATGAAGAAAGGAAGATGTTGTTGTTAAGGATTAAGTCCTTTGTCATTAAAACTAAAATGAACAATCTTCTTGCAAATCATTCCTTAGGAATCCAACAACTTAACTTTTAAAGAATACTTACATTTTCTTTGAAAATCTAGGAACTAAAGAAACAAGGAGACTAAAAAATATCTAAATAAAATACTAGAACTAAGCTATAGAATAGAGTAACAACTAAGCAAGACCATAGTTAAACGAAGCTGAAAAAACTAAAGAGAAGAAGGCAAAGAGCTACTGCAAGTTATGAAGAACATCTCCCATTCAACTCTTTTTTATACTTAGAAAACTAAATTGTTCAAGAAGAAAAAAGTTATTGTCCAAACTATTTATTAATGGTCTGACTAAATAAAAATAGATTGATAAAATATTAATTTTTTATAAGTTAAAAAATCATTTACCGCTAATTCACACCCAAACTCAAGCACATGCCCAATCCTAGGATAGAAACCCGAGGCTATTTCACTCTTCCTTTTCTTTTGTTATTTCACCCACTTTTCTATTTTTTTCTTTTCTTCTTGATTTTTTTATTTCCCTTTTATTTCCCTTTTAATTTTTAGTCGCAATTTTTTTTTTGTTTTATTTTTGAAAGCATGATGTCAAAATTAAAATACTCCTAAGTCATAATTTAAAAAAATTGACCGGTTGTGCTTATATATATATTGAAAAACAAAGTTTGGATACCGGGGGGTTAAATTGGGTTACAACAGCTTTGTTGGAATCTAGTAGTAATAAATATTGTAAGTAGATAAAGCCATCGGATTTAGTAATTGTAAATAAAATTTACAGCATGTTATTAGAGGCTCACTCTAAAGTATAAGAAATATTTTATTAAGAATTAGACTGATTATCCCTTCTTCTTAGATGGATTCTTCTTCTTCATTCTGTAGGAATTTGGCAGCGTCAATAGATTCCGGCAAAGTTCCACTAGTCACTGTCAAAAATCTATTTTTGTTACCCATCACACACACACACAAAATACAAACAAAAAACATATATAAAGACACTACCATCAATATTAATTAAATAATATATCTATATTTAAATTAAAATATTTATTTATTGAAGTACTTTAAAATAAAGCTTTTCTTGTTATCAATGATAAATTATTTATTCTTAAAATTTTATTGCTCATCTCTTGATACAAAGGTTGTTTACAATATACATTTCAGAATTTAAATAATACTACTTTAGTTAAATGCATTTCTAAATAAGGTTTTTAAATCAAAATAAATGAATTTAATAACCTCTCAATAAAATGAATCTAAATTCTAGGTTTGGGAGGAATATAAAAGCTTAAAAAATGAGGATAAAAACATTAAAATTTAAGTAAAAAAAAAGTATCTAAAATCAAGAAAAACTTTATCTTGAACTCTTTATTCACCACCGATTTTGGGAGCTAAAATTTTGAGGAATTAATTATGATATTAATCACATTAATTTTCACATTATAAACTTTTGATTAATGACAAAACCTGTTCATGCTTTGTTAAAAAAAATACTAAAAAAACTAATTAAATTCTTTCTTTCATGGGTTAGACAAAACAGTAAGTTGGATTAAAAGAAATAATTCTTCATGGATGAAATCCAAGCCTGTAGTTTCTATGCTTTGGTTTTTAAAAAATATAGATGTGCATGTCAACATATAAAAGTAAAATAACTTACAATACTTGTTTACACAAAATAAATTTGAATAAGTCAATCCTTTGACTTCAAAATAATTTATTGTTTTATTTATGGTGCTAGCAATGTGACTGCAATAATTTATTGTTTAATCTTCCATGTGGTACAGAGCTCAGCAATCAACTACTAATCTTGTTGGTAAGCTATAATAAAAAATCAGATCCTTTTCAATGAATCTTTTTATTACTTTATGTGTCACATGGGTATAAGAATTGATATCTATCCATTTAGTAAAGTAGTCGGTGGTCACCAAAATGAATCCATGCTCATTGTTATCTTTTGGATTGATTAGTCTTGTGACATCCGAACCTTATGTATCAAAAGGCCAAGTCAAGGTCATATCGAACAGTAGTGTCGGGGTGCATTTATTTTATCACCATATATTTGACACTTATAATACTTTATGACATAGTTTGCATAATCTCTCTCCATAGTTAACTAGAAATGTCTAGATCTTGGCATTTATCTTGCCATCGTATTGCCATTGGTGTGGGTGGCATAAATTCCCTCGTGTACCTCCTTCATGGCTTGCTCAATTTTATTTTCATTGGAACACCTAAATAGAGTATCATAAAATGACCTTTTATATAGGATTTCTCTGTCCAGGTAAAGTTTCATAGTCATTCTTTTCAAAGTCTTCTTATCTATTTTAGAAGCCTTTTAAGGATATTCTCAGTGCTGAAGAAACCTTAATTGACTTCAAACTTTTGATTTTTCTTGTAATTTGATCCATGATTTCAATCAATTGACTTGGTAAAAATTAAATTTAATCTTTTAAAATTTTAATCTTCTCAATTAAGTTCAAATTAGGCTTTCATACTTAATGTTTCACCAATTAAACCTCTAATAAAATTCATTTGACCCAGTTAAAGTATAAACCTAATCAAATCTTTTAATTAGACTCAAAGTAATTCTTAAATATAATTAAACCTTTCATTTGACTTATGATTAAATTAAATTGACCTATTAAAACATTAATTATGTCATTGAACTTATTTTTTTACGCAGATTTATCCAATAATAATTTAATTTGATATTGAACTTGTATTGTTTTTTCAATATTGAGTACAATAGTGTACAATTAAACTTCTAATTTCATCTAAAATTACAGCTTGATTTTATGCATATCTGAAATCCTTCCTCAACCTGTTTTTTCCACATCATCAGTCTCCTAGCTATTATTATTTATTATTTATTTTTATATTAAAAATGAAAACAAATGTAAATTTAGGGGGAAATAATCCTAAAATGGGTTATGAAAAAAATAAATAAACATCTTTTTATAAAGATATAATTAAATTAACGATACTCTATTTTAGAAGAATAGAACTCATCATTCCCTAGATATAACTTTTCCTTCATCTTAACAAAACTCAAATTTAAGCTGGTAAAAATTAATATCCCATGATCTAAAAATATTTTACAATGAACTAACACCCAAGCCCAGGCTTGAGTACAAGTTGAGTTAGGCTAGCGTGTGTATATAGGTTTAAGCTCAAAACTCACTTTGTTTAGGTCATTTCTATTTTAAAAACTTAGGTGTTTTTTGAGCCCAATCTTAACTCTTAAACTACATATAATATAAACATTAAGAAAGTTTTATTTCTTTTCAATGTAAGATAAAAAATTTTATTTTGTTTTAAATTTCACTAAAACATGTTAGTTAGTTATTTGAGATTAATTTTTTATTCATCATAGTTTTTTTAAATCATATTAATGTTTTATATTAAAGAATATATATTAAAGATTAAATTACAACATAGTTTTAACCCCTAAAAAAATAAACCTCATTTTTAATTTTGCACCAAATGCGGTCATTAACCATGTTTTTTAAACAAATTTCCTACAAGTAATCAACACAAAATTTCAAAATTTTAATTTATATCAAGAAATTTCTAAATCTATATATCTCCTAATTTTGTTAATGAAATTATCTAATTTAAATATCTATAAATTCATTATCGAAGGAAATTTCATTTAATGGTGTTTTTAACGATGTAGTGGCTGGATTCCTTCACCATCGCATGGAAAATGGCTGCAGTGCCTTTTCTTTTCATTTGAATGAAGATCAAAATAATAGTTTACTTTAAGAATCAATTTAAGAGACATTACCCTATAAATTAAAAGAGCTAGCACTACTACACACATAAACACATATACACTTTGTGCGTCATAGTGTAATTTAAAATAACTTTATTCCATGGAATTTTAAATTTTTTTATATTTGATCCATGTAGTTTAAGATTTTTACATTTCAACCATAACACTTAATTTTTCTCACCTTTTAGTTCTGAATGTTAATAAAGGACAGAGAAAGTAACTGGAAAAAAAAAAAAAAAGAGGGAGAAAGATGTTCTCAAGCCACAACAAAAACAAGTATTTTACCCAGCCACATTCCAGTCACAACCAAAACCTGTGTTGGTGTTAATGAGTTCGTTTTTGAAAGGGTTTTTTATTATTATTATTATTATTATTATTATTATGAAGATGGTTTAGGCTTTTCATCACATAAGTACATTACAAAAACGAGAAGCTGCATAATTAATTATCAATTTCTTTTCGTCGATGATTATTTAAGGAGATTTGTATGGTAGTATGAAGCAATTTAATTTTCCAGGTGTCATTAAACTGGGAATTGATTTGTGCAATTTTTGTCTTGAGATACCTGAACATTTTATACTATTCAATCGCCTGCCCAAGTAATGTTGCATTTATTTATTTTTAAAAACTAGCTAGCTAAGACTTAATTAAGTTGATCCATGTAACTCTAGAGGACCGGAATACTGGATTTAATTAGTAATAACTGAAACTTAATGAAAACGTACAAACAGGATGTTAGTGATGAAATCCAAAAAAGAAATTCAAATGATTATGAGCCTTTTTACCGCTGTTTAATAGATTTTGAAAAAAAAAATTGAAGTAAGTTGGCTGGTGGTTTGTGTTCTCCTATAGAAATAGTCTCCTATATGAGATATTGAAGTATGGAAGGAATGCAATGTATAGAAAAAAAAATGTGATGAAATGCAAGAGAATGTTATTTTTAGATAGTTGTGTGTCAAAATGTGATGAAACACACAGCAAATAAGGGGATCAATGTGCTCGGATTTGAGCTTATTTTCCAATATATTTTTTTTGAATTTAAGTAAACTCTATCTTTTAAAAAGTATATTTTATGGGTTCAAATATACGAATAAAACTCTAATTATCTTAAAATTTTATAAAAAATATATATCCTGATTCAAACTCAAAAACTGTTATATAGATTTTAAATTCTTTGTCTCCATACTACGTTCCGGAGGGCTCATTTTCCAGCATTATTAAGCTTGGTTTTGAGATCTTCTTTTCTCCTTCCTTCTTGGGCTCGGTTTTGAGACCCTTTTTCTTCTCCTCTTGGCTCGGTTTTGCAGCCTTGTTTCTTCCTCTCGAGGCTGGTTTCGCAGCCCCGTCTCTTTCTCTATGGGTTCGATTTTGCAGCCCCTTTTCTTCCCGGTGCTGGGTCCGGTTTCTTAAGCCACCATCAATTGCCTGTTCCCAACTTCATTCAAGCAGCAAGTGTCAGCGAGCATTATTGAAGGTGGGTCCATATACGCTGTTTGGAAATTTGGAGCCTAATGGTTGATGATTGGCTCACTGTACAAGTCTTCGTCAAGAAAGAAATGGTAGATTCATAAATTATCATAAATTATCTTTCAATAAATAGTAGATTCATCCTTCCGTTTCATCCTTCCAATAATTTTGCTAAGAGTTCACGTGATGGTCTATAAACATAACACATATCTTTCAAAAATATTTTTCAAAATAAAAATAACAAAAAATAAAATTAACAATAACAAAAAAAAATTAAAAGAGCTCAGTTTTTTCACTATTCATCGACCTCAGGTTTTTTAAGGTTGATTTCCTTTTTAGATCTCCAAAGTTTTCTGTTATATATATATATATATATATATATATATATATTATCCCCGAACTAGACTTTATCAAGGAAAATTCTATGCATAAGCTTAGTTATATCTTCAATCAAGGAAAATTCTTATCTCTTCTCTTTGCTTACCTGCAATTCTTTTGCCTTTTGCTCTCACCATTTTTCTGCTCTCGTACCCTTTGCAAAGATTCTCTATGGCCTTTCTAGGTGAGATTGGATCAGCATTTCTCAAAAGTGCTGTTGATCTTTTGGTCCATAAGTTTAATTCTCCTGAGGTTCAGCGGTTCTTTCAACGCCAGAAGCTGCTTGAAGGACGACTCCCATTCAAGTTGACAACAAGTTTGAAATCTGTCAACAGCATACTCCTTGATGCAGAGAGGAAGCAGACCACCAAGGAAGGTGTGAAGGATTGGCTCGATGATGTTCAACATGTTGTTCATGAAGCTGAGGACTTGGTGGACGTGATTTTTTGTCAAGCTCGAGGATCAAAGTTGAAACCTGGCTATTTTAACACCGAGGACGAAATTATAAACAACTTGAAAGACATTCTTGAGAGACTAAGAGGGTTAGAGGAAAGGGCTCGTACACTCTGTCTGATAAAGAGTTTTAAGGGAAGCCTCCCATGCTTGAGCTTTGTGGAAGCTGAGTTTGGATCAGAATTTCTCAGCAGTACTATTGTTCTCTTGGTCCAGCAGTTGGGTTCTCCGATTGAATTTCGAGGTTCCTTCAGACGCCAAATTCTCATCGAAGGACTCTTCGAGAAGTTGAAGGAACCTTTGAATACTATCAAGATCATGCTCCCTGAGGCTGAGACAAAGCAGATCACCAATGAAGACGTGAAGAATTGGCTTCAACAAGCTACACATGCCGTGTATGAAGCTGGAAATTTGCTGGACGAGATTGTTCATGAAGCTGGACGAGCAGAATTGAAATCCAGCTCTCAAAGCTATCTAGATAAGATCCAGAACGTTTTCACCTCTCTTTGTACTTCTAACGAAAACAATAAGGAAGAGACAATGGTAGAAAACTTAGTCAAGATTTTTGAAAAGCTTGAAATGTTGGCAAAAGAAGGGGAGAACCGCCACAATCTTCTACGGGGTGATGGACATTCATTTATTGATAATGGTGTTTATGGCAGGGACTGTGATAAAGAAATCATAATGCCCTTGCTGCTATCAGAAGATGCAAAAGGTAAAAGCTTAGAAGCAATTGTTGTAGAGGGTATTGGCGGTATCGGTAAAACCACGTTTGCTAAGCTTGTCTACCTTGATATGAAGGTACAAGAGTGCTTTGATCTGAAAGCATGGGTCTACGTCTCGCAAGAATTTGATGCTGTCAGGATAGTAGTAGATATTCTGAAGAATATTGGTTCGTTCAGAGGTGATACCATGGATGCAAATGAGCTTCAAAAGGAGCTTAAGAAAAGATTGACAAGAAAGAAATTATTGCTTGTATTAGATGAAGTTTGGAAGGCAGATGATCAGCATGCTCAATGGAACTTCTTGGTCACAGCTTTGGAATCTGCAGCAAAGGGGAGCAAGATCATCATTACAACACGAGAGATGAGTCCTACTGTAGCATCAGTCCTGCCATCTGTTACACCTTTTAATTTGAAGGAAATAAGCAATGATGCTTGCTGGGCCTTGTTTTTAGAACATGCTTTTTGTGGTGAAGAAAGCCAGGCTCGTTTGCCATTTGATATAAATTTCCGTTCGAAAGTATTGGGAAGGTGCGGTGGCATACCTCTACGTGCAAAAATGATTGGGAATCACCTTCGGTGCAAACCAGATTTGTACTGGGAGGAAATATCGAGTAGGTGGGATCTTCAACCGGTCATTATTCCTGCTACTATGAAATTAAGGTATTATAGATTTCCTTCAAATCTTAAACAATGCTTTGTTTACTGCTCACTCTTTCCTAAGGATCATTCATTTAAAAGGGAGACAATTGTACTTTTATGGCTGGCTAATGGTTTTCTAGGAGGGGATTCGGGGAAGAAAGAAGTAGGATACGGGTACTTTCAAAAACTTGTAGCCTACTCTTTTTTTCAACAAAAAAGTGACGATACATCATCCTTTGTTATGAATGACCTGGTACACAGTTGGGCGAAATTTTTACGTGGAGATTTTTCTGTCAGTTTGGATGATGGTGATTCACATACTTTTAGCAAAGCTCGTCACTTATGGTGTGGTAGCAAAAGGGGATATGAAGACCTAAAGAATCTTGTGGGCGATGGATTTCACAGTTTCCGTACCATTTTGCCAACATCAAATGAGTCCTTCTGGGGAGATGTTAATGATGAGAAACTCAAGGCATTCAATCGCCTACGGGTATTGTCTTTGTCTAATATAAATCAGTTGCCTGATGTATTTTACTGGCTGAAACACCTACGACATCTTGAAATCTCTGGAGAATCAATAAAAAGTTTACCTGAAACTTTGTGTATGACGTTCACTTTGCAAACATTAATCTTGCGCCAGTGCCCAAATCTAGCTGAGTTACCAGCCAACATTGTGAAGTTAACTGAATTGTGTCATCTTGATATTAGAGAAACAGGATTGCAACAGACGCCACCACAAATGGGCAAACTAACAAAGCTTGAAACGTTGACTGATTTTTTTGTGGGACAACAAAATGGGTGCAGAATTGATGAGCTGGGAGAGCTTAGATATCTACTGGGAGAACTTCGTATTTGGAACCTTCAAAATGTTTCGCATGGTCTAAATGCTTCTGAAGCCAATTTGAAGGGCAAGGATCTTAAGAAGTTAGAGTTAAGATGGAGTGGCAGGAGGGATACTGATGATTCTTTAACTGAAGAAGATGTACTTGAAGCATTGTGGCCTAGTGCAAAAGTGGAAGATCTTTCTATAATCGGTTACGGAGGTAAAAAACTTCCAGGATGGGTAGGACACACTTCTTTTGAAAATATGGTCGATCTGAGGCTTAGTGGATGTAATTACTGTGTCTCTTTACCATCTCTTGGTCAGTTAAAAACTCTAAAAACGCTGCTGATTGAAGACTTTTATAATCTAGAGTATGTTGGTGATGAGTTCTATGGAAGTCCCTCCACCCAAGGGAATCCATTCCAATCCCTTGAAAGCCTAACTTTTGAGAGGATGCTGCAATGGCGTGAATGGAAATCTAAAGGCAGAGCTTTCCGAAGCCTTCAAGTGCTTTGCATCAGAAAGTGTCCAAGCCTAACAGCACTGCCTAGTGACCTTCCTTCTTTAGTGGAGCTTGAGATTGCAAAATGTAAGCTTGTGGGTCCACCTTCTGGCTGGTCTCCTGCACCCATTAGTAAAATAATTCTGGTTAATGATTTTCACAAGGTGCAGTTAGAGAAATTGTCTTCTGACTCGCAAAGTCTCACAGTTGATTCATTCCATGCCTTTGATTTTATACGTCAGGAAATTGAAGAGTGGGGTTGTGCTTGCTCTACTTTACAAAAAATTGACATCACTCGCTATCCCCTCGAGTTCTTCCCACTAAATCTTTTCCCCCAGTTAAAGCAACTTGAGATCAGCAGGAGTCCAAAGCTCAAATCCCTTTGTGGACCAGAGGAACTTCTTGGTGATTCCATGTCTACCGAATCCTTTTGCAGTGGCTGTCCGACTTTGGAAACCCTTGCATTATCAAATTGCTCAAGTTTTGAATCATTGTTTTGCTCCCTCCCTTCCCTTGTGAATCTAAAAATAGTTGCTTGTGGGAAACTTCAGTCATTGCCTGGGATGGATTTCTCCGCTTCATTAGAACCGCTTGCTGGCAACAGTAATGGGAATCCGAAAGTCTGCAAGTACCCAAAATTGAAAATTCTTTCACTTGAACATTGCTCGAATTTTGTATCATTGTTTTGCTCCCTCCCTTCCCTTGTGAATCTAAAAATAGTTGCTTGTGGGAAACTTCAGTCATTGCCTGGGATGGATTTCTCCGCTTCATCAGAACCGCTTGCTGGCAACAGTAATTGGAATTCGAAAGTCTGCAAGTACCCAAAATTGAAAATTCTTTCAATAGAACACTGCTCAAATTTTGAATCATTGTTCTGCTCCCTACCTTCCCTTGTGAATCTAAAAATAGTTGCTTGTGGGAAACTTCAGTCATTGCCTGGGATGGATTTCTCCGCTTCATCAGAACCGCTTGCTGGCAACAGTAATGGAAATTCGGAAGCGTGCGAGTACCCCAATTTGAAACTTCTTTCACTAGAACATTGTTCAAATTTGAAAACAGTGCATTGCCTCCTCCCTTCTCTTGAGAATCTGGAATTATATAATTGTGGTCAACTTGAGCCATTTCTCGGAATGGGTTTGTCTTCATCTTCTGGATTGAGTTCGCCTTCCAAATTAAAATCATTAGTGATCCGAGGTTGCAGAAAACTCCTTGCTGGCTGCGACAAATGGGGTATGGGTAGATTCCCTTCTCTTTCAACCTTATCATTAGATTACAGTGATGAAGTGGAATCCTCCCTCAAGCAACGTTCGTTCTTCCCCGCGCCGTTCACATTTCTTTCAATCTGTGATCTTCCAAATCTGACGTCTCTGGAACTTCAAGGGTTCACGTTCCTTTATGGACTCGAACTCAAAGACTGCCCTAAGCTCCAATCCTTGTCAGAAGGCAGCCTGCCTTCTGATCTCTTCTCTCTGTACATCAGGTCATGTCCCTTGATGGAACAGAGGTGTCAACAGGATACAGGGGAAGACTGGCCCAAGATATCTCATGTCCCCAATATATCGATTGGTTACCACAATTTCAATGTGAAGAGCAGGAGATTGTAACCTCTGTTTAATCCAACATAATGAGGTATTGCAACTGAAAGATTTCTTTCGCGTTATCAATATGAACAATCTTCTAGTAACGCTTTCCATATTCTCTAATTAACTCTTGTGAATCTTGACAGGATTCTTGATGAACCTTTACTTTTGTCGATGCACGTTGTTGATCCTAAGTTGTTCTTACTCTAAACGGAACTCGCCCCAAGGTAACTTTTGTCTTAAACACCATTAAATTAGCAATTATAAAATTGATATAATTATCTTTAAAGTTAAATAAAGTTCTTGCACTAAATATATATAATTAATAAATAAAATTGTTTAAAATATCATTATAATATGTATTTATAATGAGATTTTATTCAAAATATCAGTATAGATATCGAACAATTACCTTTGTAATTCTATTTTGTAGTAGTGGCTGATCCGGCTTTTTTGCTTTCCAGGTTGTTGAGTCCGCCTTCAGATGTTAAACCAGAAGTTTATGGATTATTACAAGTATATTTATTATTATGGGGCCTTCGTCCCTAATGTGCAGGACCTGTTGTGGAGTATTTCTTTGTTTTTTTTTTTAGCTGTCAGAACATCCAGAGTGCATTAAGTGTGCAGAGATAAGGACTTTGAGTCTCCAAAACTAATAAAAAAAACTGAAGAGAATGATATTCTTATTATTGTATTTCTGAGTAAGCAAAGTTGACAACTTATACTATCAAGATCCTATACTATTGCCTATGATTAAGCCTAATTATCTATAAATAAGGAAATAAATAATTAAAGATTAAATTACAGTATTTGACTAAGCTAACTGCCAATGTTGTGCTTGGTTTCCTTTAACCAAAACAATTACCATTGTATTTGAATTTTGTGTTGCTGATTGATTGCGGAATTTCCTTTACTGTTCGGTTATGGATGTAGCTTTAATCATATAAAATTTCGTGTTTATATTTTATTTTCTTTCCTTGATCTCTTAAAGTTGATTCTTTTGGACCTGGAACAAGTGTTAATATATATTAACAGAAAGGGTGTGATCAAAGTACTGTAGCAAAAATGTAATTTATTATAGGTTGAAACACTGGAATTATGATTTTGCCATTGACGAAAAAATGGATTAACTGGCAGCCGTGGGAGGTAAAAATATATTTTCACCATATTTATTTGTCATTTTTAATTTTCAAGGCATATTTTTTTTTTCAAATTTTTTACACATTTAAATTACTTGAATACCTTAAAAAAAACATTTAACTATGATCTAAGGAGCATTATTGTTTTTTTGTTTTTTTTAAGAGTACATGATGATTGCTGTTAAATTTAAAATTCTCAAAGCAATGTTTAATTCTTTATCATTTCATTGTTGTATTTTTGTGATAATTATTTGGTCATGATCATGTGATCATTAAAATGAAACAAACTAAAAAGCTGTTGACAAGTGAAATTCTATCATCTTTGAGCAGCGCCTGCAGATAACTCTGATGGTAGAAACCACTATTTGGCCATGTCATTAGATTTTTCTTGGCATTTTCTTTCTTCCTCAGCGGTATGTGCATGTTGATGCTATTGGGTGGGTTTGACGCCGGTTTGATTATATTTTTCCCTTTATTTTTTCTTCTCCACCTAGATTTGCAAACTAAACCTAAAAAAATCACAATAGCCCTTTAATTTTTTTTTTTTTTAGATTTAGTTTTTATTCTTTTAATTATAATTATTTATTTTTATTTAGAAAAATAATTTTAAATTGGAAAGCTTTTTTAATTTCACCATTATTTAATTTTTCAACTCTCAGAGTTAGTCTTATTTTTTTAATTGTTATTTTTATTTGAGATAATATACAAAATTAATTTTTTTCTTACGATTCCATCCTCATTCACTTTTTTTATTAGATTTATCCTCATTTTATTGTTTTTTTTTTTTTTGGCTTTTGACAAGTTTTTTTAATTGATTTTTACACAATTCTATCTTTCAACATTAAATTGGTGGAAATTGAGCTTCTTACCTAAGTGCGAGTATGAGATTTCACAGATTATGATTTTAAAAAATTAACAAGTTTGCCTATTTTTCCTTGTTATTAAATTATTAAACATATTCGACTCAATCACTCGAGTCTCAAATTTCTTTAACTTCTTTAAAAATCCTTGTGTCGCCTTAATTTTTTTTTTCTTGCATTCGAAAATTTTTCCCCGGTCCACGACGTTGCACTAGTCACCAATATAGGTTTGCTCGTGTCATTTTTTAAAATTTAAAATTGGCTTTCAATATTTGATTGGGCTTTCTAATTTGTTTTAGTATGGATTCCATGGTTTTATCACAATTTTATAGCTCACATCACGGGATTTTGCAGGATAATTATGGTTGACCAGAATCTATTTAACGCATCGTTGTGACAATATTTTTTTAAAAAATAAATTATTCAATATGTCATCATTTATATATTTTAAAAGTTTTTAGGCCATTATAAATCAAAAATTTTGCTTTCTAATATTTTTATATTTTCTTTAAACTTAAAAAAATTATCCAATCAACGGTATAACACAAGCTAAAAAAAACTAATAACTAACAAAAAGGTGCAATGATGATAAAACTGTAATATATAAGTTGGTAAAACAACCCCTCCCTCCCCCAAACAATAGCATTGTAAGAAAATAAGAGAAAAAATTAAAAGAAAATCAATAAATATAGATACCAATTTGTTAATTATCTCTTTAATAGAGAGAAGTGGGGAATAAATAACAGAGGAGAAAGAAAATGGAGAAAAAAAAAAGAAAATAGATTAGATTTCCTCTCTGATAGAAAAAAAAAATTATAAAGTTTGAAGGATACAAGAAGACGACAAAGAAAACAAGAGGAGTCAAAGGGTAGTAGATAGCAAAGAATTGATAATTTTTCAAAGCTTCTGAATAGCCTCTCCACCCTCTATTTATAAATAATTTTATAAATAAAAAAATTATTTTATAATTTGCCCGAGCTCCAAACTCACAAACTCACAGTGTAAAGCCTCTCCCCTCAGTGTAAACTCACAGTATAATTATTTTAAATATGTGAATATTTTATTTTAAATATGTGAATATTTTATTTTAAAATATTTCTTGAATAAAATTTTTCAGCAAAATCTTCCCTTTAAATGTGAGTGAACTCGGTATTTATTTTGACTTTAATCATATTTCTGTTGAATACACATTAATCATATTAAAACCAATTTTATATATATATATATTTCACATCTTTCTTCCTCTTTTTACAGCCTTCCACCAAGCACAGTAGTCCAGCACATGCCAAATTAGCTTCCTAACTGCCGGTGAGTAGATCCAAATTTCCTCACCAAGATAATATGAAAGATTCATAGTTGAAGACGCCAAGAGAGTTCAAATCTCAGCAACAACAGTCGAAGCTATTTTCCGACAAGGATTGCTGGATACAACGCTGGTCATTTGGAAGCAAACTGTGGTGAATCGAGAGGTAATGGTGTTTTGCTTATTGCTTTTTGAAAATGCTCTATACGAAGTGTTAAATCAATGCTTGAACAACTGATTTAGCTTCTTAAAGTCTTTTGGGAACAAATTAAAGTCTATATTTGAAAAATGCTTTAGACCAATTATTGTTATTTCCTCTTGGTATGGTATGATCCTAGTCATGCATATTCACTTTCACATCATTTTTGCATGTTCATTCTTGTCACTTTCATGATTCCTAAGTTGTAGCATCTTATCCTCATGTCCAGCATTTGCTCTGACCTTCTTGCCATTTTTTTTTTAATTGAGAAAGGGATTGTCTTTGTTGGAAGACTGTTGTCTGCTATTTGGTGTCAATTTAATTATTTTTGTTGTTGTTGGATTTCCAGCTTCTTGTTTATGAATACATTTGAGATTGTGAAAGCTTCCAGTTCATGTTAATTATTTCTTGGTTGAAGTTGGATTGCATATGAATTTATTTTGCTACCTATTGTTATGGGAAAGGCACATGCTAACCAAACTAGCTAATGAAGAATAAGAGTAAGGTGGGTTAGAAAACTGAAAACAATTTTGATTCTTTGTCAGATCGATCTCGTTTGGATCAATTTGGGACTTATGGCCAAAGATATAGCTCAAGGTGCAGATGGTGGTGCTTGGCTGGAGTGCATAAAGCTAGACATTGCAAATTTGCAGTCAACATCCACTCGTTATACCATCTGTAAGGTACCAGACAAGCTTCGGAATGAGAAAAATGATGCTTACAGGCCTCAAACCATCTCAATCGGACCTCTTCACAATCCAAAGGACAAGCCGAAGGAGAGTCTGAAGGCTATGCAGGAACATAAATTGTCCTACATGCTATCCCTGCTTGAACGAACACGCAACGAAACAGATGCTTTAGAAGCTTGTGGTAAAGCTACTTTAGATTTGGATGCAAAAGTTCGTCCTAACTATGAAGAAAAAGTTGAACACTCAGAAACTGAACTTGCCAGAATGTTGTTAGTTGATGGTTGCTTTATACTAGAGCTTTTCATAAGATATTATATCAATGACCTCAGACCTGATGATCCCATACTTCTTAATCCTCGGATGATCTCAGTTGTCCGGCGTGATTTGGCACTGCTAGAGAACCAGATTCCGTTCATTGTTCTCGAGGAGTTATTTAAGGTAATACAAGACCACAGTGATATTAGTCTACCAGAATTAAATGATCTTGCTATTTCTTTTTTCAAACTAGATTGCTCGAGAAAGGGAAGCAAAAGCTGTCATTTGCTTGATCTAATACACAATTGTTACTCACCGGATTCTGCAAGTAAACATGCAACAGCCAAAGGAGAATGGAAAGTAATGCAATGTGCGACAAAACTCAGTTACAATGGAATTAAGTTTGCTAGATCTGACATTGAAAACAATCACAAGAAAAGGGGAAATGAGGTTGGAAATGGTAGTAAAAAAGATCTATTTGATTTGAAGTTTGAAAAGGGTACTATGAAAATCCGACAATTGTGTGTTGAGAACTCACTCTTCCAAAACCTCATTGCTATGGAGCAGTGCTTGCATGGCCGAGAACATTACATGACATCTTATGGGTTACTCATGGATTTTCTTGTTGACTCATCTAAAGACGTCGAGTTTCTTGTGAACAAGGGCATCATTCCACACAATTTTGGTGATTATGAAGAAGTTGCACATCTCTTTAACAATATCGGTAAGCAGGTTGTGGTGCGAGACTTTTATTTTGCAGGAACATCCGAGGAGGTGGTTAACTACTGCAAAACGAGCTGGTGGCTCAGATATGTGCAATCCTTGCTCCGTGACTATCTTGCCAATCCCTGGATGGCTACATCAGTCGTTGCAGCCATTATCCTTCTAGTAGCTACTTTAATACAAACCATCTACTCTGTACTTTCTTATTATCATCGTTGATCCTGGACATGTTATTCATGGCTAGCTCCACCTTTTGCTCTGCAGACTCCATGGTTGTACCTTTATGCTTCCAAACATGTGTTGGTCTTGTCCCTTTAGTCTCTTGCTGAATTTATTTTTTTTTATCTAAATTTGCCTCTCATGTTATAAATTTAGTATGTTGTCAATAGTAAATTCATATGTCTGCCATTATCTTCGATACCTTTTAATTTCCAACTTAATTAACTAATTGCAGCTATTTGTTTATCTTGCTCCTAATATTCTTCATCTTGGTTAACATAATAATTTAATCTTATCATTTCATGATTTCTCGTTATGCTATTAGATATTAATCAAACTACAATAAAGTAGCAGTACTATAATATTGTTGATCAATCTAGACAAAACAATACATAAACTTAGCCTCGGTTTGAGAAATATTATACTTTAGAGAAAAATATAAATCAGAATTTGAAGTGTTTTTGAATTGATATAATTTTTAATATAATCTAGTTTTGATGACTAAACAACACTCGATGAATTTATGAGTTGACTTATCTTTATAGTAATAACCTCTCAATCTCTTGACTTTCTTAGATTTAAATTACAAAGTCGATATTAAAAAAAAATTATTATATCCTTTTGAATGCCATAAGTTAATGTAAAGGGTGCTTCATTAAGATAGCGTGGAGGAGAATTTAGTTTGATTAATACACAATCCGGTCATAAAATACTCTTATTACCGAACAAAAAAAAATATCAACTGATCAATCTTATTCATTTTTTAAAATTAATCAAATTATAAAGTATTGCCTATAGTTTTGAGAAATATATTAATTAATTTTTCTTTCAAAAAGTAATTATTTAGTTTTTTTGTTCATTTTTAAAATAGAAAAGGAAGAAAATAAACTGATATTATGAAAAGATTAATGAGTAAAGGAAATAACATTTTAAGAAAAAATAATTAAGTAACTAAGCGTCGTAAACAATAATCAAGTGACTAAATAATTAAATTTATAAATAAAAATAGTAATTTATTTTTCAAAACTGAAGAAATAATTTACACTTAATAAAGCTAGACATCTGGCCACTTACAGCTTAGGATCCTAAAATAGTTGAAAAAGAGAAAGTAGACCTGGGCCTATGAAATAATACAAGTTAAAGCCCAAAAATCAAGCCTTGAGTCCTAAGAAACCCGTTAACTCATCAGAAAAAGCATAGGACATGCACCAGATATATATGAACCCAATACTAGCTGTTACAAATTGGAAAAAACGAGAAATAAAGTAATGCTTCAATTTTATAGAAAACATAAGTCTGGAAAAAAAAAAAACGGGAATTTCATGATTAAATGCAATATTTTTCTATTTAAAAAACTTAAAAGCTATTTTTTTTTTTTGAAATTTATAATGAGTTTGAAAAATATATTTTAGAGGTTTTCAATAATTTTCCAATACAAGTTTTTCGCTATTTTTCAAATGAAGAAAAACATCAACAATACAATGTTTTTTATTTTATATACAATAAGTTTTTAGCGATGTAAAATATTAAATTCTTTTCCTATTTGCATATTTAGTAGTGTAATAAATTTAATTTTCAATGTAAATATAATAAAATTATGTTTAGCTAACTAATTTTTAACTTGAATGAAATAGAATTAACATTATAAAATTAGATTATAATGCAAAAGTAATATGAGTATTATAAACTATGGTTCTGAATTTTTTTTTTTTATGAAAAACAGTTGTAAACTTGTAATTGTGATATATTTTGTATTTGAAAAATTCATCTTTGTTTTCAACAAATAAATATATTTTTTTAATTTTTCATTGAAAAAGTAAAACTAGAAAAGAAGAAGAAAACTAGTAGGTGCAACAATTGGTTTGATAAAAAAGAAAAAAAGAGCATTCGCCTGACTAGTGGGAAACAATTCGAGAAGCTCCTGTGTGTAGATAGGAAACAAATAAAAAAAATCAATGGGCTGTCTTCCGTGGAAAAGGACTAGTGGGCCAAGCATAGTCAAGTTAGGAAAATGCAATAAATCAAAACTAATGGATTCTTCTACAAGCAAAATCATGGGCCCTACAAACCCAAAGAGAAACAGTCTCATTCATTGCTCATGATTCAATCTCAATACATGATAGAATATCTTCTAAATACAACTGTTCATGTTACGAATTTATTTTTAAAAAAATAATCGTTTGAATTTTATAAATTTTAAAATTATTAAAAATTTAAATAGTTATTAATTTTAAAATCTATAAAATTAATTAAATTATACAAAAACTAGTCTAAACATCTACTTTAATTTAAAAAAATAATATCGATGAGTTGAAACTATAAAATATATTAAAAAATTTATAAATAAATTTTTTTATAAAAAATAAAAATATATCTTACCCATAACAAAATAGGAGTGATATAACTAACCTACTGCTTCATGAGCAATAACTGAACAGTCCTCAGGATCATGCATTAAAATCATCCACTTAACTCTAGAGTTGAAAATGTATAAGTTGATATTGATGTCAGGCGGTGGAAAAAAATGTTTTAAAATAAGGTTCGGGTGGTCATATTCCTTCGTAGGATGGTAATTTGCCTCTCTTGAGTAGCTGTTGTCTCAGTCTTGAGTTTTATATAAAACGGTGGGTTAACCCAAGGTATGTATATATAAAAAAACAATTTCATATTATTTATTTTTTAAAAAAATTGAAATAACAATTATTTTTTTAACTTGAAACAATATCATTTAAGAAAAATAAAAAAATATATATATTCAGATCCCACTTGGATTTAACAGTTGTTTAGATTTCCCTAAATCAATTACATGGCATGATCGGTCAAAAGATTAACCCACTAATTCTCAAACAGTGGTTTAGCACGTTGGCAAAGGCAGGCAATATCAATAATAATTAATTTCCCAAGTCAAGAAAGCATTTATAAATATCACAGCTAGCGACAGTACCTAGTCAATTTCCGATTACCACCACCTTCTAGTTCAGCCCTGCTTTTAAATTTTCAACACGATGAATCTTTTAATATCTTTTGTCAATTTCTACTCATTTTTCATACCGTTTTGAATATTTATATTTCTTACATGTATGATTTTTCTCTATCACTTCTCTTCACAGCTTATTTTTTTATGTTATCAAGTGTAATTGGGTTTTAGAGATTTTAATTTCAAGATTGGTGGATTGGAACAACTTCGTTATCATATTATATTTAATAATTAAATTTGAAATACGTTTCAAAGATATTAATTAAGTTTACTTCATTCTCGGTTTGTAACACATGCATGGCGTCAACCTTGGAATGTATTCTCCATGAATCAAAATTTCATTGGGCTCGCTCTCAAGGGAATTACAATGGATGCTTGACAAGAACACTCGTTACCTCTCTCACGTTCCAGCAGAATATCGGCAGCAAGGTCACGAGCAGAAGGCAATCCGTCACCATTATTAACAATCTTTAACCTTGATTAGAAGTAAATGTTAAGGGCTTAATTAGAGGATTTTATTTCTCGTCACCAAAATTACCCATAATTAACAATGTCAAAACAATCCTTCTTTTAGTGAATTTTGTTGCCGGTGGAAGCTCAGTTAATCTGTATAGTTTGGCATATTTCCTGTAATTTGCCAAGTAAAAAGTGACATGTTAAATGAGAGTGCTTGATTTTTGCATAACGTTTAATTACACAGAACAGATTGCTTGAACAAGACAGGCACTTAAACAGGTTTCGTGCCCTTCAGGGACGCTTCTGACTAATGCAAACAAGCAAGTTACAACATTTGAACTCCATTAATCCTCATGTCACATACTCACTTCGAAGTCGTCTGGACCCTATAGGGCAAGCTGGAACTTCTAGGAGGGTAGCTGTCCATGCCTTCGAGAAGATTGGCCTTGGTTCGATTCAATACAGCTACAACATTGCTGATGTCCATTCTCCCTCTTGGTAAATTTTCTGAACAAAACACTCCTACCTTGCTAATTGACATCAAACACTCCAGGATTTGATGAGCGTCTTTTCCCTGATCAACTTCTATCACAAGTTTCGGGTCCGCAACGTCAACTACACGGTCAGGTAATGCCATTTTAACATAGTTGTGGAGTTCTATTCCATCTTTAAACATGCTATCTGTAGGTCTCTTTCCAGTAATCATCTCCAGCAGTAGGATTCCATAGCTGTACACATCCCCCAAAGTTGACACCTCGCTTCCGATGCCATACTCTGCAGTCCATATGTTTGCATGGTTAATTAATCAGGGTTGTTCATGACCTTTCAGGTGAATGTCAAGAGAAAAATTGTAAATAATGGAATACATATCCTTCTAGTGCTGTGTGTTACCTGGAGCTGCGTAGCCAACGGTGCCTTTTAATCCAACAGAGCTTGTCTGACAGGATGCTTCAGAAAGGAACTTTAACAATCCAAAGTCCCCAACATGAGCAGTCATATCTCCATCGAGAAGAACATTACTAGGCTTAAGATCACAATGAGCAATAGGCGTTTGGCAATGGTTGTGCAAATAGTCGAGCGCATTAGCCACATCAATTGCAATGTTTAACCTCTGAATGAGACTAAGATTTCTTGGCTCATGCACTTCCTGATACAATGTTTGGTTTGGATGCAACCATTCTTCTAGACTTCCATTGATCATGAACTCATAAACAAGAGCTTTGAAATCATTACCTTGAAGATCAACGCCAGCATATGCACATAATACTTTGACAAGATTTCGGTGCCTGATGTCTGTCAAAGCTGCACATTCTCTCATGAAGCTTTTGGAAGCTCCTTCGCGTAGCAAGTTGAATACTTTCACAGCAACAATCACTCCATCAGATGCTAGTACTCCCTTATACACAGACCCAAAACTACCTGCACCAATTAAATTTTCAGAAGAGAATCCATTGGTTGCTTGACGGAGGTCTTTGTAGGCTACTCTTTGGAATGGGATTTCACGTGCCAAATCATTTTTTGTTTTTCTCAATGATTTCTTCAAGCAGCAAAAATATAAAAAAGATGTGATGAAGACTAATCCAATAAAGCCACAAGGAATTGCGACTATCAATGCCAGCTTGGTAGAAGATTTTGGCTTTGTTGACTTGGATCTGCATTTGGGCAGATTCAACTGAAGAATTCCTCCACAAAGATTCTTGTTCCCTGAAATTGAAATCGCACTTGTGTTCTCAAAAACACCGTTCATGGGCACCTCACCTTCAAGGTCATTAAATGACAGGTCCAAACTCTGCAACTTCAGATCTCCCAAAAACTTGGGAATTTGGCCAGACAAGTTGTTGTGAGAGAGATTAAGATCTTGAAGTGCCCTCAAAGATCTCAAAGACTCAGAAATGGGGCCTTGTAAGAAATTTCCATCCAAATACAAATGTTCCAAACTCTCGCAACTGCCAAGACTTGCGGGAATTTCCCCTGATAGCCTGTTTTTGGAGATGTCCATGTATCCAAGAGTCACTAACTTGCCCACTTCAAAGGGAAGGGAACCAGTCAACTGATTTTCAGACAGGACCAAATACATTGACAAGGATGAAATGCTAAGGACCTCTTTTGGTATGGGACCACTGAGATTGTTTTGGGAGATAGCCAAGACCAACAAGTTCTGGCAGTTTCCAAGGCTTGGAGGGATGCTTCCCTGTAGATTATTTTGATCAAAATTAATTTGCATCAACGAGGTGATGTTCCCTAAAGAAGACGGGATGCTCCCTGATAATTTGTTTTCATTAAGAAAGAAATCAGCTAAATTTTGTAATTTACCAATAGAACTTGGTATACTGCCAGTCAAGTGATTTGCCTCTAAACCCAAAGTATCCAAGCTTACGAGATTTCCAATGCCATCGGGAATGCTTCCTCGGATTTGATTGCTTCCGAATGTCATCTGCTTGAGCTTTGTTGAGAAGTTGCTAATTATATCAGGCAGCACCCCTCCAAAATTGTTCTCATTTATAGCCAAAGCTTCCAACTTGCTGCTGTTTGAGAGGGTGTAGAGAAAGGACAGGTCATCATCCTCACCATTTCCAAGCCCAATTGCTTGCATTGAAAGAACCCTTAGGTTAGGCATGATTGCTAAAGTGGGAACTTTTCCGGTGAATTCATTGTATGAAAGATAAATACCAGTAAATTTTGTGGCATTTATGAGCGTTGCTGGGAGTTGTCCACTTAATCGATTGCCGTGAATGCCAAGATATTGGAGATTTGGAAGAGTTAGGCCAAAGTATGGAGGAAGTGTACCATGAAATTGGTTATGAGCCAAAGATAAATGAAGGAGAGAAGAAATATTGTATAGGGAGAGAGGGATTGTACCACTCAGATTATTTGAGCCAAGTGAAAAGAAGCTTAATGTTTTCAGTTTCCCAATACCACTGGGAATACCCCCTTGTAAATTATTAAGTGCTCCATCAATTTCAATGATAGATGAAAGATTTTCGAAAGAGGGGGGTATCTTGCCACCTAGATTGTTTTTTCTAAAACTAAATACCTGCAGCTTTGATAACGATCCAAGTCCTGCAGGAAGGTTGCCAGTAAGATTGTTTCCCTCTAAATTAAGGCTCAGGAGGTTCGAGCAATGAGAAATGTTAGCCGGGATTTCACCGGTGAACGAGTTGTTCCCGAGAATCAGTGTCTGTAGCCGAACCAAACGATCTATTTCCTGGGGGATAGTATTGGTGAAACTGTTGTTTTCCAATCTTAGCAGCCTAAGAAAACTCAAGTTCCCAATGTGGGGAGATAGGCTGCCCACCAGTTGGCTGGAGTGGAGGTCAAGCTCTATGACTCTTTGATGCCGTCTTCCACATGTTACTCCTGACCACTGGCAGAGGGGCAAGGATTCATTCCACGAGCTTAGTTTTTCAGGGGGGTGTGAGATTTGAGCCTTGAAAGCTAGGAGCGAGAGCTTGTCTATCTCGCTTTCTCCTCTAGCTAATGAGATGGAGAAAGAGTGGTGAATTACTTGCAAGAAAAGAAACCACAAAATGCATGAACTCATGCTTGAAAGCTTCAGTTTCAATGGGGTCCTAGAGGTTTAAGTTGAGATGAAGGGGCTTGCTGTGATGCTCTGTGGATGAAACAACATTATAAGAAAGGAACGGATGCGATCCTTGAGATGCATTCAGACTCAAATTGTACCTTCTTCGGATTCATCAACAAACACTTGACCCCACACTGGCTTGAAAATTAGTTCGAGAAAATTAATGTTAATGACTTTCCATCTTCATAACTACTTGAAGATGTTTTCGGACGTCAGCCATGACATCGAAAAGGGTCCAAATTTCAAAGTCGATAAGATGGTTCCTCCCATTGATTTTTTTTCACAGAGACTATTCTTTTCTCACCGTGGAAAGTAAACCTTTGACCGTGCTGTCGTCAATGTAATTGCGTCTACTCTTTTCTCACCGTGGAAAGTAGAACCTTTGACCGTGCTGTCGTAAATGTATCCTTATGGGGGTTGTTGGCTGTGCTTTTTGACATTTATTTTTCACAGCGTATCTTAAGAATTTAGTTTGTCTAGTGATTTATCTTCGGCAGTTTCCATCATTCCTTTTCCTCATTTGTTGTTCTTTTGCTCTAGTTTTGTTGGCTACCTTGCAATTATAAAAGATCCTGCTCAAACTCCTACCCTGCACTTCCCCCCCTTTTATTGGTTAGACTAACTCTTCACTTCTTGTAAAGTAGATCAACTTTTCGATCTAGTCGTTCAAAACTCTTTTTATGCTTATTTGTTTATGTATTTTTCAATTTATTTCACCAAGTGTAGATATCATGTTTCTTTTCTTTTCTTAATTTATAGCACTAGAAAACACGTCTATAATTCTATCACCTTTTCCCCTTACACTAGAAATTAATTTAGAATCCTATCCTGATATAAATTGTTTGGCACTGCTCCAATTAAAAAGTATTTTTTATTTTTTTTATTTTTTTTAAAATTAATATATTTTTTATATTTTCAAATCATTTTAATGTATTAATATCAAAAATAATTTTTTAAAAATAAAATATATATTATTTTAATTTTTTTAAATGAAAAACAATCATTACCACACTATTAAATATTTTGTAATATAGGTATATTTGACACTCTTGATAATTGATATTCTTACCCTTTTGGAAGTATATAATGTCTAATTTATTGTTTTCTTCCTTTATAATATAATGGAAATAATAACTAATATGTATCTTTTCTTTCCAAATAATATTATCTTATCCATTATAAATATTTCAAGTAAACGATCTCATCTTGCAAGCGCTGAAAACATTTTAAATTTCCAAGGATCAAATCACTCACCAACCTCTAGAGATTAGAATATTTAGGCCGGCATTGACTTTATGTGATGGAGAAAATATTGTTCATGGAGACTGGGCAGTCTTGAATACTTGATGTACAGTATCTGGCCTCTTAATCTGTGTGCAGCTTCTTGTTCAAAAACACATCCTCTTATTCTGTGTGATGCTTGTGAAAGAGAATACTTAGCGAACTATTTACAGTCAAATTAACAATCTTGTTTCAGATAATTAACATATTCTTTGATGCAGCGAAGAGAAGAGCACCAAGCCCGGGAATTCAAGGCACAGCCTTGCTAAGAACAGTAATGATTAAAATCTTGAGTTTTCTTTGAATCCATTAATTTTGTTTGTGTTTTCTTTTTGTTCCTATGGAAATTTAAATGATCATCACTTCATGTAATTTCAGCGGAGTTCAAGCCCAGAAAATAAGTTAGTTTTTATCCACTGGTTGCAATGATATTTAATAACAATTAATTAACTAGCTTAGATTCCCTCTTCAGTCTCCTAGCTAAGAAAGGCGTGTACTTGCTCCTTGATGTCCTGGCAAGAAGAAAGGGGTTTAGGTTCCTATTTCTTTTCTTGTGCTAGAAAATCTGAGCTCGAAGAGAATTTAGTAATTATATATATATATATATATATATATATATAAGATGAATATATGTCTTTTCAAATTGATTATGAATGATAATATCTAATCAATATTATCTCTTTATATTATATAGATATAAATATAATCATCTAGTTGTTGTGATTGATGACCAGCCCCCATGTATTTTTTTATGTAATTTATTCAAGCCATCTTGTTGCTTTTTATTTGCTTTCTTTTACAATATTTATTTACAAACATTCCTTTATTTTTCTTTTATATTTAAGCTCTTTATTTTTCCTTCAATTTTTTCCATCACCTCTTTCGTAAAGGTTAACATTGGATGATATCCGCTCTCTATTTGATTTTGTAAAGTTGCTAGAAACCTAGATTAAGTTTCTAATTATAAATTTTCCTTAATCAGAAGAAAAAAAATGAATAACATTTAGTCATTGGATGGTATCTTTGCTGTCGAAAAAACCAAATTAATGATGATTTTATTTATTTTTGTAAAGATTAAATTATAAATTATTTTATTTATTTTTGAGAAATATATTAGTTAGTATTTTTTTTTATTTCAAAAAAATAACTATTTAGTCTTTTTCTAAATTTTTTATTTTTTTAAAAATAGATATTATAAAAAGATTGATGAGCAAAGAAATTATTTCTTAGGATAAAGTAATAAAAAATTAAGGGTTCTCGACAATGATCAAGAGACTCAATAATTAATTTTTTGAAATTAAAAGATTAATAATTTATTTCTGAAGAACTAATTTATAATTTACTATTTTTTAAAAAAGTATAAGTTAGACATAGACGAATTATGTAAATTAAAAAATAAAAGCGTCTTGATCAACTAATAGACCCGGGCCTATGAAAGCCCAAATTCCAAGCCTGGAATCAAAAGAAACCAGTAAACTAATCGGAAAAAGGAAAAGGTAGGACAAGCCCCGAATATGGAGTCAAAAATAAAAAGTTTGATAATGAAAATTTTTAATTCAGGAAAATCACTTAAAAATAAAAAGCACACATAAATCTAATAACAACCTTATTATTTTTATCATAATAAATTTTGATATGTCTTTTTTGAGTTGCAAGCTAACGAGTTTAAATTAGTAATTAATTAACATAAACTCAATAACGAAATAAATCCCTAAATAATGTTTAATCCGTTAGAAAAAAATAAAATTAAAAATAATTATTTTAAAGTACATAAATAGATAAAATAGAGTTATAAAAAAAGTCTTTATGTTAAAATTTCTTTATATAACCTAAACATCTAATTTTTACATATTTTTGATAGATTTAAGTCCTGATTTCAAACATATCGTTATTTCTTGTGTAAATTAATTATTGGACCTACAATATATGGTTTGGAAAGTTTTTAAATATCTAGTTTCTATCTTAACTTTAATCGAATCAAAATTCGATCGATAACTCTAGATATATCTCAAACAGTACATGACGGTTTTGTTTAATATATTTGATAATATGTCTCAAATTTAATAAATAAAAAATTTCAATTAAAAAATAATAATAAAAAAATAAATAACAATTAAAAAAACTCCTTTTCTATATACAACAAATTACAGGTAATTCATAATTAATTGTTTTTAAAAAATTTAGTTTTGATTGATAATATTTAAATATTTTTACTATCAAATTAATTAAAAAAAATCATCACTGAATAAAAGTATTTCACTCTAAATTAATCAAGCAAGAGTTATTATTATTTTTTTTTATCTAAAAAAGAATTACTGTCACTCCATACGTATGTATAACCGAACATTCTAAAGGACTTCTTTTCATAAATTAAAATTTTACTTGCACAGGCTTAAACTTCATTAGCAACGTATTCACACACAGATAGACAGCCTTGTCACTCCTCTCCACCTCCCATTGGTCCCAATCCACGGTCCGAATTTCCACTAGGCGCGCTTCTGAAAACACAAAAATTCAATTCCCGCCTTAAAAACACCTCCCATTGGTCCATCCACAATGCACGCGGATCACGATTCTCGTCTTGATAATCCAAACATTCCTACCCGTCGATTAATCCCTAGTCAACGGCCCCAATCCACTCTCCTCACTTTTCTTTACTTCCCCACTGCTCAATTCACCATTTCCCTGTCCACACTCACACCCTCTGCAAAGATTCATCACGGCAGTTGAGATCGCGTTAGCATGTCTGAATGGTGCTGCTGGTTTTCTGGGCCAGCAGTTGGCTCCTGTGCTTCTGGGCTTTTGCACATGCGGGGAGCTCGATAAGGAAAAGCTCGAGAAGTTGAGAGAAACATTGAATACTGTTAATGGCTTGCTCAATGGCGCCGAGGAGAAGCAAATAACTGAAGCTGGGAGAGATCTATTTACTGCGATGGTTCTGAAGACTTGGATCGCGGATGCTAAAGAAGCTATCTATGAAGCTGAAGACTTGTTGATTGAGATTGATAATGAAGCTCGACGAACAGAGTTGGTAGCTGGCTCTCAAACTGGCATGTATCAGGTGCGAAACTTTTTTTGTCTTCTTTCTTTGTCCTTTAAGCAAGAACGGGGAAGGAGAGATGGCCCATAAATTAGAAAAGATTTTCGAAAGACTTGAAAGGTTAGAAGACAAAGCTCGTGGCCTCCATCTGACGAAGCAACCGCCATCTCATGAGCGCGTGCCTTCGACTTCTCTGCTAGGTCATACTCGAGTTTATGGTAGGGACCAATCTAAGGAGGCCATCAAGAAGTTGCTTCTATCCGATGATGCAGAAGGAGAAAGTTTGCAGGTAATTTCCATAGTGGGCATGCCTGGGATTGGCAAGATTTGTCTACCATGGTGATGATGTGCGAAAGTGGTTTGATCTGTAAGTATGGGTCTCTGTTTCACAAGATCTTAATGTTTTCAACCTAACAAAAATCATTCTCAAAGAGCTTGGGTTTTTGGATTGTGATCTCATGTCTCACAGTAGTCTTCACTGTAAACTCCGGGAGATATTGATGGGCAACAAGTTATTTCTTGTTTTAGATGATTTTTGGAATGATGATCCAGAGCAAAGCAAGTTTTTAATCACACCTTTGATGGGCGGGGCAAAGGTAATTAAGATTATCATTACAACATAATACGAGATAAACATAGCATCATTAGCATTGTAAATTTTTCATTCTTATTTTTTGCAAACTCTTTATCTTATTCCCTTGCAGGGAATAAGTAAATAATTGTTGGTTGTTATTTTCTGAATATATATTTAGTGATAAAATTACAGACTATTTAAAAAAATATTTTTCTAATCTGGGTCTCCTTATTCCCTTTGTTAAACTCATTCTCTAACCTTCTCCAACAACAAAGAAAACCAAAGAAATGTATGTTAAAGCTGAGCCAACGACAGATGTAAATAGGAACACGGAGTGGTTCACATATCCTGGAGTTTGGACCACTTATATGCTCATCGTTTTCATGTCATGGCTCCTTGTTCTTTCCATCTTTGGTTGTTCTCCTGGGATGGCTTGGACTATTGTCCATTTCTGTCATTTCGCTGTAAGTTCTCTCGTTTGTTTTCTCGCTTACATACACAGTGCCTTCTCTATTGGGTTTAATTTGTTTGATTGAAACATTCATTCCTTGCTGATTCGGTGAGATAGTTTTGCTGTTGTGTTCTTTTTGGTTTTTGATCTGTTTTATGTTGGATTTGGATTTGTGGTTTTGTTCTTTCATTCTTGTTTTTTTCTTAATGAGATTTGAATGTGTATTTATGGTGTGGAGACTATGATAATTTATTTGGTTAAAGGGCTAGGTGAAGCTGATCATGGAGTTTGGAATTAGGGACAATTTGTGTCCTGTTAGGGCTCGTTGTGAAATAGCTTAAGATTGACTCATAGAAGAAGAGCCTCAAAATTATTGAAAGTTTGATTTTCAATTTGCTTTGGTAAGTTCAATAGACTTAACCTGAATGTTAACATAAAGGAAATTAAATGTGACTTTGTATTGCCTAAAACCTGTTTTAGAGCTTGTGAATGGGTGATAATATACAAGAATTAAGCCAGATGCACATCACGCGAACAATTTTCATTTTAGCTAACTTGAATGAAGGTATTTCTGATAGTAATAGTGCAAAAGGATAGATTTCAAATTTATATGTTTTTGATTGAGGAAGCTGGGGTTGACACGCTAAGGGACTCTTTTTCCAATATCATTTAGCTTCAGAACAAATTCCTTTTTCTAAATGTTGAGATTTCTAGAGAATCAAATAGGTTCCCTTAATGTCAAGGTCATGAACTATATATTTTAGGATCTTATCTTTGCACGGGTTTTGGATTTAACTTTCTAGAATTGTTTTGAAATACATTGATTTTCTTACACCTTAGACATGATAATTGAGGATAAACAATGAAATATATTGCCCTGAACGTGCGCAGGCACATGTGTTCTTGTGTGTTGTTTTTTTTCTTTTTTTGGGTGGGGGTGTAAATTGTGTTTGTATCTCTTTCGATAAACCATAATTAGATAAAGGTTTTAGAAGATGCTACAGTTCTTGTTATAGCTTTGGTGCATGGATCACATGACCTGATCATTTTGTGGGAGGATTTGTTTGTGCTTCTTCTTATAGCCGATGAGTGTTAATCTGCTAGGTTCCTAGTATCTAAATAACCATTTTAGTGATTAGCAGTTGTCTACCATTGTTTTTTTCTCTTACCTCTTCAAATGGATCTCTTTTTTGTCATATGCAGATAGGTAAAATAATATGTTTTTACAGTCTTTTACATAAAGTATATATGCTTATTTTACATTGTTCTTTCAACAATAATATCAGCCAAGCTATGGAGTAAAATTTGCTTTCATTTGTTTCATGCTACTGGAGATATTTGCTTTGCCTTTTGGAAAGAAATTTGTCATAGTGAGAATATGTAAAGATTTGCTTTTAGCTGTAAAGTTACTTGAAGGTTTTTTAAAGTTCAAAACAAATGATGATGAATGAAAAAAAAAAATATTAAACAGCAACATGTGGGATTTGTAAGATGATCGGGGTCTACATGTTCTAAAAATAACTTATTATTACTTGTTGCAACGTTTAAAATGATGTTTTGTTTATTATATAATTATTTTTAAATGTTATAAATTTTGCAAGGAAGATGTAGTTTTTTTGTTGATGGCTGAGGGTTTTCTGCTTGTTTATGATAGAAATAAAGAGATGAAAGAAACAAGATACATATACTTTGAAGATCTTGTATTGATGTTTCTTTTTGAACAAGTAAGTGATAACTTACTATTATTCATAATGTATGATCTCACAAATGACTTGATAAAATTTGTGCATGGAGAGTTTGTTGTTTGTTTAAATTATGGTGATTCTTGAAAGGTTTCTAAAAAGACTTGTTACTTATTGTATGTAAGAATTAGATCTGAAGATCTAGACAATCTCGTTTGCCTTTTAAAAAAATTAATTCATTACTTTACAATGTTCAATGATTGAAGAAGAGTAGAGACATAATTTATGATATTTTTTTGCTTATTTGATCTTCTAGCACTTAATCTTTACGTCATGTGAGAGAGAAATATTGAACAATAACATGTGGGATTTGCGAGATTGAGTGTTAGAACATCAAATAAGTAAAAAAGCTTTACCAATTCTGTCTGAACTTTTTTTCAATAATTGAATACTATGAAGTAATGACTTAATTTTTTTTAGAGGCACATGAAATTATCTAGATCTTCAGATCTAGTTCTTGCATATGATAAGTGACGAGTCTTCTTAAAAACCCTCCAAGAATCACCATCATCTAAACAAATATCAAACTCTCCATACACAAGTTTTGTCAAGTCATTGTAAGGTTATGCATTATAAATAATGGTGAGTTATCACTTGTTCAAAAAGAGATATTGATACAAAATCTTTGAAGTACCTATATTCTATTTCTTTCATCTTTTTATTTCCACTATAAGCAAACAGAAAACCCTTAGCCATCTATAAAAGAACTACATCTTCCTTGCAAAATTTATAACCTTTAGAAAAAAATTGCACAATAAGCAAAACATCGTTTTAGACGTTGCGGCAAATAATAATAGGTCACTTTTAGAACATGTAGATCTCACTCATCTCGCAAATCTTACATGTCGCTATTCAATATTTTTTTCCATTCTTCAGCATTTGTTTTGGATTTTAAGAGACCCTAAGTAATTTTACAGCTAAAGGCAAACCCTTGCATCTTTTCATTATGGTGGAGTGAAACATTTATTCAAATGGTAAACGGGCACTATGATTTGCATCACTAAATGCATATTCTGAAAATAACAACTAGCGCTTCTTACTGTTTATTCTCGGAATAGGATGAAGAGTTTGTAAAAGATTAGGGTGAAGATTTTGCACTAATGATGATCCTCCACTCTTCTCGCGTGTTGAAATGATAATCTTACTTCCTTTTGCCCCGACCATCAAAGGTGTAATTAAAAAATTTCGGACAGAAATTAGTGTTGAAAGTTGATGTCCAAGATCAGAAGACCATGACCAGGATCATCAAGACAGTTGTTTTTCTGTCAGGTATTAGAATCTTCTATTCTATGCTTATTTTGATTTTAAAAAAGTAAACTTGTATTTGCAATAAGTGGTTTGATAATAAAAAAAATAAAATGGGATGACCCATCAATGAAGAAAGATTTGACAAATTAAATGGGATTTTGATTCTTGCAACTGAAGGGCAAGAAATCAGTAGAAAAGGGACTCGATCAAACACATATGACACATGTTTGTCAGACCCTGAAATCTTTGGTGAAGATATTTTTCCAAATTCCTCGAGAAGTTGATCTTGTTGAGTCTGAGATTGAAGGCAATTTTTAGATTTCAATTTTAGAGTGTTTAGCAGAATCATTCTTGAAGAATAAACAAAAGATGATGAGGTAGAAGATAATAGAAAAATTAATCAAGATGATGGTGAATTTAACTTGGAGATTAGTAAGAAGCAACAGACAATTAGGTGAAACAAGGGCTCAACAAGGTTTCTTTGATTGTGTTGTTGAACTTGTTGTTCCGTGGTGTGAAGTTGTTGGGGGGACAGTAATGGCTTGTTTGGGAAACTATTTTGTCTGTTTTCAATTTGTTAGTAAGTATATTACAGAAATTGAGCCCACACACGAGCCGCTTTGGAGAAGAATTGTGGTATTTTGTACTGTGGAAGATGGACTATACTGCTATGTTTTGTGAGAACCAATTGATTTGTTTTAAAAATGTGCAATTGCATGAATTGAGTAAACGATTCCGAGTTATCTTCATAATGGGGTGGTGTTGCTTGCATACGTGGAGGAGTTCAACAAAGTAGAGGATATCTTTTTTGACATCTATAATAACAGATGGTTTATCAATACTGGTCTTTGTGAGAGTTTGTTGGGCAAGAAAGACAGCAAATGACTTCAAGTTCTTGTTTTCAAATGGCAAGTAATACTCAGAATATTGTGGTGAATTTTATGATGATACCTGGGGGCCTAAGCTGTTGTTTGACTTTTACAAGTTTAGATCAATCTGTATGTCCACTTGTGGAACTACATAACAAGTCTTATCACAGATCTTTGACAGGGCTCTCTATGTCCACTTGTGTTTGCCAAGGTAATGATTTGTTTTTTATTCTATCAACAACTATTGCATCTCCACCTTATGGTACTAATTCTTTGTGAATTCTTGGCATGATTCTGATCAGAATTTTATTTTTCCATGCACAATTGTTGCTCTCAGTTTGTCCTTGTGTAAACCGGGGTTGTTCTTGATTGGGATCGCTGACTTCATGAACATCAGAAGCGGAATGTTTGCTGAAGTAAATTATACTTTTTAGAACGTATAAAATATCCTCATGAATACTTCTCTTCGGAGAGTCAAAATGTGTTTACTTGTAATTTCCTGTGTGTTTTCATTCCAGGTAGCAGCATGGAGCGACCATCACTTTCACTCAGTGATAACAAAGACTTGTGTGCTTTCACCTCTTGGAACTGTCAATCTATTATCCATCTTAATGTTTCCTATGCTTATTTAGCATGAACTTCTCTGACTGTTGCAAGCTTGTTGAGTTACGTCATTCCAAGTTTCACTTTTCTGTTGGCAGTTATCTTTGGGTACTTTTTGGTTCATCTTGTGGTAAATCACTTGAAGTTCACTCCAATTTCAATTGATTCCTATAGTTTACTGATTTGCTTATCACAAGCAGGATGGAGAAACTGAAAAACTACGAGTCCTCGAGGATGGGCTAAGGTTTTTGGCGCAGTTATTTGTGGTGGAGGGTCGTTTGCTAAGGATGGGCTAAGGAAAGCTGGATGAAAGGTTCTGCTCTTATTCTGACAGTTAATATCGCATGGAATGTATGGCTAATTCTCTGGGTGATCATCTGTCATATTTAAGTGGACATTTCTTGAGATTACTCATAATTTTGTCCCACGCAATCAAGTTTTGGCTGTACATAAGTTTATCCAGTTTGTTTATGACAAACACTATGCTTCTACGTGTCAATTTGATCTTCTGTCATTCTCCTATTTTTTTTTGGAAGAAATCCTACATTATGGAAGTCAAAGTGGAATGTGCAGCTCCAGTTTTAGTATTCTCTATCACATTGTAATAAAAAGTGGACATATCGACATCAGTTCCTTTACGGCATTGCCTGCAATTGTCTATCTCTTCATCATGGACTCTGCCCCCCCCCCCCCCCCCCCCCCCAACCACGTTCTCCATTTGTTTTGTTTTAGTAATCCTTTTGGTGATGATATTAAATCTGGAAAGTGAACTCAGAAACCTCACTTTACAATGTTCTGAAATACTGTTTTTGAGCAACTTTACATTTATCTGAACTTATATGAGAATAGAAAGGTTCCAAATGTTAATTCTCAGGTTTCCTCACTTACCTCCCTTTCATTAACTTTTGCCAAAAGCTGAAGTCTCTGGAGTACAAAGGACTCAATCATCTAACCTTGCTCACAGAATTCAGAATCCACTTCTGCTCTAAGCTCCAAGCCATGCTAAAAGAAGGCATGCCATCTTTCGAGTTCTGTCCCTTGCTGGCAAAAAGGTGGCAACGGGAGGTAGTGGAAGACTGGGAGATAGAGACGAATTTTGAAAGATCAAATGAAAAGGCAGTTATCCCTGAGCTTCTCTTTCATTCATCCACCACAATAAGGTACCATAACTAAGAAAACGTTACTTATTATGTTAACAACAGCGATACCAGAATATGTTGGCAGAATTTCTCACTGACGCTTTATGAATTCTTAGCAGGATTTTCCTTTCTCTATGCTAATACTCCCGAGGCGTTCGTGCTCTAAAATCAGTTCATTTCCGATTGCCAATGACTAAGACAACAGCAGAATACTGGGATTGTTATAACTTGGAGCTCTGTGTAGCCAACTCTTGCTTCTACTCTGATATATTTTGAATCCAGTTTTCAGTATATGTTGGAACCCCGAAAATTTTGGTGGAAAATATTTTGTGTTGAATGCGATGATATTTTAGTGCAATGATTTGAAATGCATGCAATAATTTGTTACTATTCTTTTGTCCCGTTTTGTTCATGGTGATTCTTAGCGCTCCTCTTCTCGTTTGTAGTAAACAAAAGGGTATCAGAATTCAGATTAGATCTTGCTTAGGTTAGTCATTGGGTTTGATGATGGTTAGCCACTTTAACAAGCTCTTTTGCAGTTTCAGCCACTTTACAGTTCTCTCAATTTGCTCACTACAAGTGTTGGATCAATATCCCCTACCACTATAACTGCCAGTTTCTTGTCCTCTTTGTTCATGGAGATTGGATACAACCCTGCAAATTTCCAATGCAAAAACACTCAAGTTTTCCGAAAGTTTTGATTTTCTTTAAATCAGGAAACAGGATTTATTAAGAAGAAAGAAATAAAACCACTATTTATCAGAGTAGAAGAGAAAAGTGCAAATGGGCCAGGTAGAGAAATTCTTCCATTCTATCTCAGATTCTAGCCACCTGGGAGAACTAATAAGACGAGTCCTGGTTGATTCTGCATGGAAGTAAACATACTACGTGGTGTTTAATATCCATGATTGATAGAGATGATGATTGAGTAGGTCTAACAACTTGGAAGCACAGCTTTTTTCCCTGCCACGGAGAGATAGGTAGCTGGGTGGGGCAGCGGAGGCAGAGGTGGAGGCAGAGGGTAAGAAGTTCCACGCTTGTGTTTTGGGCTTTCTTAGCCCTGGATCTATTACTTGGGCGGGATACTTTTATTTCTTATTTAGTGTATATTTTGCACGTTTTTTTTTTTTTTTTAAGTATTTTTAGTTTTAAAAAATTAAATTAATATATTTTTAATATTTTTATGTTATTTTATTTTTTGATGTTATAATATAGAAAATATATAAAAAGATTATTTTAATCTATCTTCAAACAAAAAATTATTTTAAAAAGCATTTTACTTTTGCGGAAAAAAACATCTATGAAAGAAAGATAAATGTTTTATTCTTATTATTAAATGAAACATTGAAGGAGTTAAACTGCTATGAAATTAATTACGGGGTTGTGTTTCATACCAATTTCTTCAAATCTCTCAGCAATCACTAATCTGAAGAGATTCAATAAGGGCGTGTTCATACTCAATGTTTCAACTGGAGTTTGACAGCTCGGAAAGCTACCTTGGCCGGCAATTTCATTGAAGCGTCGAGAGGAGAGTGATCTAAGTCGAGACTTCAGGGTCAGGGGAACCATTCACGTGAAGGGCTTTCCATGCGTGGGCATACATGACAAGCAGATAAAAGCATAGGTTCACAGAACTTAGAATACCTAACAGCATGTAATATGTGGCCAGATGACCTGTATTCAGAGTGTCATGAAACCAGCTGCCTAACAAAGTAAGAACAAGTGCCGCACTCAGGAACTTCCCAACGCCAATTGCAGACTCGTCGAATGGCGATTCATAATGTTCCAAAGATTCATCTACATGGATATTATAAAAATCAGCTAAGCCATCAGCAACCAGTCCTTCTACGAGTCCTATCAGGAGAAACTGTGGAACCAGCCATACTGTGCTCATTGGAAATGGTTTAGCATCTCCACGTGTTTTAATAAGATTCAACCTACGAGTCTCAACCAGCATTGATACCAGGCAACAGATCATAGAGCACGCTATCCCAATTGCAATTCTCACGATGCTTCAGAAGTTTTTGAATCCATGCCGGTCTAACATTATCATCGGAAGTTTTTTAATCCATCGGGATACTAAAAAGTCATGGACGTATGGAACTATAACTGTTACGAAACCCTGAAGTAGAAACAGAACATTTATAGACAAAACAGGATCAGAATAGAGGCTTTCACTTTGCACAACGAAGAAAGTCGAACCCGTTGCCAGAACGAGGCCATGGATGGGGAGTGCTGTCCACATAGGAAGCAATGCAAGAAGTTGCTTTACTCGTTGCGCATCTCGGACTGGGAAAAGTCTCCCGTTTAGCTCCTGTTATTCAGCTGAGAGGGACTCGGATGTCTCTAAAAGAGCAGCTTTGTCCAGCCACCTGTGTACACCACCACAGAAGATCAGATCAGAAGGGAAAAGAAAGAGAGCAGAGGAGATAGGGAAAGAAAAAGTGATACTGTCACGGCTTGGACCTTGGGGAAGGGCCTGTTTTGCAACTACAAGGCTTACAGATGCAAATTTAAGTTGGAATTGTTGTACTCCCTGCCCAAAGGTTTTATAGTGAAACTTCAAGCTTTTATATACATATATATGTGTGTGTGTGTGTGTGTGTGTGTGTGTGTTTGTAAAATAGAGCGACTTACGAATGCATATGAAGCAAGTGCTGAAAACCATTGCTTTATAAGGTCCTGTGTAGGCATCGGCTATGTTAGCAATGAGAAAAGTGCAAATGACATATAAACCTTCTTGAACATTCATAGCAATAGCAGCAAGTGGAAGCGGTTGCTCCAGATCAATGAGGTAATCCATCCACAGAACCACCACAGCATTGTTTACGAAGCTGTGGCTAGAAATCAAACCTAAAAACATTTTGAAACAAAGCTTGATGAGCATGTTAATCTCCACTCAAATAAGACTAATTAGCTGAACATGATCAGGAAACATCACCAAGGATGAAGAAGACGGCCTTTGTAAAATAGACATGACGTTTGACCCAGCCAATTACTCTACAGAGGGTACCTTTGAAAAACCATGACAGACGCACCAGGTGAAAGTTGATAATAAGTGAAAGGTTCCTTTCTACAGAAGAAGCCATTTCACCTAAAAATGGGCAACCCATTAGATAATACGCAAGATTATATTATTATATAGTTTAGATGACGCAAAATTGAGGAACACATGAAATGTCAAGATCACTACTTACATGGTCAATTTCTTCTGTTTCGCTATATGATGTTGGCTCACAGCACCAGGACTAAGCCGTTGCTCACAAACTTGCAGGACCGGCTCAGCCTTGAAACAATGTTGCTCGCTCTTCAACACATAATGGAAGACTTAATCATACAGGCTTTGATGTTGTATTTTGATTTGACATCAATCGATTCTTGGCAGAATATTATTATTATAAGAACAGTTAAAACATGTAGGAATATCAATATAGCTTTCCGTACAGTAATATTGAGACCTTGTAATCTAAGCATAGAGGCCAGGCATTCAACCTTTCAAACAATTTTCTATCTAGACCAGATAAGTCACAAGGGAACAAAATAAACTGGTGAAGCAATTAGGGAGAAAAAAAGAAGCCTCCAAGCAAAATAATGATTTTTAGAGCCATCAATTTAGCCTTGTCAAGAAATAAAATGAGCTATTTTTCCAAACAAAATGCTGAATATGTCCAGAACTCTTACAGTCTAAGCTCAATCAGTCTCGATCTTTTTTGGGGCATTGAATCCTTGAAAGGATCCATCTCCAAGAAAGTCCTTGGTCTGGGCCTGGACAGCATAATTTACAATTTCTGCCTAAAATGCTAGCAAGCTCCTGATAGTATTTTCTGTCTAACAATGATTAATATGAAAGTTTTAATTAAAGAACAGAAAAGAATGAACGAGGCTATACAATAAAAAATCTCATTCTGCTACAAAGGCAGCATTGTTTTAATTGTGCAGTTGATGTGAAAATGGCAAAAAGATAAAGATAATACAGAGACTGAGAAGGTTAAGACCTTAATGTGGAGAAACCCAAAATCATAGCCATCTGGTCATCCTGGTTTGTGCTCGTCCTCCCCTGGTACAAATACATTGGGAGAAGGCGCCAATGGAGCTGAGAGTGCCTTAGCTATGACCGTTGCTTTGGAAGTAAAAAGTGTTTGATAATCTCCAGTTGCATCAGGAGCTTCTAGGATATCAATATCTAATGATAGCCCTAAACCAGCTATGATTTTAGTGAGAGCTACCATGCATGGCCATAAACCATGTTTATTTTCAAAAGAAGGAACCTGCACAATAATAATAAGAAATATACTCAAATCTGTACAGCATAAAAAGATTATATATAAAACATCTCATATGATACAACTCTTCATTGAAAATCTCAGACTCTTTGTTCCTTTTATACCCAATAATCTTCAAATAAGAACATTAAAATCCATCAATTTTTTGTTGCAACCTTAATTATTGCACAGACATGGCAGCAGAATGCAGCAGTCCTGCCCCTCTCATGCCACCAGTGATGTTTAGTGTTGCTAGATGTGAAATTTTACCTCCCAAACAATTTTTCATCCAAACAATGAGACATTCACAACGAAAAGCCAGACCACCCAACCAAGCCCAGGACCAAATCAATACTTGAATCATCTAGAAGTTTCTCATGTTGGCTCAGTTATTGTTCATCTAAAAAGTAAACATCAAGGGAACGGTATCAATGAGGTTTTTCGATTGATAAAGCAATTCCCATCTCCTGATGACTAAAATGAATAAGAAATTGAGATTTAGTTTCCTAGATTTCTCACTACCTTATCTGGAAAGAATGGCCATGATTCATTGAAGGATTGAGACAACACACCTCAATTCGAACGCCGCATCCTCGTAAAAGGACAACAATAGCAATATTCTTTCCTTCTGCTGCTCGTTTTGCATTTAATGGGTGAGAAACCAGAATACGAGATATCTCCCTGGATAGCTCATTAACAACTGCAGCTGTATGTCTTGCCTCATCAGTGTCATCCAAGGCTTCAGCTTGAAGAAGTAAGTGGTTGTCCTTCAGTGGATCTGTTCCTGATATATTACAACTCAGTCTTGGTCCTTTCACCACCACTCCACATCTATGTTCTGTGGCATACCTGTAGGAAGTGGTTTCTTGTCATATTTCCATCTTGTGTTAGAACCTTGAACTTCATCAACCACAGGACAAAAAATGTTTCATATTATAGGTTTCAGAGGATTTACATGGGTTTATACTGGATAATTGGAGTCGTATAGTGAAAAAAGACAGTTGGCCAAGCACATTTACCATGTTGAACTTGCTAAGTTAGGCATGCTTTTTTTCTCCTTTAACCTTAGCTTAAAATCATTTAGATGTTACCAATATAGAAGACACAACACCCCCAAATAACCAGACAATAATAACAGAAAAGGGTAATTAGCATATATATATGAAAATTTGAAACTTGAAGGTTCCAATCAAACTTTTAAACGAGAAGATCGTTGATGCAATTTTCTAAAGCAACAAATTGAATTAAGCCGTTCTCAAACACCTAAAAAAAAAAACTTGGCAAGAGCTCCTTCACATCAGTATGTGAGTTTTATTTTTTAAGCTTGTTTGCAGCCAGCAAGAGCAAGATTAACTCAAATTGTTCATTGATGTGAAGAAGCTTGCAAAGAGTTTGTGAATAACCTAGTCTAAGCAAGTTTGTCTAGTCAGTTTATTTGAAGGTCCATAAAATTTCAGATAAAGAAGGGTGACTGCAAAAAAAAGAAGGGTGACCAGTTAAATTTTTTAGAATATCCAGTTTATTTGAGTGCATTCTTGTTGTCTTGATTAATCAAGAAGTTACTGCATATACAAAGAATCTGCACCTGACTCTGACTTCATATTCCGGGAAAGACAGCAATTTCATTCCATCCAGAGCTGCACAGAGAATTGGCCCTTCTTCATCAAAATGCCTGTCAGCCCTTCTACTGGTGACTATTCCAGTTTCCTCATCTAATGTTGCAAAATTTGACTGCAGATAAAAAGCAAACAGAAATGGCATTAAATGGGAAAACCAACAACAACAAATTGTAGTTTCTCCAATGTTAAAATGTAGAGCGCAAAAAATCTAACTGGAAGCATAAAATATGAATAAAAAAATTAGAAAGGGATGGAAAGGAAAAAACTATTGAGCTATGTTAGAGCTGGAAAATTGTCTACTTCACAGACTGCAGGGCTTTTTCTACCCACCAAGTTCACACTACTCTCTATATTAATATATAGGTAAAACATAGGGGACTATTGGGGAAAAGAGATTCATGTTAAGGTCATGAAAGTGAGTAACAAACGTTTTAAATGTTCTCACTCTCTGAAAGGCAGAAGAGTTTTAATGTGGAGAGCATAATCCCATTAATAAATAAAAAACAATAGCAAGATAATTCAAGAATGTTCTTCTCTGATTTAAAAAAGCATCACAAGAAAAAAGGAAGAAGCACATGGGATTAAATTCAAGATTTAAGCACATTTGTTGTAATCATGTACAATTTCTCTTGATAAAGACAAATCTTTTCATCCCTGTTTCTAGGGTATTAAATATAGTTTCTTTGTTCAGTTGTGTATGTAGTGAGTAAAGGTTCATGAGTAAATGACAAAGTTCATTCTTTAAGTATGGAATATAATAGCTCTATTTACTACAACAACATCCCACATGCTTAATACAAGAACATGGTAGTAAAGGGGCGAGCCCAAAATAAAATAAATCTTGAAAAGTAGTTGAAGTAAGCAAAGATGTATACTCACTTTGAATGCAGTATCGCCAGGAGACAATGCCAATCCAGCACCCATGGACTCAAAGGCTCCTCGACCCTTGTAGTACACTTGTGGGTCATAACCTAATAAAGAAAGGTGAGCAGTGTCACTTCCACAACCCAAGCCTACTTCAACAGGGTCCACAAGGCCATTAACTCCGGCAGATGCAATAGCATCTAAGTTAGGCACGTTCGCTGCTTGCAAAGGAGTCTTGTATCCAAGCCTTGGCAATGATACATCACCCAACCCATCAATCAGGATAAATGCCACTCTCCTCTTTGGATGCTGGGCAGTAACCATGCTTCTATATGTTACGTCTAATTCTGCCTCCTAGTTAAATTACAAGTAGCTGTGCAAAAACAACATGAAATGAAAATTTTAATTATAGGCTAATTCAAAGCAAAGAGTTTCCGAGCTGAGTCAGAAGACAATTTAAAGCTACATCATATATCAAAACAAACTGCTATGAACTCATGTTCCTTAAAATGTACTGATTTCAGTTATGGCGTGCAATTCAGTGGTAAACCACACAGTGATTAGAGTTATCATAAACTCAAAAAGCCAGTGACTTCAACAAGTAAATCATTAAAGTAGTGATACATTGGTGATATACATATCTAATTCAATCAAGTTGCTTTCTAAATTGAAAATCCATAATAATCTCACTGTCGCAGAGACTGATTTCTTCAAATGAAGAGCAAAACACAAAATGGGTTTCTCACATTATAGCTAAAACACAGCAAAAAAACCACCAAAACATTCTAAAATCCATCAAAGAACATCCCAATAAAGAATTAATCAACAACAACAACAAAAAGAAAGCAAAAATCAAGTGCTTCAATTCCTCCAGTCATAACTAACCAAAAAAAAACTTTACTTTCAATGATTCTCCGATGAAATCTTAAGAAATTAACAATTTCATATTAATTAAGGAATAAAACAATAGAAACTAAATAATTAACGACTAATTAATGGCAGTAAGATTATAGAACTCTTACCTCAAAAGGCCAAAAAAACAAGAAGAAGCTTCAATGGTGATTTCAATTTAGTTTATTTGGTCTCTAATGAATCCACTGACGAGTAGGGCTTTGATTGTTTAACAAAGGAGAATCTTTAAAAGATGAATATCCGGGTCAGTGTCACCTTTTTGCTGTGTTCTTGCTCTGGCTTTGGAGCGGTAAGATTTGTTTATTATTTTAAAAATGTTTTTAAAACAATTTAAATTTTATTTATTTATTTAAAATTAATATTTTTTAATATTTTAAATTATTTTAATAAATTGATATCAAAAATAATTTTTTAAAAATAAAAAATTATTATTATTATATATTTTTAATTAAAAAATATTTTTTAAAAAAGCTATAAATATAAATTTCAGACAAATAAATTTAAATAAATAATAAGTTTGTGTATTTACGTTTATCTCTTATGATATTTGGTAAATTAACTAAATTGCCACTTAAGGGGTGTAGTTGGTTATCTAGATATTCATGCTCTGCTCTCACATTTGTCTCGTCCAACCTCAGTGGTTGCGTTTAGATTTTGGATCCGAATAGCATTTATTTTTATTTATTTTTGTTCAACGTGACCACATGAGGGTAAGAAGGTTACTAACTGATGGAAGAATTAATAACAGGCCACGGCGCGTGTAGTTTAGCCCTTAGTTTCATCGTACAACTTTTTACTTTTAAAAAGAATTAAATTTTAAAAATAACCGATAAAATTTTAGTAGTTATTTTATATATATCTTTAAAGTTATAAGCATGTTTTTTCATGGATTATATCATACTTAATTAATTATATTTTATATTTTTAGAATTTTCTAGTTGATATAAAAAAGTTAAGGATTGTATTTTATGTACATTAATCAAGCTTGTATTTCTATGTATAAAAAAAGAAATGTAAATTCTAATTTTTAACTCACTTCAATTTCATTCATTCAAAAAAATACTGATGAATCTAAATAGATAAGATCATAAAGATATATTCATAAATGTTGATATTGGTTGATATGGGTATAGAAATCATATTATACTGTTGAATAACAAGCCCTCAATTATCTATTTCTATTTATAGAGAATTCGTGTGCTTGAGAGTCCCTGATGATTAAACAAACCAAGATTTTACCATGACTGTAATTTTAGAGAGACACGAAAGGAAAAGCCTTTGGAGTCGCTTCTGTAATTGGACACCCAGCACTAAAAACAGTCTTTATATTGGATGGTTTGGTGTTTTGATGATTCCAACTTTATTGACCGCAAATTCTGTATTTATTATTGTTTTCACTGCTGCCCCTCTAGTAGACATTGATGATTCTTGGAAGGTTTCTAAGAAGACTCGTCACCTATCGTATGCAAGAACTAGATCTGAAGATCTAAACAATCCCGTGGGCCCTGATGAAGTACAGAATTTGCGTACAATTTTGTTAATATCAAAGTTCTTTGTGGCAAACATGAATGATGAGGAAATCGGTGACTTTCTGGGAAGATTCCAGCCTCTTCGTGTATTATCTTTGCTCCATGTAGGTAAGTTGCCTAACTCGACTGGCAGCTTGAAACAACCATGCTATATAAACCTCTCAGAATCATCGGAACACAGGTTGTCTGAAACTGTGTGTACCTTGCACAACTTGCGGATACCAATCTTGCGTTGGTGCAGGAATCTTGTTGAGTTGCCAACCGACCTGATGAATCTAACAAACTTGTATCATCTGGATATTAAAGGAACAAGACTGCAACAGATGACGCCTCAAATGGGTAAATTATCTAAACTTCAAACTTTGACTGATTTTTTTGTGGGTAAACAAAATGGATCCAGCATAAATGAAATAGGAGAGCTCAAATGCCTAGAGGGAAAACTTCGTACTTGGATGCTTCAAAATGTTGTCGGCGCCCAAGATGCTTCAGGAGATAATTTGGAAGGCATGAGGGATCTCAGAAAGTTAGATTTGAGATGGAGCAATGATTTGTATGGTTCTCTTGATGAACGCGTGCTTCATCAGCTAAAGCCTGATATGAATGTGCGTTGTCTTGTAATCGTTGGTTATGGGGGTTCCAGATTCCCTGCTTGGTTAATATACCCATTCTTAGTGGATCTTGAGGCTTAGTGAACGCCATTGTTCCTTCCTGCCACCACTCGCTCAGTTAGCGTATCTAAAAAGACTTCTGATCGAAGCATTCGATAAAGTCGAGAGTGTAGGTTGTGAGTTTTATGGAAATTGCACTTCCACAAGCATTGCATTCAAATCACTCGAGAGCTTGACTTTTGAGAGGATGCCACAATGGTGCGAATGGATTCCTAATGTTGCTGAAAGTGAAGAGAAAGCTTCTCCTCGCCTCCAAGTGCTTTGCATAAGTGAAGGTCCTAAATTAAAGAAAACCCTACCCAGCCACCTACCTTCTTTAAAAGAACTCACAATTACAAAGTGTTCCCAGTTTGTGCTTTCACTTCCAAGGCCTACAACCATTAACAAAATGTCTTTAAAGGGCTCTTTAAATGACCATCCTCATATGGTGAAACTAGAGACTTTGACTCCAGGCGGCCACAGTCTCATAGTTCAATCTTGCTACTCCTTAGATTCCTTACTGAAGGAAATGGAGCAACTGGGTTATTTTCACCATATGAGGGTAACAGAGAGATGACAGATACATGATACAGGTGCTTTGAAGATCTTGTATCAATGTCCCTTTTTGAACAAGTAAGTGATAACTCACCATTATTCGTAATGCATGACCTCACAAATGACTTGGCAAAATTTGTGTATGGAGAGTTTGCCGTTTGTTTAGATGATGGCGATTCTTGGAAGGTTTCTAAGAAGACTCGTCACCTATCGTATGCAAGAACTAGATCTGAAGATCTAAACAATCCCGTGGGCCCTGATGAAGTACAGAATTTGCGTACAATTTTGTTAATATCAAAGTTCTTTGTGGCAAACATGAATGATGAGGAAATCGGTGACTTTCTGGGAAGATTCCAGCCTCTTCGTGTATTATCTTTGCTCCATGTAGGTAAGTTGCCTAACTCGACTGGCAGCTTGAAACAACCATGCTATATAAACCTCTCAGAATCATCGGAACACAGGTTGTCTGAAACTGTGTGTACCTTGCACAACTTGCGGATACCAATCTTGCGTTGGTGCAGGAATCTTGTTGAGTTGCCAACCGACCTGATGAATCTAACAAACTTGTATCATCTGGATATTAAAGGAACAAGACTGCAACAGATGACGCCTCAAATGGGTAAATTATCTAAACTTCAAACTTTGACTGATTTTTTTGTGGGTAAACAAAATGGATCCAGCATAAATGAAATAGGAGAGCTCAAATGCCTAGAGGGAAAACTTCGTACTTGGATGCTTCAAAATGTTGTCGGCGCCCAAGATGCTTCAGGAGATAATTTGGAAGGCATGAGGGATCTCAGAAAGCTAGATTTGAGATGGAGCAATGATTTGTATGGTTCTCTTGATGAACGCGTGCTTCATCAGCTAAAGCCTGATATGAATGTGCGTTGTCTTGTAATCGTTGGTTATGGGGGTTCCAGATTCCCTGCTTGGTTAATATACCCATTCTTAGTGGATCTTGAGGCTTAGTGAACGCCATTGTTCCTTCCTGCCACCACTCGCTCAGTTAGCGTATCTAAAAAGACTTCTGATCGAAGCATTCGATAAAGTCGAGAGTGTAGGTTGTGAGTTTTATGGAAATTGCACTTCCACAAGCATTGCATTCAAATCACTCGAGAGCTTGACTTTTGAGAGGATGCCACAATGGTGCGAATGGATTCCTAATGTTGCTGAAAGTGAAGAGAAAGCTTCTCCTCGCCTCCAAGTGCTTTGCATAAGTGAAGGTCCTAAATTAAAGAAAACCCTACCCAGCCACCTACCTTCTTTAAAAGAACTCACAATTACAAAGTGTTCCCAGTTTGTGCTTTCACTTCCAAGGCCTACAACCATTAACAAAATGTCTTTAAAGGGCTCTTTAAATGACCATCCTCATATGGTGAAACTAGAGACTTTGACTCCAGGCGGCCACAGTCTCATAGTTCAATCTTGCTACTCCTTAGATTCCTTACTGAAGGAAATGGAGCAACTGGGTTATTTTCACCATATGAGGGTAACAGAGAGATGACAGATACATGATACAGGTGCTTTGAAGATCTTGTATCAATGTCCCTTTTTGAACAAGTAAGTGATAACTCACCATTATTCGTAATGCATGACCTCACAAATGACTTGGCAAAATTTGTGTATGGAGAGTTTGCCGTTTGTTTAGATGATGGCGATTCTTGGAAGGTTTCTAAGAAGACTCGTCACCTATCGTATGCAAGAACTAGATCTGAAGATCTAAACAATCCCGTGGGCCCTGATGAAGTACAGAATTTGCGTACAATTTTGTTAATATCAAAGTTCTTTGTGGCAAACATGAATGATGAGGAAATCGGTGACTTTCTGGGAAGATTCCAGCCTCTTCGTGTATTATCTTTGCTCCATGTAGGTAAGTTGCCTAACTCGACTGGCAGCTTGAAACAACCATGCTATATAAACCTCTCAGAATCATCGGAACACAGGTTGTCTGAAACTGTGTGTACCTTGCACAACTTGCGGATACCAATCTTGCGTTGGTGCAGGAATCTTGTTGAGTTGCCAACCGACCTGATGAATCTAACAAACTTGTATCATCTGGATATTAAAGGAACAAGACTGCAACAGATGACGCCTCAAATGGGTAAATTATCTAAACTTCAAACTTTGACTGATTTTTTTGTGGGTAAACAAAATGGATCCAGCATAAATGAAATAGGAGAGCTCAAATGCCTAGAGGGAAAACTTCGTACTTGGATGCTTCAAAATGTTGTCGGCGCCCAAGATGCTTCAGGAGATAATTTGGAAGGCATGAGGGATCTCAGAAAGCTAGATTTGAGATGGAGCAATGATTTGTATGGTTCTCTTGATGAACGCGTGCTTCATCAGCTAAAGCCTGATATGAATGTGCGTTGTCTTGTAATCGTTGGTTATGGGGGTTCCAGATTCCCTGCTTGGTTAATATACCCATTCTTAGTGGATCTTGAGGCTTAGTGAACGCCATTGTTCCTTCCTGCCACCACTCGCTCAGTTAGCGTATCTAAAAAGACTTCTGATCGAAGCATTCGATAAAGTCGAGAGTGTAGGTTGTGAGTTTTATGGAAATTGCACTTCCACAAGCATTGCATTCAAATCACTCGAGAGCTTGACTTTTGAGAGGATGCCACAATGGTGCGAATGGATTCCTAATGTTGCTGAAAGTGAAGAGAAAGCTTCTCCTCGCCTCCAAGTGCTTTGCATAAGTGAAGGTCCTAAATTAAAGAAAACCCTACCCAGCCACCTACCTTCTTTAAAAGAACTCACAATTACAAAGTGTTCCCAGTTTGTGCTTTCACTTCCAAGGCCTACAACCATTAACAAAATGTCTTTAAAGGGCTCTTTAAATGACCATCCTCATATGGTGAAACTAGAGACTTTGACTCCAGGCGGCCACAGTCTCATAGTTCAATCTTGCTACTCCTTAGATTCCTTACTGAAGGAAATGGAGCAACTGGGTTATTTTCACCATATGAGGGTAACAGAGAGATGACAGATACATGATACAGGTGCTTTGAAGATCTTGTATCAATGTCCCTTTTTGAACAAGTAAGTGATAACTCACCATTATTCGTAATGCATGACCTCACAAATGACTTGGCAAAATTTGTGTATGGAGAGTTTGCCGTTTGTTTAGATGATGGCGATTCTTGGAAGGTTTCTAAGAAGACTCGTCACCTATCGTATGCAAGAACTAGATCTGAAGATCTAAACAATCCCGTGGGCCCTGATGAAGTACAGAATTTGCGTACAATTTTGTTAATATCAAAGTTCTTTGTGGCAAACATGAATGATGAGGAAATCGGTGACTTTCTGGGAAGATTCCAGCCTCTTCGTGTATTATCTTTGCTCCATGTAGGTAAGTTGCCTAACTCGACTGGCAGCTTGAAACAACCATGCTATATAAACCTCTCAGAATCATCGGAACACAGGTTGTCTGAAACTGTGTGTACCTTGCACAACTTGCGGATACCAATCTTGCGTTGGTGCAGGAATCTTGTTGAGTTGCCAACCGACCTGATGAATCTAACAAACTTGTATCATCTGGATATTAAAGGAACAAGACTGCAACAGATGACGCCTCAAATGGGTAAATTATCTAAACTTCAAACTTTGACTGATTTTTTTGTGGGTAAACAAAATGGATCCAGCATAAATGAAATAGGAGAGCTCAAATGCCTAGAGGGAAAACTTCGTACTTGGATGCTTCAAAATGTTGTCGGCGCCCAAGATGCTTCAGGAGATAATTTGGAAGGCATGAGGGATCTCAGAAAGTTAGATTTGAGATGGAGCAATGATTTGTATGGTTCTCTTGATGAACGCGTGCTTCATCAGCTAAAGCCTGATATGAATGTGCGTTGTCTTGTAATCGTTGGTTATGGGGGTTCCAGATTCCCTGCTTGGTTAATATATCCATTCTTAGTGGATCTTGAGGCTTAGTGAACGCCATTGTTCCTTCCTGCCACCACTCGCTCAGTTAGCGTATCTAAAAAGACTTCTGATCGAAGCATTCGATAAAGTCGAGAGTGTAGGTTGTGAGTTTTATGGAAATTGCACTTCCACAAGCATTGCATTCAAATCACTCGAGAGCTTGACTTTTGAGAGGATGCCACAATGGTGCGAATGGATTCCTAATGTTGCTGAAAGTGAAGAGAAAGCTTCTCCTCGCCTCCAAGTGCTTTGCATAAGTGAAGGTCCTAAATTAAAGAAAACCCTACCCAGCCACCTACCTTCTTTAAAAGAACTCACAATTACAAAGTGTTCCCAGTTTGTGCTTTCACTTCCAAGGCCTACAACCATTAACAAAATGTCTTTAAAGGGCTCTTTAAATGACCATCCTCATATGGTGAAACTAGAGACTTTGACTCCAGGCGGCCACAGTCTCATAGTTCAATCTTGCTACTCCTTAGATTCCTTACTGAAGGAAATGGAGCAACTGGGTTATTTTCACCATATGAGGGTAACAGAGAGATGACAGATACATGATACAGGTGCTTTGAAGATCTTGTATCAATGTCCCTTTTTGAACAAGTAAGTGATAACTCACCATTATTCGTAATGCATGACCTCACAAATGACTTGGCAAAATTTGTGTATGGAGAGTTTGCCGTTTGTTTAGATGATGGCGATTCTTGGAAGGTTTCTAAGAAGACTCGTCACCTATCGTATGCAAGAACTAGATCTGAAGATCTAAACAATCCCGTGGGCCCTGATGAAGTACAGAATTTGCGTACAATTTTGTTAATATCAAAGTTCTTTGTGGCAAACATGAATGATGAGGAAATCGGTGACTTTCTGGGAAGATTCCAGCCTCTTCGTGTATTATCTTTGCTCCATGTAGGTAAGTTGCCTAACTCGACTGGCAGCTTGAAACAACCATGCTATATAAACCTCTCAGAATCATCGGAACACAGGTTGTCTGAAACTGTGTGTACCTTGCACAACTTGCGGATACCAATCTTGCGTTGGTGCAGGAATCTTGTTGAGTTGCCAACCGACCTGATGAATCTAACAAACTTGTATCATCTGGATATTAAAGGAACAAGACTGCAACAGATGACGCCTCAAATGGGTAAATTATCTAAACTTCAAACTTTGACTGATTTTTTTGTGGGTAAACAAAATGGATCCAGCATAAATGAAATAGGAGAGCTCAAATGCCTAGAGGGAAAACTTCGTACTTGGATGCTTCAAAATGTTGTCGGCGCCCAAGATGCTTCAGGAGATAATTTGGAAGGCATGAGGGATCTCAGAAAGTTAGATTTGAGATGGAGCAATGATTTGTATGGTTCTCTTGATGAACGCGTGCTTCATCAGCTAAAGCCTGATATGAATGTGCGTTGTCTTGTAATCGTTGGTTATGGGGGTTCCAGATTCCCTGCTTGGTTAATATACCCATTCTTAGTGGATCTTGAGGCTTAGTGAACGCCATTGTTCCTTCCTGCCACCACTCGCTCAGTTAGCGTATCTAAAAAGACTTCTGATCGAAGCATTCGATAAAGTCGAGAGTGTAGGTTGTGAGTTTTATGGAAATTGCACTTCCACAAGCATTGCATTCAAATCACTCGAGAGCTTGACTTTTGAGAGGATGCCACAATGGTGCGAATGGATTCCTAATGTTGCTGAAAGTGAAGAGAAAGCTTCTCCTCGCCTCCAAGTGCTTTGCATAAGTGAAGGTCCTAAATTAAAGAAAACCCTACCCAGCCACCTACCTTCTTTAAAAGAACTCACAATTACAAAGTGTTCCCAGTTTGTGCTTTCACTTCCAAGGCCTACAACCATTAACAAAATGTCTTTAAAGGGCTCTTTAAATGACCATCCTCATATGGTGAAACTAGAGACTTTGACTCCAGGCGGCCACAGTCTCATAGTTCAATCTTGCTACTCCTTAGATTCCTTACTGAAGGAAATGGAGCAACTGGGTTATTTTCACCATATGAGGGTAACAGAGAGATGACAGATACATGATACAGGTGCTTTGAAGATCTTGTATCAATGTCCCTTTTTGAACAAGTAAGTGATAACTCACCATTATTCGTAATGCATGACCTCACAAATGACTTGGCAAAATTTGTGTATGGAGAGTTTGCCGTTTGTTTAGATGATGGCGATTCTTGGAAGGTTTCTAAGAAGACTCGTCACCTATCGTATGCAAGAACTAGATCTGAAGATCTAAACAATCCCGTGGGCCCTGATGAAGTACAGAATTTGCGTACAATTTTGTTAATATCAAAGTTCTTTGTGGCAAACATGAATGATGAGGAAATCGGTGACTTTCTGGGAAGATTCCAGCCTCTTCGTGTATTATCTTTGCTCCATGTAGGTAAGTTGCCTAACTCGACTGGCAGCTTGAAACAACCATGCTATATAAACCTCTCAGAATCATCGGAACACAGGTTGTCTGAAACTGTGTGTACCTTGCACAACTTGCGGATACCAATCTTGCGTTGGTGCAGGAATCTTGTTGAGTTGCCAACCGACCTGATGAATCTAACAAACTTGTATCATCTGGATATTAAAGGAACAAGACTGCAACAGATGACGCCTCAAATGGGTAAATTATCTAAACTTCAAACTTTGACTGATTTTTTTGTGGGTAAACAAAATGGATCCAGCATAAATGAAATAGGAGAGCTCAAATGCCTAGAGGGAAAACTTCGTACTTGGATGCTTCAAAATGTTGTCGACGCCCAAGATGCTTCAGGAGATAATTTGGAAGGCATGAGGGATCTCAGAAAGTTAGATTTGAGATGGAGCAATGATTTGTATGGTTCTCTTGATGAACGCGTGCTTCATCAGCTAAAGCCTGATATGAATGTGCGTTGTCTTGTAATCGTTGGTTATGGGGGTTCCAGATTCCCTGCTTGGTTAATATACCCATTCTTAGTGGATCTTGAGGCTTAGTGAACGCCATTGTTCCTTCCTGCCACCACTCGCTCAGTTAGCGTATCTAAAAAGACTTCTGATCGAAGCATTCGATAAAGTCGAGAGTGTAGGTTGTGAGTTTTATGGAAATTGCACTTCCACAAGCATTGCATTCAAATCACTCGAGAGCTTGACTTTTGAGAGGATGCCACAATGGTGCGAATGGATTCCTAATGTTGCTGAAAGTGAAGAGAAAGCTTCTCCTCGCCTCCAAGTGCTTTGCATAAGTGAAGGTCCTAAATTAAAGAAAACCCTACCCAGCCACCTACCTTCTTTAAAAGAACTCACAATTACAAAGTGTTCCCAGTTTGTGCTTTCACTTCCAAGGCCTACAACCATTAACAAAATGTCTTTAAAGGGCTCTTTAAATGACCATCCTCATATGGTGAAACTAGAGACTTTGACTCCAGGCGGCCACAGTCTCATAGTTCAATCTTGCTACTCCTTAGATTCCTTACTGAAGGAAATGGAGCAACTGGGTTATTTTCACCATATGAGGGTAACAGAGAGATGACAGATACATGATACAGGTGCTTTGAAGATCTTGTATCAATGTCCCTTTTTGAACAAGTAAGTGATAACTCACCATTATTCGTAATGCATGACCTCACAAATGACTTGGCAAAATTTGTGTATGGAGAGTTTGCCGTTTGTTTAGATGATGGCGATTCTTGGAAGGTTTCTAAGAAGACTCGTCACCTATCGTATGCAAGAACTAGATCTGAAGATCTAAACAATCCCGTGGGCCCTGATGAAGTACAGAATTTGCGTACAATTTTGTTAATATCAAAGTTCTTTGTGGCAAACATGAATGATGAGGAAATCGGTGACTTTCTGGGAAGATTCCAGCCTCTTCGTGTATTATCTTTGCTCCATGTAGGTAAGTTGCCTAACTCGACTAGCAGCTTGAAACAACCATGCTATATAAACCTCTCAGAATCATCGGAACACAGGTTGTCTGAAACTGTGTGTACCTTGCACAACTTGCGGATACCAATCTTGCGTTGGTGCAGGAATCTTGTTGAGTTGCCAACCGACCTGATGAATCTAACAAACTTGTATCATCTGGATATTAAAGGAACAAGACTGCAACAGATGACGCCTCAAATGGGTAAATTATCTAAACTTCAAACTTTGACTGATTTTTTTGTGGGTAAACAAAATGGATCCAGCATAAATGAAATAGGAGAGCTCAAATGCCTAGAGGGAAAACTTCGTACTTGGATGCTTCAAAATGTTGTCGGCGCCCAAGATGCTTCAGGAGATAATTTGGAAGGCATGAGGGATCTCAGAAAGTTAGATTTGAGATGGAGCAATGATTTGTATGGTTCTCTTGATGAACGCGTGCTTCATCAGCTAAAGCCTGATATGAATGTGCGTTGTCTTGTAATCGTTGGTTATGGGGGTTCCAGATTCCCTGCTTGGTTAATATACCCATTCTTAGTGGATCTTGAGGCTTAGTGAACGCCATTGTTCCTTCCTGCCACCACTCGCTCAGTTAGCGTATCTAAAAAGACTTCTGATCGAAGCATTCGATAAAGTCGAGAGTGTAGGTTGTGAGTTTTATGGAAATTGCACTTCCACAAGCATTGCATTCAAATCACTCGAGAGCTTGACTTTTGAGAGGATGCCACAATGGTGCGAATGGATTCCTAATGTTGCTGAAAGTGAAGAGAAAGCTTCTCCTCGCCTCCAAGTGCTTTGCATAAGTGAAGGTCCTAAATTAAAGAAAACCCTACCCAGCCACCTACCTTCTTTAAAAGAACTCACAATTACAAAGTGTTCCCAGTTTGTGCTTTCACTTCCAAGGCCTACAACCATTAACAAAATGTCTTTAAAGGGCTCTTTAAATGACCATCCTCATATGGTGAAACTAGAGACTTTGACTCCAGGCGGCCACAGTCTCATAGTTCAATCTTGCTACTCCTTAGATTCCTTACTGAAGGAAATGGAGCAACTGGGTTATTTTCACCATATGAGGGTAACAGAGAGATGACAGATACATGATACAGGTGCTTTGAAGATCTTGTATCAATGTCCCTTTTTGAACAAGTAAGTGATAACTCACCATTATTCGTAATGCATGACCTCACAAATGACTTGGCAAAATTTGTGTATGGAGAGTTTGCCGTTTGTTTAGATGATGGCGATTCTTGGAAGGTTTCTAAGAAGACTCGTCACCTATCGTATGCAAGAACTAGATCTGAAGATCTAAACAATCCCGTGGGCCCTGATGAAGTACAGAATTTGCGTATAATTTTGTTAATATCAAAGTTCTTTGTGGCAAACATGAATGATGAGGAAATCGGTGACTTTCTGGGAAGATTCCAGCCTCTTCGTGTATTATCTTTGCTCCATGTAGGTAAGTTGCCTAACTCGACTGGCAGCTTAAAACAACCATGCTATATAAACCTCTCAGAATCATCGGAACACAGGTTGTCTGAAACTGTGTGTACCTTGCACAACTTGCGGATACCAATCTTGCGTTGGTGCAGGAATCTTGTTGAGTTGCCAACCGACCTGATGAATCTAACAAACTTGTATCATCTGGATATTAAAGGAACAAGACTGCAACAGATGACGCCTCAAATGGGTAAATTATCTAAACTTCAAACTTTGACTGATTTTTTTGTGGGTAAACAAAATGGATCCAGCATAAATGAAATAGGAGAGCTCAAATGCCTAGAGGGAAAACTTCGTACTTGGATGCTTCAAAATGTTGTCGGCGCCCAAGATGCTTCAGGAGATAATTTGGAAGGCATGAGGGATCTCAGAAAGTTAGATTTGAGATGGAGCAATGATTTGTATGGTTCTCTTGATGAACGCGTGCTTCATCAGCTAAAGCCTGATATGAATGTGCGTTGTCTTGTAATCGTTGGTTATGGGGGTTCCAGATTCCCTGCTTGGTTAATATACCCATTCTTAGTGGATCTTGAGGCTTAGTGAACGCCATTGTTCCTTCCTGCCACCACTCGCTCAGTTAGCGTATCTAAAAAGACTTCTGATCGAAGCATTCGATAAAGTCGAGAGTGTAGGTTGTGAGTTTTATGGAAATTGCACTTCCACAAGCATTGCATTCAAATCACTCGAGAGCTTGACTTTTGAGAGGATGCCACAATGGTGCGAATGGATTCCTAATGTTGCTGAAAGTGAAGAGAAAGCTTCTCCTCGCCTCCAAGTGCTTTGCATAAGTGAAGGTCCTAAATTAAAGAAAACCCTACCCAGCCACCTACCTTCTTTAAAAGAACTCACAATTACAAAGTGTTCCCAGTTTGTGCTTTCACTTCCAAGGCCTACAACCATTAACAAAATGTCTTTAAAGGGCTCTTTAAATGACCATCCTCATATGGTGAAACTAGAGACTTTGACTCCAGGCGGCCACAGTCTCATAGTTCAATCTTGCTACTCCTTAGATTCCTTACTGAAGGAAATGGAGCAACTGGGTTATTTTCACCATATGAGGGTAACAGAGAGATGACAGATACATGATACAGGTGCTTTGAAGATCTTGTATCAATGTCCCTTTTTGAACAAGTAAGTGATAACTCACCATTATTCGTAATGCATGACCTCACAAATGACTTGGCAAAATTTGTGTATGGAGAGTTTGCCGTTTGTTTAGATGATGGCGATTCTTGGAAGGTTTCTAAGAAGACTCGTCACCTATCGTATGCAAGAACTAGATCTGAAGATCTAAACAATCCCGTGGGCCCTGATGAAGTACAGAATTTGCGTACAATTTTGTTAATATCAAAGTTCTTTGTGGCAAACATGAATGATGAGGAAATCGGTGACTTTCTGGGAAGATTCCAGCCTCTTCGTGTATTATCTTTGCTCCATGTAGGTAAGTTGCCTAACTCGACTGGCAGCTTGAAACAACCATGCTATATAAACCTCTCAGAATCATCGGAACACAGGTTGTCTGAAACTGTGTGTACCTTGCACAACTTGCGGATACCAATCTTGCGTTGGTGCAGGAATCTTGTTGAGTTGCCAACCGACCTGATGAATCTAACAAACTTGTATCATCTGGATATTAAAGGAACAAGACTGCAACAGATGACGCCTCAAATGGGTAAATTATCTAAACTTCAAACTTTGACTGATTTTTTTGTGGGTAAACAAAATGGATCCAGCATAAATGAAATAGGAGAGCTCAAATGCCTAGAGGGAAAACTTCGTACTTGGATGCTTCAAAATGTTGTCGGCGCCCAAGATGCTTCAGGAGATAATTTGGAAGGCATGAGGGATCTCAGAAAGTTAGATTTGAGATGGAGCAATGATTTGTATGGTTCTCTTGATGAACGCGTGCTTCATCAGCTAAAGCCTGATATGAATGTGCGTTGTCTTGTAATCGTTGGTTATGGGGGTTCCAGATTCCCTGCTTGGTTAATATACCCATTCTTAGTGGATCTTGAGGCTTAGTGAACGCCATTGTTCCTTCCTGCCACCACTCGCTCAGTTAGCGTATCTAAAAAGACTTCTGATCGAAGCATTCGATAAAGTCGAGAGTGTAGGTTGTGAGTTTTATGGAAATTGCACTTCCACAAGCATTGCATTCAAATCACTCGAGAGCTTGACTTTTGAGAGGATGCCACAATGGTGCGAATGGATTCCTAATGTTGCTGAAAGTGAAGAGAAAGCTTCTCCTCGCCTCCAAGTGCTTTGCATAAGTGAAGGTCCTAAATTAAAGAAAACCCTACCCAGCCACCTACCTTCTTTAAAAGAACTCACAATTACAAAGTGTTCCCAGTTTGTGCTTTCACTTCCAAGGCCTACAACCATTAACAAAATGTCTTTAAAGGGCTCTTTAAATGACCATCCTCATATAGTGAAACTAGAGACTTTGACTCCAGGCGGCCACAGTCTCATAGTTCAATCTTGCTACTCCTTAGATTCCTTACTGAAGGAAATGGAGCAACTGGGTTATTTTCACCATATGAGGGTAACAGAGAGATGACAGATACATGATACAGGTGCTTTGAAGATCTTGTATCAATGTCCCTTTTTGAACAAGTAAGTGATAACTCACCATTATTCGTAATGCATGACCTCACAAATGACTTGGCAAAATTTGTGTATGGAGAGTTTGCCGTTTGTTTAGATGATGGCGATTCTTGGAAGGTTTCTAAGAAGACTCGTCACCTATCGTATGCAAGAACTAGATCTGAAGATCTAAACAATCCCGTGGGCCCTGATGAAGTACAGAATTTGCGTACAATTTTGTTAATATCAAAGTTCTTTGTGGCAAACATGAATGATGAGGAAATCGGTGACTTTCTGGGAAGATTCCAGCCTCTTCGTGTATTATCTTTGCTCCATGTAGGTAAGTTGCCTAACTCGACTGGCAGCTTGAAACAACCATGCTATATAAACCTCTCAGAATCATCGGAACACAGGTTGTCTGAAACTGTGTGTACCTTGCACAACTTGCGGATACCAATCTTGCGTTGGTGCAGGAATCTTGTTGAGTTGCCAACCGACCTGATGAATCTAACAAACTTGTATCATCTGGATATTAAAGGAACAAGACTGCAACAGATGACGCCTCAAATGGGTAAATTATCTAAACTTCAAACTTTGACTGATTTTTTTGTGGGTAAACAAAATGGATCCAGCATAAATGAAATAGGAGAGCTCAAATGCCTAGAGGGAAAACTTCGTACTTGGATGCTTCAAAATGTTGTCGGCGCCCAAGATGCTTCAGGAGATAATTTGGAAGGCATGAGGGATCTCAGAAAGTTAGATTTGAGATGGAGCAATGATTTGTATGGTTCTCTTGATGAACGCGTGCTTCATCAGCTAAAGCCTGATATGAATGTGCAGTTGTCTTGTAATCGTTGGTTATGGGGGTTCCAGATTCCCTGCTTGGTTAATATACCCATTCTTAGTGGATCTTGAGGCTTAGTGAACGCCATTGTTCCTTCCTGCCACCACTCGCTCAGTTAGCGTATCTAAAAAGACTTCTGATCGAAGCATTCGATAAAGTCGAGAGTGTAGGTTGTGAGTTTTATGGAAATTGCACTTCCACAAGCATTGCATTCAAATCACTCGAGAGCTTGACTTTTGAGAGGATGCCACAATGGTGCGAATGGATTCCTAATGTTGCTGAAAGTGAAGAGAAAGCTTCTCCTCGCCTCCAAGTGCTTTGCATAAGTGAAGGTCCTAAATTAAAGAAAACCCTACCCAGCCACCTACCTTCTTTAAAAGAACTCACAATTACAAAGTGTTCCCAGTTTGTGCTTTCACTTCCAAGGCCTACAACCATTAACAAAATGTCTTTAAAGGGCTCTTTAAATGACCATCCTCATATAGTGAAACTAGAGACTTTGACTCCAGGCGGCCACAGTCTCATAGTTCAATCTTGCTACTCCTTAGATTCCTTACTGAAGGAAATGGAGCAACTGGGTTATTTTCACCATATGAGGGTAACAGAGAGATGACAGATACATGATACAGGTGCTTTGAAGATCTTGTATCAATGTCCCTTTTTGAACAAGTAAGTGATAACTCACCATTATTCGTAATGCATGACCTCACAAATGACTTGGCAAAATTTGTGTATGGAGAGTTTGCCGTTTGTTTAGATGATGGCGATTCTTGGAAGGTTTCTAAGAAGACTCGTCACCTATCGTATGCAAGAACTAGATCTGAAGATCTAAACAATCCCGTGGGCCCTGATGAAGTACAGAATTTGCGTACAATTTTGTTAATATCAAAGTTCTTTGTGGCAAACATGAATGATGAGGAAATCGGTGACTTTCTGGGAAGATTCCAGCCTCTTCGTGTATTATCTTTGCTCCATGTAGGTAAGTTGCCTAACTCGACTGGCAGCTTGAAACAACCATGCTATATAAACCTCTCAGAATCATCGGAACACAGGTTGTCTGAAACTGTGTGTACCTTGCACAACTTGCGGATACCAATCTTGCGTTGGTGCAGGAATCTTGTTGAGTTGCCAACCGACCTGATGAATCTAACAAACTTGTATCATCTGGATATTAAAGGAACAAGACTGCAACAGATGACGCCTCAAATGGGTAAATTATCTAAACTTCAAACTTTGACTGATTTTTTTGTGGGTAAACAAAATGGATCCAGCATAAATGAAATAGGAGAGCTCAAATGCCTAGAGGGAAAACTTCGTACTTGGATGCTTCAAAATGTTGTCGGCGCCCAAGATGCTTCAGGAGATAATTTGGAAGGCATGAGGGATCTCAGAAAGTTAGATTTGAGATGGAGCAATGATTTGTATGGTTCTCTTGATGAACGCGTGCTTCATCAGCTAAAGCCTGATATGAATGTGCATTGTCTTGTAATCGTTGGTTATGGGGGTTCCAGATTCCCTGCTTGGTTAATATACCCATTCTTAGTGGATCTTGAGGCTTAGTGAACGCCATTGTTCCTTCCTGCCACCACTCGCTCAGTTAGCGTATCTAAAAAGACTTCTGATCGAAGCATTCGATAAAGTCGAGAGTGTAGGTTGTGAGTTTTATGGAAATTGCACTTCCACAAGCATTGCATTCAAATCACTCGAGAGCTTGACTTTTGAGAGGATGCCACAATGGTGCGAATGGATTCCTAATGTTGCTGAAAGTGAAGAGAAAGCTTCTCCTCGCCTCCAAGTGCTTTGCATAAGTGAAGGTCCTAAATTAAAGAAAACCCTACCCAGCCACCTACCTTCTTTAAAAGAACTCACAATTACAAAGTGTTCCCAGTTTGTGCTTTCACTTCCAAGGCCTACAACCATTAACAAAATGTCTTTAAAGGGCTCTTTAAATGACCATCCTCATATGGTGAAACTAGAGACTTTGACTCCAGGCGGCCACAGTCTCATAGTTCAATCTTGCTACTCCTTAGATTCCTTACTGAAGGAAATGGAGCAACTGGGTTATTTTCACCATATGAGGGTAACAGAGAGATGACAGATACATGATACAGGTGCTTTGAAGATCTTGTATCAATGTCCCTTTTTGAACAAGTAAGTGATAACTCACCATTATTCGTAATGCATGACCTCACAAATGACTTGGCAAAATTTGTGTATGGAGAGTTTGCCGTTTGTTTAGATGATGGCGATTCTTGGAAGGTTTCTAAGAAGACTCGTCACCTATCGTATGCAAGAACTAGATCTGAAGATCTAAACAATCCCGTGGGCCCTGATGAAGTACAGAATTTGCGTACAATTTTGTTAATATCAAAGTTCTTTGTGGCAAACATGAATGATGAGGAAATCGGTGACTTTCTGGGAAGATTCCAGCCTCTTCGTGTATTATCTTTGCTCCATGTAGGTAAGTTGCCTAACTCGACTGGCAGCTTGAAACAACCATGCTATATAAACCTCTCAGAATCATCGGAACACAGGTTGTCTGAAACTGTGTGTACCTTGCACAACTTGCGGATACCAATCTTGCGTTGGTGCAGGAATCTTGTTGAGTTGCCAACCGACCTGATGAATCTAACAAACTTGTATCATCTGGATATTAAAGGAACAAAACTGCAACAGATGACGCCTCAAATGGGTAAATTATCTAAACTTCAAACTTTGACTGATTTTTTTGTGGGTAAACAAAATGGATCCAGCATAAATGAAATAGGAGAGCTCAAATGCCTAGAGGGAAAACTTCGTACTTGGATGCTTCAAAATGTTGTCGGCGCCCAAGATGCTTCAGGAGATAATTTGGAAGGCATGAGGGATCTCAGAAAGTTAGATTTGAGATGGAGCAATGATTTGTATGGTTCTCTTGATGAACGCGTGCTTCATCAGCTAAAGCCTGATATGAATGTGCGTTGTCTTGTAATCGTTGGTTATGGGGGTTCCAGATTCCCTGCTTGGTTAATATACCCATTCTTAGTGGATCTTGAGGCTTAGTGAACGCCATTGTTCCTTCCTGCCACCACTCGCTCAGTTAGCGTATCTAAAAAGACTTCTGATCGAAGCATTCGATAAAGTCGAGAGTGTAGGTTGTGAGTTTTATGGAAATTGCACTTCCACAAGCATTGCATTCAAATCACTCGAGAGCTTGACTTTTGAGAGGATGCCACAATGGTGCGAATGGATTCCTAATGTTGCTGAAAGTGAAGAGAAAGCTTCTCCTCGCCTCCAAGTGCTTTGCATAAGTGAAGGTCCTAAATTAAAGAAAACCCTACCCAGCCACCTACCTTCTTTAAAAGAACTCACAATTACAAAGTGTTCCCAGTTTGTGCTTTCACTTCCAAGGCCTACAACCATTAACAAAATGTCTTTAAAGGGCTCTTTAAATGACCATCCTCATATGGTGAAACTAGAGACTTTGACTCCAGGCGGCCACAGTCTCATAGTTCAATCTTGCTACTCCTTAGATTCCTTACTGAAGGAAATGGAGCAACTGGGTTATTTTCACCATATGAGGGTAACAGAGAGATGACAGATACATGATACAGGTGCTTTGAAGATCTTGTATCAATGTCCCTTTTTGAACAAGTAAGTGATAACTCACCATTATTCGTAATGCATGACCTCACAAATGACTTGGCAAAATTTGTGTATGGAGAGTTTGCCGTTTGTTTAGATGATGGCGATTCTTGGAAGGTTTCTAAGAAGACTCGTCACCTATCGTATGCAAGAACTAGATCTGAAGATCTAAACAATCCCGTGGGCCCTGATGAAGTACAGAATTTGCGTACAATTTTGTTAATATCAAAGTTCTTTGTGGCAAACATGAATGATGAGGAAATCGGTGACTTTCTGGGAAGATTCCAGCCTCTTCGTGTATTATCTTTGCTCCATGTAGGTAAGTTGCCTAACTCGACTGGCAGCTTGAAACAACCATGCTATATAAACCTCTCAGAATCATCGGAACACAGGTTGTCTGAAACTGTGTGTACCTTGCACAACTTGCGGATACCAATCTTGCGTTGGTGCAGGAATCTTGTTGAGTTGCCAACCGACCTGATGAATCTAACAAACTTGTATCATCTGGATATTAAAGGAACAAGACTGCAACAGATGACGCCTCAAATGGGTAAATTATCTAAACTTCAAACTTTGACTGATTTTTTTGTGGGTAAACAAAATGGATCCAGCATAAATGAAATAGGAGAGCTCAAATGCCTAGAGGGAAAACTTCGTACTTGGATGCTTCAAAATGTTGTCGGCGCCCAAGATGCTTCAGGAGATAATTTGGAAGGCATGAGGGATCTCAGAAAGTTAGATTTGAGATGGAGCAATGATTTGTATGGTTCTCTTGATGAACGCGTGCTTCATCAGCTAAAGCCTGATATGAATGTGCGTTGTCTTGTAATCGTTGGTTATGGGGGTTCCAGATTCCCTGCTTGGTTAATATACCCATTCTTAGTGGATCTTGAGGCTTAGTGAACGCCATTGTTCCTTCCTGCCACCACTCGCTCAGTTAGCGTATCTAAAAAGACTTCTGATCGAAGCATTCGATAAAGTCGAGAGTGTAGGTTGTGAGTTTTATGGAAATTGCACTTCCACAAGCATTGCATTCAAATCACTCGAGAGCTTGACTTTTGAGAGGATGCCACAATGGTGCGAATGGATTCCTAATGTTGCTGAAAGTGAAGAGAAAGCTTCTCCTCGCCTCCAAGTGCTTTGCATAAGTGAAGGTCCTAAATTAAAGAAAACCCTACCCAGCCACCTACCTTCTTTAAAAGAACTCACAATTACAAAGTGTTCCCAGTTTGTGCTTTCACTTCCAAGGCCTACAACCATTAACAAAATGTCTTTAAAGGGCTCTTTAAATGACCATCCTCATATGGTGAAACTAGAGACTTTGACTCCAGGCGGCCACAGTCTCATAGTTCAATCTTGCTACTCCTTAGATTCCTTACTGAAGGAAATGGAGCAACTGGGTTATTTTCACCATATGAGGGTAACAGAGAGATGACAGATACATGATACAGGTGCTTTGAAGATCTTGTATCAATGTCCCTTTTTGAACAAGTAAGTGATAACTCACCATTATTCGTAATGCATGACCTCACAAATGACTTGGCAAAATTTGTGTATGGAGAGTTTGCCGTTTGTTTAGATGATGGCGATTCTTGGAAGGTTTCTAAGAAGACTCGTCACCTATCGTATGCAAGAACTAGATCTGAAGATCTAAACAATCCCGTGGGCCCTGATGAAGTACAGAATTTGCGTACAATTTTGTTAATATCAAAGTTCTTTGTGGCAAACATGAATGATGAGGAAATCGGTGACTTTCTGGGAAGATTCCAGCCTCTTCGTGTATTATCTTTGCTCCATGTAGGTAAGTTGCCTAACTCGACTGGCAGCTTGAAACAACCATGCTATATAAACCTCTCAGAATCATCGGAACACAGGTTGTCTGAAACTGTGTGTACCTTGCACAACTTGCGGATACCAATCTTGCGTTGGTGCAGGAATCTTGTTGAGTTGCCAACCGACCTGATGAATCTAACAAACTTGTATCATCTGGATATTAAAGGAACAAGACTGCAACAGATGACGCCTCAAATGGGTAAATTATCTAAACTTCAAACTTTGACTGATTTTTTTGTGGGTAAACAAAATGGATCCAGCATAAATGAAATAGGAGAGCTCAAATGCCTAGAGGGAAAACTTCGTACTTGGATGCTTCAAAATGTTGTCGGCGCCCAAGATGCTTCAGGAGATAATTTGGAAGGCATGAGGGATCTCAGAAAGTTAGATTTGAGATGGAGCAATGATTTGTATGGTTCTCTTGATGAACGCGTGCTTCATCAGCTAAAGCCTGATATGAATGTGCGTTGTCTTGTAATCGTTGGTTATGGGGGTTCCAGATTCCCTGCTTGGTTAATATACCCATTCTTAGTGGATCTTGAGGCTTAGTGAACGCCATTGTTCCTTCCTGCCACCACTCGCTCAGTTAGCGTATCTAAAAAGACTTCTGATCGAAGCATTCGATAAAGTCGAGAGTGTAGGTTGTGAGTTTTATGGAAATTGCACTTCCACAAGCATTGCATTCAAATCACTCGAGAGCTTGACTTTTGAGAGGATGCCACAATGGTGCGAATGGATTCCTAATGTTGCTGAAAGTGAAGAGAAAGCTTCTCCTCGCCTCCAAGTGCTTTGCATAAGTGAAGGTCCTAAATTAAAGAAAACCCTACCCAGCCACCTACCTTCTTTAAAAGAACTCACAATTACAAAGTGTTCCCAGTTTGTGCTTTCACTTCCAAGGCCTACAACCATTAACAAAATGTCTTTAAAGGGCTCTTTAAATGACCATCCTCATATGGTGAAACTAGAGACTTTGACTCCAGGCGGCCACAGTCTCATAGTTCAATCTTGCTACTCCTTAGATTCCTTACTGAAGGAAATGGAGCAACTGGGTTATTTTCACCATATGAGGGTAACAGAGAGATGACAGATACATGATACAGGTGCTTTGAAGATCTTGTATCAATGTCCCTTTTTGAACAAGTAAGTGATAACTCACCATTATTCGTAATGCATGACCTCACAAATGACTTGGCAAAATTTGTGTATGGAGAGTTTGCCGTTTGTTTAGATGATGGCGATTCTTGGAAGGTTTCTAAGAAGACTCGTCACCTATCGTATGCAAGAACTAGATCTGAAGATCTAAACAATCCCGTGGGCCCTGATGAAGTACAGAATTTGCGTACAATTTTGTTAATATCAAAGTTCTTTGTGGCAAACATGAATGATGAGGAAATCGGTGACTTTCTGGGAAGATTCCAGCCTCTTCGTGTATTATCTTTGCTCCATGTAGGTAAGTTGCCTAACTCGACTGGCAGCTTGAAACAACCATGCTATATAAACCTCTCAGAATCATCGGAACACAGGTTGTCTGAAACTGTGTGTACCTTGCACAACTTGCGGATACCAATCTTGCGTTGGTGCAGGAATCTTGTTGAGTTGCCAACCGACCTGATGAATCTAACAAACTTGTATCATCTGGATATTAAAGGAACAAGACTGCAACAGATGACGCCTCAAATGGGTAAATTATCTAAACTTCAAACTTTGACTGATTTTTTTGTGGGTAAACAAAATGGATCCAGCATAAATGAAATAGGAGAGCTCAAATGCCTAGAGGGAAAACTTCGTACTTGGATGCTTCAAAATGTTGTCGGCGCCCAAGATGCTTCAGGAGATAATTTGGAAGGCATGAGGGATCTCAGAAAGTTAGATTTGAGATGGAGCAATGATTTGTATGGTTCTCTTGATGAACGCGTGCTTCATCAGCTAAAGCCTGATATGAATGTGCGTTGTCTTGTAATCGTTGGTTATGGGGGTTCCAGATTCCCTGCTTGGTTAATATACCCATTCTTAGTGGATCTTGAGGCTTAGTGAACGCCATTGTTCCTTCCTGCCACCACTCGCTCAGTTAGCGTATCTAAAAAGACTTCTGATCGAAGCATTCGATAAAGTCGAGAGTGTAGGTTGTGAGTTTTATGGAAATTGCACTTCCACAAGCATTGCATTCAAATCACTCGAGAGCTTGACTTTTGAGAGGATGCCACAATGGTGCGAATGGATTCCTAATGTTGCTGAAAGTGAAGAGAAAGCTTCTCCTCGCCTCCAAGTGCTTTGCATAAGTGAAGGTCCTAAATTAAAGAAAACCCTACCCAGCCACCTACCTTCTTTAAAAGAACTCACAATTACAAAGTGTTCCCAGTTTGTGCTTTCACTTCCAAGGCCTACAACCATTAACAAAATGTCTTTAAAGGGCTCTTTAAATGACCATCCTCATATGGTGAAACTAGAGACTTTGACTCCAGGCGGCCACAGTCTCATAGTTCAATCTTGCTACTCCTTAGATTCCTTACTGAAGGAAATGGAGCAACTGGGTTATTTTCACCATATGAGGGTAACAGAGAGATGACAGATACATGATACAGGTGCTTTGAAGATCTTGTATCAATGTCCCTTTTTGAACAAGTAAGTGATAACTCACCATTATTCGTAATGCATGACCTCACAAATGACTTGGCAAAATTTGTGTATGGAGAGTTTGCCGTTTGTTTAGATGATGGCGATTCTTGGAAGGTTTCTAAGAAGACTCGTCACCTATCGTATGCAAGAACTAGATCTGAAGATCTAAACAATCCCGTGGGCCCTGATGAAGTACAGAATTTGCGTACAATTTTGTTAATATCAAAGTTCTTTGTGGCAAACATGAATGATGAGGAAATCGGTGACTTTCTGGGAAGATTCCAGCCTCTTCGTGTATTATCTTTGCTCCATGTAGGTAAGTTGCCTAACTCGACTGGCAGCTTGAAACAACCATGCTATATAAACCTCTCAGAATCATCGGAACACAGGTTGTCTGAAACTGTGTGTACCTTGCACAACTTGCGGATACCAATCTTGCGTTGGTGCAGGAATCTTGTTGAGTTGCCAACCGACCTGATGAATCTAACAAACTTGTATCATCTGGATATTAAAGGAACAAGACTGCAACAGATGACGCCTCAAATGGGTAAATTATCTAAACTTCAAACTTTGACTGATTTTTTTGTGGGTAAACAAAATGGATCCAGCATAAATGAAATAGGAGAGCTCAAATGCCTAGAGGGAAAACTTCGTACTTGGATGCTTCAAAATGTTGTCGGCGCCCAAGATGCTTCAGGAGATAATTTGGAAGGCATGAGGGATCTCAGAAAGTTAGATTTGAGATGGAGCAATGATTTGTATGGTTCTCTTGATGAACGCGTGCTTCATCAGCTAAAGCCTGATATGAATGTGCGTTGTCTTGTAATCGTTGGTTATGGGGGTTCCAGATTCCCTGCTTGGTTAATATACCCATTCTTAGTGGATCTTGAGGCTTAGTGAACGCCATTGTTCCTTCCTGCCACCACTCGCTCAGTTAGCGTATCTAAAAAGACTTCTGATCGAAGCATTCGATAAAGTCGAGAGTGTAGGTTGTGAGTTTTATGGAAATTGCACTTCCACAAGCATTGCATTCAAATCACTCGAGAGCTTGACTTTTGAGAGGATGCCACAATGGTGCGAATGGATTCCTAATGTTGCTGAAAGTGAAGAGAAAGCTTCTCCTCGCCTCCAAGTGCTTTGCATAAGTGAAGGTCCTAAATTAAAGAAAACCCTACCCAGCCACCTACCTTCTTTAAAAGAACTCACAATTACAAAGTGTTCCCAGTTTGTGCTTTCACTTCCAAGGCCTACAACCATTAACAAAATGTCTTTAAAGGGCTCTTTAAATGACCATCCTCATATGGTGAAACTAGAGACTTTGACTCCAGGCGGCCACAGTCTTATAGTTCAATCTTGCTACTCCTTAGATTCCTTACTGAAGGAAATGGAGCAACTGGGTTATTTTCTTACCATACATGAATTTAGCATCCATGGTAGTTCACTCAAGTGCTATCCAGTGGAGCTTTTCCCAGTTTAAAGCAACTTGACGTCAGTGGATGCCCAAATCTTTAATCTCTTTATTTATCAGACGGAGCTTCCACTTCTACAAGCCTCTTAAAACACTGTAAGTGCTCAAATCTGCAAGAGCTTTCATTATTTGATTGGTCAAATTTGAAATTAGTGAATCATTCCCTCCCTTCCCTTGTTATACTAAAAATAAGTTGTTGTGGAGAACTTGAGTCATTTCCAACTTTGGGTATGTCATCATCTCTGAAATTAAACGTTTTAATGTTTTAAATGTCTAGAGTTTAAGATGTTTTAAGACACTTTAAAGCTGGAGATGTTTTAAAGACTTTGGTTCTTACTTTGCTATTCAATACATGGGTTGTTACTTTACTATTCAATTATTTGTAATGGCTTTATAAGCCAATTCATTTTCATTTAATACTTGAACATATAAACTTTTATGAACTTCAAAGATCTTTGCTTTAGAGTCTATCCATTCCAACAATTTTGTATCAGAGCTTTTAATCGGGCCTAATTGTGAGTGTTAGAGAGAAGAGAGAAACAAAGTAGTGAAAAGTGAGACATGGTTGTAGAATTAGAAAGTTTCGTTCAGCCAGCCATTCCCAAGTTTGATGGTCATTACGACCATTGGTCATTGTTGATGGAAAATTTCCTCCACACAAAGGAATTTTGAAGTCTTATCAAAGAAGGAATTCTAATACCAGAAGATGATGGCTTGAGGCTAACAGCAACTCAGAGGAAGACGATGGAGGATCAGAAGCTAAAGGATTTAAAAGTCAAGAACTACCCATTTCAGACCATCAATCGAAACATTTTAGAAACAATCCTCGTCAAAGACATGACATAACAAATCTAGGATTCCATAAAGCTAAAGTATCGGGGGTCAACTCGAGTAAAGCGAGCTTAATTGCGAGTCGTAAGAAGAATTTTTAAAGTCTTGCAGATGAAGGAAGAGGAAGGGGTAGATGAGTATTTTGCTCGAACCTTTACGATTCCCAATAAGATAAAGATACATGGTGAAAAATTGGATCAAATGGTCATCATTGAGAAGATTTTGAGATCTATGACCTCAAAGATTGATTATGTTGTATGTTGAGTGGAAAAATCCAACAATTTAGACACTTTAACAATCGGTAAACTGCAAAGTAGCCTGTTAGTTCATGTACAAAGAATGAAGGGGCATGTACAATGCAGTGAAGAGCAAGCATTGAAGGTTACCTA
>CM032002.1:0-18612 GCA_018804465.1 Populus tomentosa
TACATTGGAACATAACTTCTAATTATATTGGATTTAAACCATTCAGGATCACCCATCAAACATCCTTCACCACCTTGATTACTGATAGAATTCGTGTTATTTTCTCCCAAACTAATGTTATTCTTCATGTTCCTGCAAATGGAGAAGCAACTGACAATATCTTTATTCATGGAAGCTTCACTATTATTACAACCTACTACATTGAACATATTCCACACAGAAAAAAAAAGTAGAGTTTTAGATAGATTAAGAGTTATGTCGCACCCCAAAAAAAAATCAGCGCGCGGCATCGGCTGGCGATTTTTCTCTCATTGTTGTTTGCTTGAATTTAGTTCGTTGGAGTCGCCACCTAGTAATTTATTGAAGGCTACTAGGAAACCGGATGCACTGGTCTTGTCAGAGATTCGCGGGTAAGGGACTGGTTGTGGTTAGGGAAGGTATTAGCACCCCTAACGCACCCTACCTGAGGTAAGCTGCTTCGCAAGTTTGATGTGTTAAAGAAGTTTTAATAATTGTCTTTTCATCGGAAAATTAGAAATATCACTTACATATAAGTTAATAATTCTTAACCGTGATCCGATCAAAATATTAAATTCTTCTTTAATATATTTGCAATTTTATCCTTAAAAAATATATACAAATAAATAAAACAAAATACAAACACACACACATACACTTCCACTATTTTTGTTTCTTTTCTTTTTCTTTTCTTTTACATCTCTATTTACAAAATACAAAAATTCAAAAAAAAAAAAATAAATAAATAAATAAACAAACATTACATTAAAATTACAATAATAGCCCCAAAACAATATGAAATTACAAGAAACCCTTCTGCAAGTCAAAAAGTGTGCAGGAACAGTGGCGGCACGTGGGTCCCACGCGCCACCGCCACTGGTGGCACGTGGGTACACGCACTGGCGCTGGAAAACCTCAAACAGCAGGGGCGCCTGGAGCGGCTTCTTCTCCGGTGTCTTCCTAAACCGCCGGCGACCTGCAGAACAAGAAAAGAAACGCACACCAGTCGATTTTAGTTTGATTTTTTGTCCAGATCTATTCTGATTTTTCGTTTTTTAGATCTACTTTCTGTCATCTTTCTTCATGGCGTCTGTTCGTTCCTTCTTCAACCGGTGGCAGATCGGGCGGCGGAGAGGAAGAGGTCGGGGAAGTGGCTGGTCGCCGGAGGCAGACAGGATTGAGATCTGTCGGCGCCGCTGTGTTGGGTGAAGAGGACAGGTCTGGCGGCGGCTGTGCTGCTGCTGGTGGCCGATCTATGCAAGGGGGGACGGCTCTGTGGAGCTGCTTCTCCGTTGCTGTTGGTAGCCGGCCGAGGGAGTGTGGGCGGCGCTGCTGCTGAGGAGATCGGGTCTGTGGCAGCGTTGGTGATCGCGGGTCTGCGGGGAGAAGCAGCTGCTGGGATGGGTCGGCCAGGAGGGGGTCTTGGCCGGACTGAGACGAAGAAGGAGCTGTGGTGATGCCGGTGGAGAGGACTGGAAAAGTGAAGAGGAAAAGAGATAGAGAGGGCTGTGTGGGGAAGATGAATCAACCGGCTGAGGGGGAAGAAGAAAAAATCAAAAACAGTGGGGGGATGGTGAGCGGCGGCATGGAGAAAAGAAGGAGATGAGGCTCCGGTGGATTTTTAAGGGCCGGCCAGTTTTGAAAGGGAGCGGGTTCGGTTCTTTGGCAAAGAGAGAGTATTGGTTTTTCCTTTGGATCCGAGGGGTCGCCGCTGCTTGGCTCCGGGTGAAGGAGAAAAAAAAAAAGCAAGGGGTGGGGGGCTGCTGTGTTTTTTTGGGTAGAGTTAAGTTTAGGTTTAGGGTTTTTTGTGGTTTCTTCCCCTTTACAAAATTGCCCCCCCTTGAATGTGTTGAGGAAACCAGTATTTATAGGCAAAATGTTGCTAGGTTTTTCAACTTGGTCCCTCAACTTCTTTCTTTTTTGTAAATTTTGATTTTTCTTATTTTTTTGTATTTTTTGAAAACGAGCAAAATCAACGTCAACTCAATGAGAAAAATCAATTATTTAAAAATGACGCGTGAAAAGTCAAACGCGTTCGAAAGTCTTGAAAATTTAAATTCTTTTTTAGACGACGCTAAAAATGCTAAAATGACGAGAAAATATTAAAAAACATATTTTTTTGGATTTTCATTGTTTTTCTCTATTTTTGGATTTTTTGAAAATATATCAAAAACATGGGTCAAAAATTAGGTAGCAACAGATGCCCCCTCTTTACAATGCTTACGAAGCAAAACTCCTCAAAATTTTGCATAGTAAGCTTTGTAAAGAAAACAAAAGGAAAATGATTTCATTATCTTGGGCGACCTGCCCACACACTCACACTGATATGTTTTCACGGGCGACCTGCCCACACATACTCACTCAAGTCTATTTTCACGGGCGACCGACCCACACGTACTCACTCAAGTCTTTTTTCACGGGCGACCGACCCACACTCTCCCAATAGTCTATTTTCACGGGCGACCTGCCCACACATTGGGTTTACCTGAGATCCCATCTGGCGACCTCATTCAACTGGAACGAAAATATGTGTAACTCGGTCAACCTGAAATCCCATCTGGCGATTCCCTTTAACCAAAGCTACATGAGATCCCATCTAGCGACCTCATTCTGGTCTCATTGTACGGGTGACTAACCCTAGAAAAATGCTGGTCTCATTGTACGGGTGACGAACCCTAGTGCTGCTGGTCTCATTGTACGGGTGACGAACCCTAGTGCTGGTCTCATTGTACGGGTGACGAACCCTAGAAAAAAGCTGGTCTCATTGTACGGGTGACGAACCCTATGTTGGTCTCATTGTACGGGTGACGAACCCTAGAAAAATGTTGGTCTCATTGTACGGGTGACTAACCCTGGTGCTGGTCTCATTGTACGGGTGACTAACCCTGGTGCTGGTCTCATTGTACGGGTGACGAACCCTAGAAAAAAAGCTGGTCTCATTGTACGGGTGACGAACCCTATGTTGGTCTCATTGTACGGGTGACGAACCCTAGAAAAATGCTGGTCTCATTGTACGGGTGACTAACCCTGGAAAAATGCTGGTCTCATTGTATGGGTGACCGACCCAAAAATGGAAAAAATGTGAAGAAGTGTGGTCTCATTGTAATGGGTGACCTACCCACGTGGAAAGAATGTGATGTGCGGTCTCATTATAATGGGTGACCTACCCAAATGGAAAAAATATGATGAAGTGTGGTCTCATTGTAATGGGTGACCTACCCAGATGGAAAAAATATGATGAAGTGCGGCCTCATTGTCATGGGTGACCTACCCGAAAATGGAAAAAATATGAAGTGGGGTCTCATTGTAATGGGTGACCTACCCAGATGGAAAAAATATGATGAACGGTCTCGTTGTGATGGGCGACCTACCCAAATAGAAAGAATATGAAGTGCGGTCTCATTGTAATGGGTGACCTACCCAAAAATGGAAAAATATGAAATGTGGTCTCATTGTAATGGGTGACCAACCCAGATGGAAAAAATATGATGAACGGTCTCGTTGTGATGGGCGACCTACCCAAATAGAAAGAATATGAAGTGCGGTCTCATTGTAATGGGTGACCTACCCAAAAATGGAAAAAATATGAAATGTGGTCTCATTGTAATGGGTGACCAACCCAGATGGAAAAAATATGATGAACGGTCTCGTTGTGATGGGCGACCTACCCAAATAGAAAGAATATGAAGTGCGGTCTCATTGTAATGGGTGACCTACCCAAAAATGGAAAAAATATGAAATGTGGTCTCATTGTAATGGGTGACCAACCCAGATGGAAAAAATATGAAGAACGCGGTCTCATTGTCATGGGTGACCAACCCAGGTGGAAAGAATGTGAAAAAAAATGGTCTCATTATGATGGGTGACCTACCCAGATGAAAAGAATATGAAGTGTGGTCTCATTGTAATGGGTGACCTACCCAAGAAAAATGTTGGCGAGGGCTCAAAGGCGCACTCGAAATGAGGTAGGGTTAGAAAACGCGCTACCTGAGAAGATGATGATGAAACACCGACCTGACAATGTTAAAAGCAATGCATTATGATCAATATGCATGTATACTTACCTGAGAAAAAATAGGTCCCCCTTTCTTCATGGTGTGTTTCTTTTCTCAAAAGTTGGAGTGTTGGCAGTGAACTTCGATGGCTTCTTCGCTCTTGCTTACTCGAGTCATCTCTTGTGATTTTTACCTCTAGGAAAGACTTGATATCATCGTACTTCTTTGTCCTCCGCCCCTTTATCTCAAGGGTTGCCAACTTTGCTCGACATTTTCTTAGAATGGGAATCATGGAGCCTGCCCTATCATATGTTTCTTTATTGCTCCCTAGCTTGATCATGCCCCCAAGTGTTCAATTCGGGTTTATGGACGAGGCTATATGAAGGAAGGTTTGACAAGGAGTTGTTTTCATGCAGAATTTTTGAAATTCCAAAGTTATTCCAAACACAAAAATTATTTTGACATCGATTCAAAGCAAACTCATTCTAAAACATTCAAGTGATTTCTATGGAGAGGTTATCAGAAGTGATGAAAACTTCTTGTTTTGGGTTTTGGTAAAAAATATGAAGTGACCTCTGGTTTGTCAGAAAAGGTTTAAATTTCAATTTGAGGGTTATTGAGAACCGAGGTTCAAAGCATATATTTTATTTGCATGAATAATGATTTGGTTCACATGAGAGAGCATTGCCTACCGATCCAGATTGCTTGCCTTTGATCAGAAAGGGCTTGATTAGGCACGTAATGTAGGCTTGGGCTCTTGGTTATGAAGAAAATGATATTTGTAGGCTCAAAAGGTGTTTAAGGGATTTGAAGACTAAGGATCACTTGTGCTTGTTTCTTGACCTTTTGTCATTTGACTGTCTTTCAAAAATTGTCTATCGTGCCCCCTTGTATTGGGTTTGGGCTTACTCTCTTTGTTTTTGTTTTCTTCATATGGTTTTGAGCATCATAATATTGTTTTTTTTTTTTTTTTTTATATGCTCAAAACTCTTGATCCTTTGGATTTTTTTTCGTGCCCCCTAGCTTTGTTTGGGCACCTTTAATGATTGAGAATTTTTTTTTATGCCCCCTAGTATTGCTTGGGCATTTTCAATCATTGAGGTTTTCTCTATGTCATCGCACTTACCCCCAGTGTGGGGTGTGATCCTAGCCAAGGTTATTTATCTCAAGAAAAGCATAAGGCTCAAAAGGGGACTACAAAGGATATATTTTAGCCTCGTGAAAGGATTTTCAAAGATGGCCTTTCTTCATCTCAAATGCATGCATTTAGGATCGGTAAGCCTTGCTTTCATGCGAGTATACAATGTGATTTCTCATTATTCATTCAAATAAAACTCTGCTTTTGGAGTCACTTCATGGGTTCTTGCTGTTTTTTTTTTCTTTTTTTGAGTTTTTCTAGGTGTATGGTTACCTTTCTAAGGAATCACCTGAATTTCCAGAACTCGTTTGCTTTGGACAAACATCAACATGATTTCAGTTTCTGTACTAAACTTTGAATGTCCAAAAATCCTTGTGAACATGTGAGATCATGCATAGCTTTGAAAGGAAGGAAACACACCCAAAGATTATTGGTGTGATGGTTTCATGCTTAAAGGTTATGCTCAATATGTTATTAAAAACACATGATCTTATTAACAAGGCTCATTTGACAAGGAAAGTGTTGTGGAATTTTGAGCCAAGTTACCAACAAAAACTGGAATAGGTTGAAACAAAAATCAAGAAATTTTGTAGGCATGATCAAACTAAGGGTTTTATTTTTTTTTTTTTTTTTGGCAGAACAAGAATAGGCTCTATTATGCACTGGCAGTGCAATTCCCCTTCGGTCAGCCTTCCCGCCAAACCTTGTACTGAAATACATGATTGTGTCGAGGCTCTTGACCATGTTTGCCCTCAATTTCTTCGGGCTGAGTCATTGTTGGGTTTTGAACAAAGATGATAGGTCGGCTGGAAGGAACTTTCCTAGAGTTATTTTTCAGTATCTACCCGAGTAAGCTAGAAGCAAGTCACACACGTCTCCAAAAATTATGACGAGCATACTGTTCATCTTCCGTGTTTTTCTTCATTCAAAGTCGGGTGTTGTAGACTCGTAGGGGACCTACTTTTCATTCTGGCGCATGCATGAAAAATGTATGAACATGTAATCTATATGACGAACTCACCCTTCGAGAGGTGACAATATGGTCGTAACTCTTGTATGATGGACAAGAATCGTGATTTTTGCCCAAACTCTACAATGAAAATTTTCGGAGCAACGGCCAATGTGTCACCCATAAGTCTTGAGTTCAAGATGCTTCAAGAAGAGTTTGCCCTTATGCAAAAAACAATAGCACATACAACCTAAGGACAGGTTCTATTCATTATGTGAACATGGGTTGGTTTTCTATCTGGTCTCAAAAGGGTCTCATATCTGCCCAGTGACGTTCTTCGTAAAGACAGTATGGGGGCGTTGCAAGGAATGGTTAAGGCACGTATACCCACCATTACCAAGCAGGCACTCAGATATGAGTTGGGTGTTTCACGCATCTGAACCCTGACCAATAGTCTTAGGGCAGATCGCTAGTTCCCCACCTAACCTAAAAGCTTGTGTGTGCTTTTAAAAATAAATACAGGTGATGCATGAAACAATTCTATAAAATGCATGGAAAGAGTATTAACAAAAAGATAAAAATGCAAAAAAACTTAAACACATCAAATACACAAAGCTTAGTCCAATAATGTCAGAAACAGTACCTTCCCCAGTGGAGTCGCCATTCTGTCGCACCCCAAAAAAAAATCAGCGCGCGGCATCGGCTGGCGATTTTTCTCTCATTGTTGTTTGCTTGAATTTAGTTCGTTGGAGTCGCCACCTAGTAATTTATTGAAGGCTACTAGGAAACCGGATGCACTGGTCTTGTCAGAGATTCGCGGGTAAGGGACTGGTTGTGGTTAGGGAAGGTATTAGCACCCCTAACGCACCCTACCTGAGGTAAGCTGCTTCGCAAGTTTGATGTGTTAAAGAAGTTTTAATAATTGTCTTTTCATCGGAAAATTAGAAATATCACTTACGTATAAGTTAATAATTCTTAACCGTGATCCGATCAAAATATTAAATTCTTCTTTAATATATTTGCAATTTTATCCTTAAAAAATATATACAAATAAATAAAACAAAATACAAACACACACACATACACTTCCACTATTTTTGTTTCTTTTCTTTTTCTTTTCTTTTACATCTCTATTTAAAAAATACAAAAATTCAAAAAAAAATAAATAAATAAATAAATAAACAAACATTACATTAAAATTACAATAATAGCCCCAAAACAATATGAAATTACAAGAAACCCTTCTGCAAGTCAAAAAGTGTGCAGGAACAGTGGCGGCACGTGGGTCCCACGCGCCACCGCCACTGGCGGCACGTGGGTACACGCACTGGCGCTGGAAAACCTCAAACAGCAGGGGCGCCTGGAGCGGCTTCTTCTCCGGTGTCTTCCTAAACCGCCGGCGACCTGCAGAACAAGAAAAGAAACGCACACCAGTCGATTTTAGTTTGATTTTTTGTCCAGATCTATTCTGATTTTTCGTTTTTTAGATCTACTTTCTGTCATCTTTCTTCATGGCGTCTGTTCGTTCCTTCTTCAACCGGTGGCAGATCGGGCGGCGGAGAGGAAGAGGTCGGGGAAGTGGCTGGTCGCCGGAGGCAGACAGGATTGAGATCTGTCGGCGCCGCTGTGTTGGGTGAAGAGGACAGGTCTGGCGGCGGCTGTGCTGCTGCTGGTGGCCGATCTATGCAAGGGGGGACGGCTCTGTGGAGCTGCTTCTCCGTTGCTGTTGGTAGCCGGCCGAGGGAGTGTGGGCGGCGCTGCTGCTGAGGAGATCGGGTCTGTGGCAGCGTTGGTGATCGCGGGTCTGCGGGGAGAAGCAGCTGCTGGGATGGGTCGGCCAGGAGGGGGTCTTGGCCGGACTGAGACGAAGAAGGAGCTGTGGTGATGCCGGTGGAGAGGACTGGAAAAGTGAAGAGGAAAAGAGATAGAGAGGGCTGTGTGGGGAAGATGAATCAACCGGCTGAGGGGGAAGAAGAAAAAATCAAAAACAGTGGGGGGATGGTGAGCGGCGGCATGGAGAAAAGAAGGAGATGAGGCTCCGGTGGATTTTTAAGGGCCGGCCAGTTTTGAAAGGGAGCGGGTTCGGTTCTTTGGCAAAGAGAGAGTATTGGTTTTTCCTTTGGATCCGAGGGGTCGCCGCTGCTTGGCTCCGGGTGAAGGAGAAAAAAAAAAAAGCAAGGGGTGGGGGGCTGCTGTGTTTTTTTGGGTAGAGTTAAGTTTAGGTTTAGGGTTTTTTGTGGTTTCTTCCCCTTTACAAAATTGCCCCCCCTTGAATGTGTTGAGGAAACCAGTATTTATAGGCAAAATGTTGCTAGGTTTTTCAACTTGGTCCCTCAACTTCTTTCTTTTTTGTAAATTTTGATTTTTCTTATTTTTTTGTATTTTTTGAAAACGAGCAAAATCAACGTCAACTCAATGAGAAAAATCAATTATTTAAAAATGACGCGTGAAAAGTCAAACGCGTTCGAAAGTCTTGAAAATTTAAATTTTTTTTTAGACGACGCTGAAAATGCTAAAATGACGAGAAAATATTAAAAAACATATTTTTTTGGATTTTCATTGTTTTTCTCTATTTTTGGATTTTTTGAAAATATATCAAAAACATGGGTCAAAAATTAGGTAGCAACAAGTTACATTATCTTTCTTATGAGTGCAATTGAAATATATCATTGGAATTTTGACAATAACATTGCCTCTTTCAACTGGAAATATTCACCACCTCCAATTTGATTGAACTTATATATAAAAGCTGTCGGAGGGCAGGAGTTTGGTTGCATTCAATTGTGAACCACTCATCCTTGTAAGATTTTTTTTTTAGTTCCCAAAAGGTATGGGATGCAAATCTCTCAACATTGATCTAGATAGCTAGACTTGAATAAAAGTCATGTTATTGCTAACTCTAACGTTAACATCATCATCGGCAAAATCATCCAAACCACCAAAATCATTTTCTCCATTTTGATTACCTCATAGCAGAAAATTTTCTCCATAAACACTAATAATTGACCCTGGATGACATAATCCCACAAGCATGAATGCCGAAATCTAGAACAACTTCTGCAAGATTTGCATTTGAAAAACTTCATTGTCAAGAAACTGATTACAACTGTCACACCCAGACATCACAGTGACCGATAAAAAATTTTAATTGTGGAAAAAAATTGATATCGAACATCTTGTTTTTTTATTGAGAAAGATCTTATTCAAGGAGTCACCACTTAGTATTATTATCACTAAGAACTTTAACTAGTTAATAGAGATTATATGATATTAGATTAGTTATGTAAAAGAAAAAATATTATCATCCCTTAAGTAATTGCTAATTTTGTCTTAAATTGCTAAGAGTTTCTGCTTGCAATATTCTTGACTTTGATATCAGTGAATATTCAACTATGAATATTTTCAATTCTAATATTGGTAAATATTACGTAACCAAAAAACATAAAATATTTCTGACTCTAATGTCATTGAATAAACCAGTAAAATAAATTTAAATCAATGCATATATTTTTTTCTCTCGGGCAGGACTGGATAACTGGCCTAAGCTTCACAACTGGTGTAGTAAGTGAATTATAATTTGCATGTACATTAAGAAGAACTTACCTGGTTCGCTGAAGAAGAAGCCGGATGACAGGGTAATGGCCGACCGATGTTGCTTTTTTTCCTCTTTTCTTTCTCTGATTTTTTGGTTTGCTGGAGAAGAACTGATCGATGCTACCTCCTCACCGTTCTTTCTCTGGTTCCCTGTTTCGTTTGTCTTGCCTTGTGTTGTTCGTTCCCTCCCTGTGTTTACCTTCTGCTGGCAATGGGAACCTCTGCTAGATGCTGCTCTCGGTTGAAGATAGGACGTTGGACGCTGGAAGGAGGAGTTGAAGCTGGTTTTTCCACTGCAACTGAGGAAAGGTGTGGCTGAGGAGCACCCGCTGTCACTGCTTCAATGGAGAGAAAAAAAACTATAGGTGCTGCTGCTATCCGAAGAAAGAGACTCAAGCTCCTGCTGTTGCTATTACTATGACATTTTTGTCGAGTGTTGTTGGTACTGGTAGACATATCTCTAAAAACACGTCCAAAGTTGAGTTATGATAATGGCGGAAGATTGTTGCAGCTTCTAATTAACTGATTAGCGGTGACGGTGCTTTAAACATGCAAGGATTCCAATTCTATGCCAACCGGATGCTGCTGAAAGAAGTCTCCTGTTGTTGCTTTGGCGCAGAGAAGAAGCTCCTACTGGGCTGGTTTGAAACTTACGGTTGGGTTGACAGAGGCTAATGTTCTTCTCCTATACAGGTAGCGGTTGAGAGGAAGACGGGTCCAGCTTGTATGGGTGCTGCCGGTTGACCGTTTACTGTCGTTTACTGTTTATGTCTTCACCTGTTAATGTCCCCCTCTATGAGGATATTTATTTATAATAAAAAAGTTTCATAGCAAATAGAAAATAAAGTCTTAATTAAACTTTTTTTTTTTTAATTTGAATTTAATAAAAAATTAAATTTAAAAATGAATAATAATTATTATTTTGATGATAAGACGAGATCAATGATAAAAATATATTGTAATAGCTAATTTTTTTTTATAAGTTAACAAATCATATTTTTTTATCAAAATAAATCCATGATTTTTTTAATTTTAAATTTTAATTCTCATAATAAAATTAAGTTTTTACAACAACATTGAATAATAATGTAAATATACAGAATGTTATCACAAAATAATTCCACAGTTATGACAAAATAATTCCACAGTTATCTAAAAGTAATGGGGCAAGAAGGTCAGATTGAGTTTGACGAGAAAAATCATATGTACTTTGGATTACATGTCATATTATCATAAAAACAAGTCATATTCATATAAAATAGGAAATTTTAAAGCCCGAGCTTTGCCATTTGAAGCTACGGTACTTACAACAATAGCTGGAGGAGATAAAAGTTCCGAGTGGCTGACAAACATGACCTAAAAATGAAATAGGGGTTTATGAATGAAGTTAAGTGATTCAGTCTTGATCGACACTGGTGCATAATTAACATCTGTAAGTTAGACCACTTATTTGACGAGGTTACTTGGTTAACTTGAGTTTTTTTTATATATATATATATATATATATATATAATTAATTAATTAATTAATTTTTTTTCTCAATTGTCTTTCAACATTGAGTTAATTAGAAATTATACTTCATAATTTATTTTAGTTTGTTTTCTTTGAGGTTATCTTCGTCTCATGACTCGGATTACAGGTTTGACGGATTAATTTGAGTTGATGGGAGTTGCTTTTTATGACCTTTTTTAATTGATTTGTTTTTAATTTCATATTTCAATATTGGGTTGGTTGAGAATTGAGATTCATAATTTATTTCAACTTGCTTTCTATCATGTTGTGAGTTTGACAAGTTAACCAAAGTTGATTGTAGTTAATTTTTCAGTTTTTTTTTTAATTTTTTTTTTCAATTTCATCATTCAGCATTGAGTTTATTGAAATTTTTATTTCATAATTTGCTTTGATTTGTTTTTCGGTTCTTTTCGTGCCTCTTGATGAGGTATGTTGTTGGGAAGGAAAGGGTTTTGAGTTTAATTATAAAGCTATGGTTAAGGTTCGGGAGTTGCCACCTAGTATTATGGTTACTACGAACCTATGATCTACAAGAGTCTAAATAAGGGGCTGGTTGTGCATAGAAAAGATGCATCACTCTCAATGCACCTTACCTAAGGTAAGCTACATTATTGTTTGATTGTTTTTCTAGGTCGGATTTCTATTTGTTGGTCTTTTCTAAAGTCTAAGGTAGATCTCCCTTCGTGAGAGAATCACTACCTCATCAGGTCTAATCCTAATTGTTCTAAAATCAAAATTTTAGCATCGCATTTATTTTATACTTTATATCTTTAATACCTGAGGGTGTACTCTATTGTGTAGTTTTACACCCACATATTATTAAAGTCTATATTTAAACCCTAAAAAAAAAAGATTGGAAAAAAGGTTTTTGATATTTTGGTCAAATCCTAATAGATAATCATAAAATAATTATGATATCCATTTTGTATTTTAAAAGAAGAGAGAGATGCAATTTTTTTTTTTTATGAAGATATACTTGGAAAAGTTTTAGGATTTAACTCTATGCATACAAACATCAATATTTTTTTGTTTGTTTTTTTAAAAGGAAAAGTTTTAGGATTTAACTATATGCATACAAACATTAATACTAAAGAGTTCCTTAAAACTTCCTCTATCATTAAAGTAGACATATCAGACTCTTTCTTAACCTCATTCTCAAGCTCATGTGAACTCATTGTATTAGGTCCCTCTTCTTACATATCCTCGTCATCTAGGTCACTAAAATCCTTAAGATTAGGCTCATATACTTCAACACTACAATATTCTTCTTTACCTATATCCTTATGTTTTTGGATGACTAAGGGTTTAGAGATGCAATCTAAAGAGATATGACAAAAACCTAAACAATTAGTACACTTAACCTTTGAGCTCACCTCAGACACTTCATTGACAACTCGTTTGCTCTTATCTTTCTTACAAAGTTGGGCGCTACTAGTATTAGGTCTGTGGGGTGGAGCACCTAACAAAGAATCACTACTTTTGAATTGAGACCTAGTAGGGATACTATAAGAGCCCTGACGATTCATCCAATGATTCTTTATGACCAACTTGTAGTCTTGAACTAAGGTATAAGCTTGTTAAGGGTAGATACATCTTGAAATACAACTTCTCTTCTAAGATCATCATGTAAGCCTTTATAAAATCTACACGAAGTCATAGCTTTATTCTCTCTTATGGCACATCTAATCATGTAATTGTTAAACTACGTTATATACTCATTGATAGATTTATTCCCTTGTCTTAGATTGTTTCATTGGTCTAAGAGTTTATTTCTATAAGACTGGGTAGGTACTTCTGTTTAAGTTTTTGTTTCATTTTGATCCAATCAGTTATAGGAGGCTCACCTTTCATCTCTAAACAATTCTCAACATCTCTCCAATAAATTTTGGCTTCACAATTAAGCATCATCTTAGCAATCTTTCTTATTATCAGACAAGTTATGTCACTTAAAGAATCTATCCATAACATGAATCCACATATCAAATATTCAAGGGTCATGATGACTGTAAAAAATGGGGGCTTCTATTTTGTTAGGACTTAAGACTCGCTCATCAAAGTCATCATGTTTAGAGTAACCTAAATGATAGTCATACTGGTGGCGCTCGGAGTGAACTTATCTATAATGATTATTCTTGTGATATTTATTGGTCTTTGAGTGCCTTATTCGAAAACCTTCTTAGGGCTCAATTCTTTTAAACATGTTTATCACCTAAGTTTACAGTTCCCTTTAAATGATTGTAAGAGGATCACTAAAGGTTGAGTCTACAGTAAGTGTAAACTTAAGCTTGGACACTAGATGATCATGATACAAATGCATGCAATACTAACTTATAAATGAAATTGAGTTCACAAATGGTTTTTGCATGTAAAATCACAATATAAAAATAAAACTAATTTTTTTTTTATCTTTTTTTTCCTTAAATGTGGAGATTAATCAAGAACAAATTATACTAATAAAATTGTAAGCATGTAATACTAGATTCTTAAGTGTAAATGATTAATCAAACACGATGTCACAATCAAAAACTCATAATTATCATATAGAATAAGATATTAGCTACCACTTATGAAAGAGGTTGATGAACAAAAATTAACAATTAAAAATGCTAGGTGAGATAATTTTTTTTTAATGATTTGTTTTCTTTTTTTTTGGCACAAAAATAATATTAATGATAATTTCAAATACCAAGTACAATACTAAAGAGGTAAAATCAACAAACCAAAAAGTAGAGTAATTTATTGGCCAAGATTTAAACTGTGGAATTGATCACGGATGGACCTTAGATTACGTGTCAACTGACATGGCAATAGGCGATGACATGGCAATGCCTATTGACGTGGCCGCCAGTGGCTTAACTGATTGAATTGATGTGGCTCCAAACTGCTGACGTGGTGGAAGACATAGATTCAGATAGTTGACGTGTCAGTTAGCATGGCAAGGTTAATTAATCTTGCCTTAAACATCTTTTATGTAACAGTCCTTTATGCTGAGTTTCCTTCTTGTTGTTATTGGCGACGAGGTGTGACTTCTGATATGTTGATATTGCTGTTTAGGAGTCGCTAAGGCTGAAAGACGAGTTCTGGTGGCTGCGGCTAGTGCTACTACTAGAGGGTGCGATTTAGTGGTGGCTACGGCAGATGGTTTGTAACGCTGTTTTGGGTTGCTGAAGATAGCTCTGTTGTGGCGGCATTGTAGGACTGTAGAGACAACAACTCGGTGTGGCTCTATGGGCTTCTTGTGGCATGGAGTGGTGGTTGCGGCTGGATGTTTGATCTGTCGATGGTGGGGAGAGGATGAAATTGGTAGGTGCGCCACCATCGATAAAGATCTACTATTGTTGGTGTGGGCGACTTGTTGTGGCTGCAGGTTATTGACGGTGTGTACATATGGATTGATATGGTGGTATTGGCTATGATCGGTGTTGAAAGCAGGCTGGGATGAACAGTGAACAATGAACAATGCACAACAATTGTTTTTTTTAGTAATCAGAACTATCGCACGTCATTCGCACGGTGTCCGTTGGTGATTTTTCATTTCGTTTGCTTAATTGGTTCGTTGGAGTCACCACCTATGATTAAACACGTGTATAAATAATATTTTATGTTCGGTGTCCCCACCACATGCTTATATTTTTAGCTCCAACTAAGTCTATAGCCAGTGAAATGCCGCATGTTAATTCGTGAATGGTAGCGAGTTTTATGGGTTTGGCGGACAACACGAATATAAATCACATAAACGATCAAACCATGGATGCAAAATCTAAGCTAGATAAAATTGTGGACTGAAATGCAATGGCTTCTTTGCATCCAAATCGAAAGCCAAGTCCATTGCTTGAAATCATAATTGTCACTAGCCAACGACATATAAAATGGAAATCAAAACAATGATTCACAAACAAGTAAATTCCAACACTCGTCCCGTTGCACTACTATTAAGGTAGACGATCGATCAATTCCCATGCTGGTTTGACCAAGCAATTTATGACAAGTCTGTCTTCATTTTTATTTTTTTAGGGGGGCGGTGAAAAAGAACACCAATATGCTAACTGAATACTTATTCCTGGGTAGGATACCTTATAGCTTCACAGCTACAAGTCATTTTTGTTATGACAATGTTTCTCTTGCATTTTTTGTGCCTTTTGGACTCCTTTTATTTTCTATTTTTTTCACGGAAAGAAAGGGACATGCCATCGCTACAACCAGTGCTCAAAATCAGGGTGGGCATAACAGGGATTGCAACAATTAGAGGAAGAGGAAGGAGGCAGATAAAGCGTAACGACCCCAAATCCGAAAGGCTGAAAAAGTGATTGCAGAGCTCCTGCACAACCTCACAAAGGACGACCACATATTCACTCGTTCCCCATCCCAGAAAAGAGTGGTTGAACGTCACAAGAAAGGTCTACGATGATATATGTTCCGAACTTGAATCCCTTGAATTGCAGTTAAGTAGTCCCCTCTCTGCTCTTTTTTAGTATGAGAGCCCCCTTGGTTTCCTCTCATACCTTGAAGGGTTACGAGGGTTTCCTTCCTCTCTACTTCACCTCTAGTATAGGTAAGGGAAGCTTGATTGCTATAATGAGATTACCCTATGTCGCTTACAGCTAAGTACTGTTAAGTATGGTAGAAATCGCTTACAGCTAGGGCTTCTTTCCCTGCCGCTATTGTAGCTAATTTGCATTATCAATAATAGCCCTTGACCTATATTTATACCGTTTGGAGCTAGCGTCTAGTTCAGGTATTGCGTGTGAAGCTTAAATAAAGTTTTTTGGGGGTCACCAGTCACCACTCCCCATCTTTATTTATCTTGACGCGCCAAAGTATTTTTAGAGGAGATCCCTCCTATTTCTCCTTTACTCTAAAAATCAAGTCCCACCCCGCCATATAAATCCCCTATTCATACCAAGCAACCATTTTCGTCTTGTCTTACTGACTACTTGAATGACGTGTGCTAACACCCAATCATATAAAGAACCCAAAAAAAAGTCATTATCAAGCATAGTTCTCAGTCCCATCATATTTTCGAATTGTTTCTCCTCTATTGATATGCAAGATAACAGGCGATGATAGATAAGTTTCTAGCACGATTAAAGAGAGATAATTTGGACAACGCAAAACACAACACTTATGTCTTCGAATAATGCTAACCTCAACCAAATTTGTCAAGGCAACAAAACTGTCATGATTAGAAGAAAAGATTGTCTTGAGAGGCAGAGAAAAAAATAATGCTACCTTTTTCCCTTCAATCTTTAAAGGCAACTCCCTTCCTCCCTCTACACAGCATTGCCTTCTGCATAAACAAATAACTATAATCTTACGAACAACAATAAAAGCAGAGACAACCCACGTCTTTTTTTCTAATTTATAAAAAGATAGAGCATAACACTTCAGAACAAAAAACAAAAACAACCCTAAAAAAGGATGCAAACATTTACTCCTCTAAAAGAAAGACTAAAACATAAAACACTTAAAAGTACACAATCCAATAGTCCACCAAAGGAAAAACAACAAGGCCAAAAAGCAGAAAACATAAGCAACCAAACACTCAATATTGAAACCGAAGAGAAAAAAATTATGCACAAGTTTCTAGTAGAGCTCAAAGAAATGGGGCCCCATTCTCTCTTTCACACATCTTGTAAGGAATACTAGCAAAGGAAAAGAAGAAATAATGCCACCCCCCACCCCCCACCCCCCCCACCAAATAACATGGCTAAGAAAAGACATTAGATGCAGAAAAGTGATGATTGCAAATCAAAACAAAATGACCAAAGGCAAAATAATTGAAAAACCTGGTTTCAATCCAATAAAATAGCAAGAGACTAAACAAATGGCAAAAAAGGAAACCAAAGGCAAAGGAATCGAACTCCCTGGTTGCATTCCCACAAAATTGCAATGAAAAATTGAGACTGAGTGGGTTGGCAACTGACCATGGCTGTGCTAACTGAACCAAGCATCGAAGCCCACCCAAATTGAGCAGACCATCTCAAACCATCTTCTTAAAATTGGTTTGCATAAACAACCTAAGAGGTTCGGCGGCTTTGGTGGTTTGACGCAAAGACTCTATCTACTACACCTTTGGGGATCCCATCTCTAGGATTCATGTTGTATCTCTAGTTTGTGGACCACTGGCCCTTTTTTATGCACTCATGAGTCAAAGAAAAGAAGGGACAAGATAGAGCCTTAATGACAATAAAGTGTCTCCGGCCCATAATCAATTTCAATGAAAACTGATCTAAAAATAAGACCACATAGATACTTTTTTTTTTTTTTTTTTACCTATTTTCTTTGAAAAATAAAACATAATCCACAAATATGATAAATAACAAAATTTACTTGGAAAAAATGCCTTTGAATTCCCATCTCAATCACCGATCCTGACTTTGCCTTTATTAATAACACTTTCTTTGAAGAGTTTACAGCCAAAGCGTCAACCAAGTTACAAATAATTTGGTATTTATTATTATAGAAGATTTGTACTCAAAATGTTTAATTATGAAGGAAAATTATTAAAGATACTTGTAAAATAAAATAAAAATATAAAAAAAAGAGCTAGTAACAAATTATTCATTCAAATGAATTATTTTTTTCTAAAAATCAGACCCCCATTCCCTCTAACAGAATAAAAATCGAAACAGCAACACGTTATCCTTTTAAAATAATTAGTAGTGAATCCTAAAATTACGAAAACAAATAGATAGTAAACAACTCAATAGTTTTTCTTTTTTGTCAAATATTTATTTTTATTAAAGAATAACCAATCTATCCAGCGCTAGGCTAGGGCGAATATCTGTTTTTATAAGAAAGATAAATTACAGATCCAGGTGGATTCGAACCACCAATCTATCCAGCGCTAGGCTAGGGCGCTCTTACCGAATTCGAGCTATTGGATCTCAACATATTAATTTTTATTGAAATTTTGAAGGTGTTAGTAACTTGTACGAAGTTACACCTCGGATCCAAAAAAGCATAAGAATTATCTGCGCTTACCATAAAATTTCTCAGAGCAAGGACGAAAAATTAAGCATCAAGGCATTAGACCAAAAATTTAAGGCAAACATGAGGTTGATTCTCAGTTTGTTCAAAACAAATAAAAAGTAGATTTATTAATAGAGCATAGAAATGAAGTAAATACAGTGAATGCTTTTATTAATTCATAACTTAAAATTGAAATTAAATACGTGAAAAAAACCATGTTTACCTCAATGATATAGATCACATGCTCATTGCATCCTGAACCCATTTCCACATAAGACCTATGAGAAAAAGAATTCCTATCCCGTTAGGAACTGTCATACAAGACCAGAAGCATCAACATCAAAAGGTTTAACTTTTATATTGGTATTTACGCCCTCGAACACCATCTACTTGGACAAGAATAAAATATCAACATACCTTGAAAGTGTTAACCT